>OY293410.1:19807669-20407669 GCA_958502065.1 Chrysolina americana
CCCGACGAAGTTTCCTGAAGCTTTTTCTATGTCGAAGTACAGGTGTCTGGTATTTATTTTGACCTAAATCACACCAGGTCATTCGGCATAAATTCTTAAAGACCACAGTATCATCTTTAATCTAGGAGCATGCTCTGCGGTTCTCACAACTGATATCCCAGAAGATCTGACCTACCTCATTAGGTAATCAATTTGGCTCTTGTAGACTTTGGTGGCCAGCTTTGTACCACCCATTGCCGCTCTTAGAATGCCACCTCCCCTTCATCCAGCAATGTCAACTCTTCAATGGGGGGTTCTAGTTTTCCCCCCTGTACCTCGAGATAGGTTCGGTGGTTGATGCTAAGACGCACTGGTTTGTGGGCTGGATGGCGGTGATTTCTTGCTTAGTTTTTGTAGATAGTAGTTCCTACGTGAACCTAGATAGGAATCAGTCGACCACATTGGAGCGTCTTACAACGTGGCAAGGCTGATTACAAGGAAGGATGCGATGTGTCTACAAGGCTCTGTTCAAGACAATGTTCTCCTACCGCCATGTATCCTTGAGCACGGGTTGCAAAACTCTTTGAATTAAAAAGGGTTGCTTGACGCCATTGGTTATTCGTAGACTGATGACGCTACGTGTAGACACAAAATTAAATAGTTCCTACTAAAAAAGAGTCGTTCTGGAACTTTCTTCTTCTAATTCAGAACCGTTAGAAGAAGAAGTTTCTATATTGGTCGAGTCCTCTTCACAGAAAAGTTTCTGCCTTGAAAAAATAGGTTAGGTACAATAATTTCCATATGCCTCAGGTAGCAAATATATCAGATGTCCAACAAAAATACATGCTTGTTCAACTATGAAGTTTCTAAATGTAAATGTAATGAAAAGTTCTTTTCGATAATATAATCTGTTTTAAAGGGAATAAATAAGCTAAACAGTCGAGGCAAAATCTAGTGGTTCAATTCTCTTGAAAGTCAGCACAAACTGGATACCCACAATAACTGAGAATGGGAATTATTATTATTGGCAGCTTTTCTTCAGGATATTACCTTTGTTTCCATTACGAATTTTCAACGGATAAATTATAATGGGAATTACACACAGTTGGTTGTGTTTAATTTAATCTATTTCAGAAAACACACAAAACACTGTCAGTATAATTTACGAGTTCAGATCCTGGTTTAGAATATTTCTGTCTCGTTCTCTTTGTGTTGACAATGACGCTATATTAGCATCATTAGAGTCGAGTCAGCCATTTATAGTAGCGAAAGATGCACATTTGACTGTAAGTATTTTATTGTTTCATTATATAAGATGAGCTGTACGAAATGAGGTCATATTTCTTGAAGATTTTTCTTAAAAAATTTACGGGATAAATAATAAAAAACTATTTGAAATCAATCATACATCATTCATTTGTTTGGAAATGACCACCTGCATGCATGCATGGCTTAATGTTCTTACCTGTCATCAGTACGAGGATACGTTAGAGTCATCTTGTTCCATAAAACTAGCGAAAACATCCCAATGCCTTATACTCTTCGCCTATGAATTAATCCGCTAGTCGCAGCGCCATTTGCGGTCCATGAAAAATTAGAAATCCAAGTGAAATTTGAACATTGTGTTACGTATAGAAAAATGCTACCCTTGAATGTGAACTTGTGGACAGCCCAATCATCTTTCCCTACTACTTCGGCCATCATCCATTCTGCACACGAAGATTATTGTCAGAGGTCCAGGTGTGTTTTCTCCAATAACGCGTTTTCGGAAGGCAAACAAAATAGTTATAAATCATCACGGATTGCTCTAAAATTTTACAGGAGTTTTCCCTGTATGACCGGACCTCGAAACTCGATCGCGTCATGTCAAACGAATTTCGATTGAAAATCAAACGGTCTACAGACTTGCACCGAATATTTTTGCACTCTAAAATACGTCTATTGATGTCCGTACATGATAATATGAAGTGAACAGCATATAAGATATTAAATTTGTTATGTTTTATTCCAGAAGTAACGATCAAGGTAGTGGTGGTTCCCCATTGGGATTCAAAGAAATATTCAACGAGTTATCCATGCAAGAAGGTTTACATTCACTAGATGACATTCTCAGCGTGATAATAGACCCAGAGGGGATGTCTTTCAATGATCTCAAACCCATTTACAAGGAATTCCTATTGAAACTTTCACTGACACTCACGAAAGACGAGTTATATCAAAGATCAAAAAGCATAATGCGACGACAGAGAAAAAAGCTATTGAGGAAATCACCGCATCAAAAGCATCACATATTGGTGGGAGGAAAATTTCGTAGACTCAAACATATTTTTCAAAAGAACCTCAAGCTGAGGTTTGGCAAAAAGTCGAAGCCAGTTCCGGCAAACAAAACCGATGGAGTACCGCCTCAAATAGATTCCAAACTTCCGGAGAGTTCCATCTCAACTTCCTCTTACGATACCAGACAGTTCAGGCCAAAAGAGGAGCAGACTGCTAACAAGAAGCAGAGCTATAGGAAAAAAAGTACCGATGCTAGTAGACGCCGAAGGGACAGAACCAGTACTAGCGAGGAGAGTGATTTCTTTTCCTTGAAGAAAAGCAAAGCGCAAGGTTTCCAACTGCTTCACACCCAGAACAGGAACTCCTCCTCCGGATACGTCTCATGCTCAGAATGCTCCTACGACTCAGATACTTGTACTTGCGTCTCCGCAGACAAATGCTACTGTTCCCTGGGTCAGAAGAGCTTCGCCAAAAAGCAGAAATGCTCGAATGCTACTTGTCGAAGTGATACGGTTTGTTCCTGTCCGCAGTCAAACGTGGTGCTGTTTTGCGATTGTGATACCGATTCTTGCGCGGAAAGCAACAAATGCTACTGTCCCTCCGGAACGAATAAGTTTTCACTGGCGGAGCAGCTCACGCAACGAGGGATCGTTCCGGAAGATCATCACCGCCACAGGAAACTGTGCAAGAAAAGCTCGAACACCAAGAGTACGAAAAGCCTCGAATATATACTGAACCCGCATGAGACTTATTACGAGAAGCTACGGAGGAGTAAGTTTGGGACGCAAACCTCGATGCCGATTTTGGGTAGGGAGTGTGCCAGTGTCGACTACGAGCACCTTTCCGCAGTCAATGGAAGTCTGAGAGACTTGCAAAATTTGCACAATCAAGCAATGTATTCGAGAGGATTCTCTGAGAATGGTAACGGCTTTGGGCCATGCAGACCGGCATCTTTGAAAGGATATGGATCGATACGGAGTCAAAGACAAGGTGAGTGAACTGTTTTTTTCTCAATAGTTATTTTTCTTCATCATATGGACTCCATGTCTCACGGTGTCAAATTAAATAAGAAATTGGCAAAGAGCATGATATATTTCTGTGAAATACTTGGATTCGGTATTCACCGTTTCTCTCAACGAATTCAATATAACCCATACCGTTTACTTTATTCTTAAGTTGTTTTCCCATTTTTTGCCTGCCCTTGTGATAGAAAATTTCAAAATTTAAATGGTGAATTTTGAGCTTGATTCGTTTTTTATTCAGTAGATCTTCGGATGAGGTATTTGGCAGCATTGCCTTTTGATTTTCAGGCCACTAAAAGTTGATTCAATTCTTCATGTACATGTTTTGGTTCACACATTCTTCGAGCAAATCTGTCAGAGAGGTGATAATTTCTCGCTTCTGCCTCGGATTGTCGTTCAATGATGCATACTCGTGTATGTCAGTTTTTGGCACACGTTGTGGGTCAGTCTTGTTTCACATATTTCAATATGTAAGTACATCTAAGGAAGCTTTCTGTTGGTGATGGTAAACTTGATACTGGATCGTAAGGAATTCGAGTGCCTTAAACGATTCAGTTAATCTCTTCCGTGCCTCCAAATGAAGGTGTCATCCACGTATCGTAACCATATGGTCGGTTTGAATTCGTAGACGTGTCGATTGCCTTCTTTTCGAAATGTTCTATGAAAAAATTGATTATCACTGGGCAGAGTGGACTTTCCATCACGACGCCCTTTATTTGTATTCCACTGGAAGTAGCTTTCGCTAAGACGCACCTTGAAGAGTCCAAAGATATCACTCGAAAACATTTCAGATGTCTCCCTCAAGGAATCTTTTGGTAAAACGTTGGTGAACTAAGTCACAAAGTCGAAGATGACGAGAATATCACTTGATTCCAATGTTAAGTCTTTGATTTTTCCTACGAAGTGTAGCGAAACTTTGACGTGGGAATCAGTTGTCCCTACTTGTGACTAGATGTTTTGTCAGGTGATATTTCGATGATTCCAGGTGCATTCACTTATTGGTCTCAGAAGTCCATAAAGCCTTGGTGAAACGGCTCATATTTTGGGGTTGGTATTTTGGATTGGGAGGAAGATTTTATTAGCTCATTCGTATTTAGAAGTCTTGTTTGTGTTGGGTCTCGTCAAAAATGTTTGCTGTCTTTATCCTTAATTTTTCCAATTCTTCATTCGGGGGAAGTCTGATAGACGATGAGGAAGTGCAAAGTTTCCACTTCTTCCATCCGTTTAAAACTAATCAGGATGAATGTCTTTCATCGTTTCGCCTTTTCCGAAATCTCTCGTACTCAAGGCTTAATTAGCGGAAAGACAGGTTTGGCTAATCTAAAACCGCTTAATAGCCACTGGATACCTGTCTATTGCCTAGACAGGTATTCAGTGATTCACTATTTAAATCATAATGTGCCTTTCGTACCAGTGCCCTGGCTATCGCTGCCGCATTTTCATACTGACAGTAAACCAGATCTGTCTGTTCGCATCCTTGGATTCTAGTCGGTTGGCCAATACACGTAGATCTTAGTATTGATAATAATTGTAATCTAGATAGAATACATAAATTCATTGAATGTAAACAGAATCACAATCTTTCGAAACCTTGTGGTTTCCCGAGATGTTATGTATTCTAATTAATTAACAGGATCCATGACAACTCTTGTAAAATTGTGCATGGGGATTCAAGTGA
Source organism: Chrysolina americana (assembly GCA_958502065.1). NCBI lineage: Eukaryota > Metazoa > Arthropoda > Insecta > Coleoptera > Chrysomelidae > Chrysolina > Chrysolina americana. The sequence continues at coordinate 19,812,626 of OY293410.1, forward strand.
CTAAAACATGTAATTGAATGAAGCAAATTTTGAATTATGTGCAGACATTTATTTTTAATAAAATTTCATCGAAGTGGATGAGTAACAAGTGATACATTTTTGAGAAATTCAGCAATTAATGCATTTTTAAAATAGTCAAAAGCGGTTTGCTATGATTTTGTTAAAAATAAATTTTTGCAAGATATACAAAATTTTCTTCATTCATTTACATTGAAACGTGTACACTACTTGACAATTCCACCTAAAACATGTAATACTTACTTGATATTATCTGTTAGCTTCTGGCTATGGGCTGGTCTCCTTAAGTATCCGCCAAATTTCTAACGAACTGGGGTCACTAGTATTCTTGATGTTTCTATTATTATGAATGTTATTCTTACTAATATATTGTTTTCGATTTATCCATTCATTTTGTAAACAATCATATGAATAAACAGTTATTTATATTAAATTTGGATGTAAATATCGAAAGTTCCATTCATAGTTTTCTTCCAACACCTACTACTCCATTCTACCTGGAAAGTACTAACACGATTCATCTGGCTGTGACGAGCTATTATTGATTTCGAGCCATTCTGAGGAAAATGTCTTGGCACCCCATTGTTAGATTATCGAGATTTGTGAGAAATAAATCACATATAATATGTAAATGATAACAATTGTTATCCCTGAGGATACATGATTAAGATTTTCTCATTTCTCCTCATTACAGATCGCTGGGCCTCGTTATGAACATTTCGGAAAACATATTAGATATTATTGGACATCAGATATATTTGGAATTGGTTATTATCGTTTCTCTTCAAAAAATATCCGAAATGTGTAATTTTCCGAAAATATAAATTATTCTAGCGTCATCCTGAGCATGGAAAGGTGTTTGGAAGATCTTGGAATTTGTACCTCATTCCACAGGCACTGTGGAGCAGTGTATAATTTTTTGTTTGATAACGGTGCCTAATATAACTGAGGAAGACCATTTCTCAGTCGAGTTCTAGGCATCGAATATTGAAATTCAATCCCAACAAGAAATGAGAGCACTCCGATGGATGAGCAAATACCCCAAAAAATGGAAAAAATCCATTTTCAAAGCTTCATATCTCGAAAACTGTCCATTTTTGAGCTTTGTGGCTATGGACACTTTTGATCAGCTCATAACAAGCTGCAACATACCAAAAATTCAGCTTAATTCACGGAAAGCCATTTCCCATAAGAAATGAGCTTCATTTCATGACATCAAATATGGACGGTTTCAGTTCGATAACTATGGCTTCGAGCTGATGTGTCGTATCTACCCTGTTTGTAGATGCTATTCGTGTACCGCGGCCAGTACACGATGTTTTTGAATTTAGAGGCTGCATCTTATTCTCCTCTACGTAGTAGGCTTTGGTTGTGGTCCAAGTTTAGAACGGATACGTCCATCCAGTATGTCGGGTGGTTGATCTTCCGCTTCAGGAAAGTGTGTTGGTTCGTGTGTAGCGAGTACAGTGATGTCCTCAAGATCTGAAAGAAGCGTTGCTGCTAGACTTCTACAGCGGTTGTTGTTGCAGCATTGATCCGTTGAAGTCGTTAATTGCTAGTATTACTACCGTCTAGTGAGAATAGTTTTTCCTCGTTCGTTCTTAGGAGGTTAGCATCTTGGGGAACTGTATTCGCTAATGGGAAAAATAAATTAAACGTTTTTTGTGAAACCCAATCTGCACAGTACTGCTTCAAATGAATCAATAAGTGAATAAATGAATGGTATACCATCGAGGAATAATCGCTTTTCCGTGCATTTCCGTTTGAATTATTCTGTTAATCAACTTCACTATCGATATCCTTTGATGAGAGCCTGCTTTTCCGCCCAACTTCATTTTTTTTTCATCAAACTTTTCCATTCGTGAATTGAATAAATCTAAATTCGTATTTTTTCAGTATTTGAATCCCAAAGCCATTGTCATCGTTACGATTTCTGTACACCCAAAGGAGTCTTTGTTTCGGAAAATGTTTATTGTGAACATTTATTTCTAACACAGGCGGGCAAAATAATTTGCATTGTTGTCGCTGATTTTTAAATAGAAAGCCATTTATACATTTGGAAAATATTGCCTTACCTATTACATCTTGTAGATTGATGTTATGGCAGTGGAAAATCCAACAGAAACGAAATCATTATTCGAGTCAGAAGCGTGAGAAAATTAGTAAGAATGAGAGAGGAAAGAATAGTGCTCGATTGGTATGCATTTCAGTTTTCGTTGAGTAATGTTGAAATTGTTGTGAGCATATTAATGCGAATGGAAATAATGATTTAGTCGAAGTCGACATCCTCTTCTCTTCACACTCTTCCATAGGTGGAAAATTCGAGGTAATTATCTGTCAGAAAACTACTAATTTTTCCTACGATCATCTGGCATCTATTTGTGCGATGGTTCTCTAGGAAGGCACCGTTGCAAGTACTTATTTAAATGAAAGACTGTCTATTATCCCCCATTTGGTTGGAAATGACCGTCTGCTTACATGACATATTTTAAGGTTATTACCTGTTATCAGTGTCAGGAAAGGTCAAACAATGTGAGAGTCATTCTGTTTCACTCAACGAATGATAACAACCTAATCTCAAGAGCAAGAACCACATTTCAGTAGCACAGATTCAATGACAATTTTCATACGTCATTTTGTATCGTGTCAACGAATGATATAAAATTCGCAGCGCTTCCTAGTTTTCCTTGGATGAGGACCTCTGGGAATAACGCTCACAGTATATAATCTCTGCTAAGACATTTACGAACGTCGACAGATTCCCGGGTCCATCTGATTGGTTTTAGGAGACTTTTTTCTTTAAATCTGATACTTCACTTTAAATTGTTCCTTTCCTTTCGTTTTACTATTGTTGGGGATTTTTCGGTAGAGCTCCCTTGTGTAATAAACTAGCTCTAGTTCTAGAAGTATTGTTCTAACCCTCATTATCAAAATGTTTTGTTATGAAACCACTTTACCTTCAATAAAATCCTTCAATACTGAAGTGACTCCTATTTCTAATTTTCAGAGATCATTCAGTTCTTCAGACTTGGTTGGAGTTTGAATTATTTTCGAAATTAGATCGAGGTAATTACTCCTCATGATTATGAACGAAAGAAAAAATGAATTACTATATTCTTCCTTGGACAGAATTCTGAATATTTCCCCCTGCCGAGTTTAATTCGAATGTTTCCATCCCCTTTATTGCAGTGACCACAATATTGAAAAGAATATGTGTGTCGAACGATAGCACAAGAAAGACATAATATAAAGGTACACAATTAGATCTTGGAGGGAAGAAGCCTTGGGAAATCCTCTTTATTAAAGAGCTTCACTTATATTGGTTTCGTAGTACGTACCTTCTTCCTTTTCAAAGATAAAAATAAAACCTCAAAAGCACAGAATCGATTCCAAATTAGGGCAGTGCTTTTCAGAGTTGGAAAGCTTTGTTTCACAGAATCAGTCGCTGACAGATTACTAACCATTAATTGCCACGAACATTCGCAAGCTATCGAAGAGATTCAATTTCCCTATAGAATGACTCAGTGAGTGAATGTCATAGACAAATTAATTCGGTTTCTCCATGGTGAATGTCTTCATAATCGACATAATGTTTCGATGAACGTAGATAATTTTCAAAACAGCTTTCAATGTATACAATGTGCCCATAATGCAAGCTAAACAAACAATTTTGGTAAATATCCAAAGGTAGGTTCAAAATACAGGTTTAATTCACGGTTATTGATAATCAACAGAAAATTTAATGCGTTAACACTGATGAATAGATCCGAATGATAACTGCATTCTCTCAAAGTGACAATTCTCAGATTTTCGTTAGATACTAGTAGAGTATAATTATATATGAATATTGCATATTATTACTAATATTATTGTTTTTTTCCTGTTAGGAATTTATCGGTCAGGCGTTGTCTCCGGAGCCCCGATACATCCGGAGGGCGCGCTGGTGTGTCATTAACTCTAGTGAACACTCTCTACGCCTGTGAGGTGAATGATTACTGGGTCCGAGAATCATGTGCCCTGAGTAGGCGGAGTGAACCAAAAATTATGGCCTTCGGCATTCTATATTTAGCCCGTTTATCCTTTTCTTTTTGGACGATATTCGTTTCGCCATGAGCCAAAAGCTCTATGACGAAAATCGATATACTTTGATGGTCGAGGAGGAGTACATCAGACTTATTTGCTTGTATTTGCCTGAGGGTGGGGAATGAGTAGTTACAAGAAATTCAGAAATTTTTATTCTCCACAATGGACCCAATATCCCTCGTGGCATAAGGCAACACCGGTGTGTCGTCAATAGCGTACGAGTATCGTAGATAATACTACAACACTCGTAGCGCCGCGTTATGCCTGTGGATATAGGCTGAGACCGCATTAGCTGGACAGGCTGGCAGCAAATATAGTCCCAGCTGCCCCACGATACGCTCTGCACCTAGCGTCACGCGACTACGGTGGACGAGGGTTTTGAAGACACCATCTCATCAGGCCATTATGAATCCCTCGGTTTCCGACTTTAGCCCACTTGACCTGAGAAAAGCAAAGGTCAGGTTTCTAGATGAGCCAAGGTCTTCAATGTTCTTGAAGAAAACTCCTTGAAAAGAAATGCTCCAATACCTGCTTTTTCATGATCGCATACTAAGCAGAGAAGGAGATCTAAACTTCATCTAGCACCGCTCTGTTGTGTGGACATTTCAAGCTCAGAAGTCCACAGCATCCCTATTGTCCTGGGAAGGATAACCGTGGAACAGACGATTTAGGATACAAGCGAGTTTTTATGTCGAGTTGTCGCAGCTCTTCTTGAGTCCATTTCATCGCTCCAAAGGAGTGAAGTAGAATCGGAACGACAGTTCTGATGCTGATAATTGCAGCGGAAAGAGTTTTTAACAGTAGTTAGCTCTTGGAAGTAGCGTTGTTCCAACCCCATGTAGGTATACGTTTCTACGGCATCAAGATGATGTAGGATGCTTTCGTCTACGAGCTGAACGTTCTCTCCGTATTCCTCGGATCGTCCTCTTTTGAGATGAACCGGAGCACATTTGTCGATCCCAAACTCCATTCCGATAGCATGCGTGTATTCTTGAACCACTCTTGCACCACAGACTGATGAGGATCCTTTCCTCCTCGAGTTTTCCGCAGTGCAACAGACAAGCAATAGTGAGATGCAGAAGAGAAGAGGGCTGAGAGAGTCTCTCTTTTAAAGATAACCTGCTCTATTTTGACTCTGACTTGACCAGATGTTATGGTGAAGCGAGTCCTCCAGAGCGGCATCAGCTCTGAAGGCACCTAAGCAAATAATGCATGATCGGCTCATGCGATGTTGTATTAAATGCCTTGCGATAATCTATCTAGCCATTGAAAGGTTACGCTTATACTGCACGGAGTCCTGCGTGATGCATCTATCGATCAGCAGGTACTCCTTGCAGCCAGCGATCACCTTCTTCGACCCTCTTCGTTCTATGTCCGTTCATATACCGGCTCAACTGCGGAGAGTATTCGCATGTATAAGATGCGTTGAAGCATGTTATTGGTCTGTAGTTCTTGGCATCAGACAAATCTCCTTTCTTGGGGATGAGCACGGTTCTCCCCCCGACTAACCATTCCGGGATCTACTGCTCCCCATCTGGCCATGAGTTTTAACCTCTTGCTAGACGGTACATGGAATTTTTTTCCACCAATAGCACATCAGGGCCTGGGGCAGCAAAGTTTTTCGAGCTTTTGAAGACCTGAGATGAAGCTGACGAAACCTGATATTAATATATTATAATTCGTATTTTCATGGCACATTCGAGAGAATGAAAATTAACACCCTCATGTGCCATCAAAAAAACACTCATTTTACGCACTCCATACAAAAATTAATACTGTCGGAACTCGGAGCTTTTTGCATATTACAGAAAAAACTGCCCGTTGGATATTGAAATAAATTCATTCATTTTAATACGAAGAAGTAGGTCGTTTATTTTATATCCTGAACCAATATTGTATTTCATAGAGTGTTTGGAAAAATTATGTCATCTTCAATAAATTAACGTCCGGCTCGTGGTTTCGAAGAATTTGCAATCACAATATTAGAGAGGCATATTGAAAAGTTACGTTTACGATAAAAGTCCAAATATTATCACTTCAGACCATACTGCAACATGAAACTCTCCATTATTAAAACTGACTGCTATTTCTGATGGATGACATTTGGACGTGCACGATTCTCAGTGAAATTATCTGGAGGATCTGGGTTATACCGTAGGACGTTTTTTTATATCTACACACTCAGTGGGTATTCCTTGTGTAATGTGTGTACAAAGATCATCATTCATTCTCTTCTATTCTGCACTCGGTGATCGTAACATGAGACAACACTGTAGCAGCGCATGTGTATGAAAGCATGTGCCATGTTTATACAATGGCATACTTCATTAGGGTAATAACGCGGTCGTCATACAAAAAATTAATTAAATCTTCGTGATTAGCTCTAAGGCGCTTTTGGTCATAACAGATCAGTACCCCATTTAATCTTGCGTAAGAGGAGGTACTTCATCCCTGTATATATTTGAAGAATTTGTGTATCACAGAAGAAATAACTGAAAATCTTTAATTTTTAATTTTCGAGTTTTCTGTTTCAATAAATTGTTATCCATTTCCGGACAAAGATATTAATTTTATTGAACAGATTTCCCAAACGCTGTTTGTCCGAAATACCTCCAAATGGCTTGTGTAATTTTTATCTCATGGCTTTCCCGTTAATAACAAAAGCTGTAAATGCTCTTTCGCTGTTAACTCCATGCCATATCGGAAGGATGCACGAGTAAAGCATAAAATCCTTTCATGTTTTTCCGACCTCCGAACCGAAATATCAGCGGGGTTGTTTTCAATCATCCGGTTTTTCCTGTTTCTACCGCATGTAGACTACTAATGGTGAATTAGCGACATTTTCCACATTTCACCCATTAATTTTGAAATAACTTGAGCCAACCATTTTGTATTGCACTAACAGAAGTGTCGGGTTTAGTTAAACGACTCGAGGAAAAAATTGTATGAAATATAATTTTTTTGGAATTCACAATATTTATTATTTCACATACGAACAAGCCTTTACTTACCTACATTAATCTTTCTCGACTCATGAAACCTGACTTCACAACTATACCTTCACAGAATACCTGCCTGTCAACTGTTTGAATACCAGTTTTTTTCTATTTTACCACGTTTTTTAATTCACTATATCACTACTTATAATAATAATAATACTCCCTCATAAACACTCGTAGAGTGTACCCAAAGGCATAGCCTGTGCGGGTAGAGTACGGCTATTATTATTATTTACCGTGGCGCTCCGGGATGTTCTCGGTGGTGTATTCACTTTTCAGCTGTAGGAAAACCCAGAAAACCTACAGCACCACCCCGGTTTGACAGAATGATTCAAATAGTCTCCACATCGAGCAGTGTGAGCACCGTCGTATTGTAAGATCCGAAACAACATTATTTTGTCTAATTAATTTTAGGTGAGTACCACCAGCATCTAGTTGAACTTAGATCACCTACTTTTCCGAATAGTACTGAATTCTGAAATATTTCATTTGAAGAATTATAGTTGGTGTTACTTTATATAACCTTTCGCCTAATCTTTCAACCCTATCCCTCCTAAATTCCCTACTGAAAGAAGTCACCTGCCCTATACTACAGCGATTGATTTTCCATAGTACCGAGAGAGATCGGTGCTTTGGGGAAGATAGGCAAAAGTTTCAATCGACCAGATTTCACATAGGCGACCCACATGGGCCTCTTAGAGCAGTAACGAGGTGGGATGGTGGAATGGGAACAGATTGAGGAAAGAAGGAAAATTTCACTCGAAAAACTTTCATCGACGGGCCGAAATATAACAATTATTATCAGTTGAGAATGTGTGAATTATTAGCCAATCCAACCTTACCTAACTAATCTTACGTAGACAGAATCACCATCCAAGATAGGATGAATCTTCCAAATCAGTTACACCCACCTAACAACTGTTCTGATTGGTCTGTCCGGGTTGTTAATGTGAAGTCTGGTCGATTCGAAGTCTTGCAGGAGACAGTCAGTAGGGCCAGAAGTAGTTTTTTTGGTTAAGTACTAGTGGAGGAATTTTTGTGCCAAATACCATCAGCCTTTTTTGGTGCTTCTCTGTTAAGGCTAGTGCAAGAATTTCCGTCACCACAAATTTCTTCTTCTACTCAAACTCCTGGTGTTCTGGTCTGGATGCAAGAGTCCCACCAAGAGAACTTCGAGTAGTACTCATTTCCTCAGTATGGGAACTTCAGAGGTTTCCTCGCTACGTCAGCGTTGGTTGAACAGATGATACAGCTATATCCACTCTACATTTGATATTCTTTCCTGTTGCTGTCTGCAGTTGGAAACTACCCCTTCTCACACCTCTCCGGATGAAATTTTCCTCTTGATAACAAATATTGTTCTTGTAATACTTGATTTATCGATCTTTATTATACGATATCATGAAAATGTACATTTGATGCAGTCATATCTATTACACCATTATTTTATTATTTTATTTTTTCATTCGTTAGGAGTTTCCCAGTCAGGACCGATCCCTGATGCTCCCACACTTCGAGAGGGCGCGCTGGATCATTTGCCCAAATAACCACTTCCCCCATCGTTGGGTAAGTGACTATTAGGTCCGCAAATCATTTGCCCTGAGCAGGCGGAGTGAACCAAGAATGACGGCCCTCTGCATTCGTCCGGCTAAGATTTCTACCATATTACGGCAAGCTGGTATGATTTTCAAGTTTGAAAGCAGTGTGTCAATCATTCCACCAAAGACCACTATTATCAGAACCACCATTTTAACAGAATGGTTTGAGTGAAGCCTGCGAAGCTCAAAGATTAAAATCGTATCAGTCTGTTGGTCGAGTGAGACTACATCGGGATTATTGTCTTATATTTGCCTGAGGGTGAGAATGATCAGTTTCAACAGATTCGGCACTTTTCGTTCTCTACAACGGACTCAATATCCCCAGAAGCATAAGTATCGCAGATGGTAGTACAACACTCTTCATACGCTTCATTCTGTTATGTAGACACTCCGAGATCAAAAGTCCACAGATTCGCCGTTGTCTGGGGAAGTATAACCGTGGAACAGACGATTTTGGATGAAACCTCCTATAAAGATGCATTTTCACGTCGAGTTAGCAGCTGTTCCTAAGTCCATTTCGTCACTCCAAAGGAATAAAGTACAATCGAAACGGCAAGCATAATAGTTGCATCAACTTTCTTTTGTTCTTCTTCGATAGTTCTGAGTTTTCAAAACTGGTTACCTCTTGAGAGTAGCATTTTACCACCCCTTTTTTTTTGGAGGAGGTGGAGGAAATCTTTTATAGAGAAATATTGAGTCTCCAGACTCAATAAATACTGCGAGACTCTCCTTCTTAGGCATACTCACTAAAACCTCTGTTTCAATGTCACAGTACCCAGTCCAATACTTTTGTGCCTTGTACGCGTTTTGACAAGTTCTGTATTGGGTGGGAACTGTATAGCTCTGGGTCGCCAGATGGCTGCCCGAAGATTGCCTGCCTTTTGCGGTCTAGAGCTTCGCAGTAGCACAGTATGTGTTTCACGGTTTCTGGATCCTTACCGCATAGTCTGCAGGTGAGGTCTCCATCGTATTGCCTCAGTGCTCCTTCACTGGTGCATGTCCAGTCAGGAGTCCCGTAATGGTTCTCAGCTGGCTCCTGTTCATCGTTAACAGGTCTGCCGTTCTTTTGTTACACGGTCCTTTGATGTATTCTTTCCCGTGTTTGTTTCCTGGGACATTGTCCCAGTAGATTTGTGCTTATCCCTCATCCAGTCTTTTACAGACGCTCTTATTGTACACTTCGGTACCCCTAGCATCTGCCCTTGGTTTGGGAGCATTTCCGAGCCTCTTCGTGCGAGTTCGTCTGCTTTCTTATTGTCTGCAATTCCCTGATGACCTGGGACCCATATCAGTTTGACTTGATTCCGGTCTGACAGAGTTTTCAGTTCAATTCTAACGATTCTCATGTGTCCCGTTCCAACGTTCGGGTTGAGTACGATCTGCAGTCTGGAGGCACCAAGCCTTGCCTCGCCCTGAACCACAAAGTGGAGAGGTGGCAGTCCCAGGAGTGTCTCCATCGCTGCAGTTTGATGGCCCCTGTGATTCCAAGACAAGCAAGTCTTTGCACTTGCTTAGTCTCGTTGCGGCTCCTCTTTGTTGTGTCTTGGGCCACCACACCAGAGAAGCATATGTAATGTAGGGTATGACCACCGTGCTATACAACCAGTGCAGCATATGTGGTTTAAGTTCCCATTTTACCACTCCTAGGTGAGTATGTCTCTCCAGCATCTTTGATTCTACGTTTTTGGGGATTAGCACGATGACAGGCAAATCGGTCTGAATGCCTTGACCTGGACAAAGAATGGTTTCCCCAGCTTCGGTATGGAGACCACCTTGGACCTTCACAAGGTGTTTGGTACGTATCTGTGAGCCAGGCTCGCCCTGAATAGACTTACTAGGTATGAGATCATTAGGTTTGCTTCTCGCTGTAATAGTACTGAATGGATTTCATCTGGCTCTGCTGATTTAAATGGACTGAAGGCTGCCATAGGCCATTCCACCTTCCTATAGGTTATAACTTTTTCGCCTTGTGGAAGTGACCTTGATTGTTTGTACTCTCTGGAGCACGACTGAGTCGTTTCATCCCCTAAAGTCAGGAAAGTGAGTATCAAGAAGTATCTCTAGAGACTCTTGTCCTAATTTTGGAAATGAGTTAAAATGATTATGGATCCAACAAGACAAGGCAAACAATTGTGGCAGAATGGCAAAAATGCATGGAGGAAAACTGGTTCCACGACGATATCCATGCAACTACTGATCGATAAACACTTAACTTCAACTAGCATTTTTGATTTTTTGAATTTCCACACTATTACAGAAATGTATCACTCCTCACACGGTTTGCATGCAGGTATGTTGTTATTCCTCAACGCTTGTAGGAAAATCAAATTTTATAATTTTACACAAAGATATATCGCATTTTTGTGATGAAATGAAGTATGTAACACACTTTAGCGACAGCAAAATACTTCATCATCCATATCTACAGACTCTTCTAATACGCTGAAATCGTACAGGTACAAAATAAAAGAATCAAATCTTTCTAACTGATACCTAGAGAACATATTATTTTAAGTTGCTCGTTATCGTCCATACCTTCATTCAATGGTACATTTATTTACAGCTGCCAAGATGGTCCAGTCTTCCGCAATGTCCGGTGCCTCAACTGAAGCCCTGTCCGTCAAAAAATCCGCAGAAATCGCAGCATTGTTCGCCGACATCAAGCTTAGCCAAACAACAGACATAACTCATTTGGCGCCGCAAAATCTCGATTTGACGTCTGTAGTTTCTTCCCGTAATTCCTACACCAAAATCTGTCCGCAATCCAAGCTCGGCAAACCCTCAAAAGCCAGTCCAAAGCGGGCAGACGCGAGGGCAACCCCTCACTATGTACACCACCCGAAGATTCACAGCATTCCTTGTTCTGGCAGAAGCGGCAACTCCGTGAAAAGCGGTTCCATCAGAAGTGGGATAAATCAAATCAGGAGCGGGAAAATGTATAGTGCTAAAAATGGTTTGTACACCATTCAGAGTCAATCGGATGAATCTAGAAGATCTAGTTCGTGCGAGGCGAGAAAATTCGATGACAGAAAAGACTATTTCGGGTTAGATCCTAGATTTGCAGTAGACGTGAATTTGAATAATGTCAATAGTAATAGTATTGAAAATTCTTTGGGATATCTACCATGAATAATCGGAAAAATCGACTCTGGTCAGGTTTTTTTTGGATTCCACCAATTGATCTTTGTGGAATATGAAGAGTTTCCAAATAATCACGTCTACGTCAGAGTTGTTCTCTAAGTTTCAAAATATTCAACGAAATGATTATTGCAGGGTAGTTAGATTTCAACAAAATTTTTGTAACGACACAAATTCTGGAAATATGTGAGTTCGTATTTGAAAAATAACTGGAATTTTAGAATATTCAAAAACTAGTTGAAATTGTTGAAAATTTGGATTTCAACAGAGACAAGTAATCAGTGGAAAACATTCATGAAGTTTTACTGAAACCTGAAACTAGGTGTTGATTTTTGAATTGGCAACATTTAATTTGGAATCTTTACATGGAATTTTGTTAGACAAAAGTAAATACGATTACCTATACCTTATACCTTCATTTATTCCTCACCCTTATTATGTGTTTTGAGTATTGTGCAATTGCCATAACGTTGTACATAGTGTTGGGAAAACACGTATTGTTAATAGTTTGATATCAATCTTTACCAACATCCTTTATATTTTCAACCTGTTCTGAAAACAGCTTTGGTGTGGGAGGGGTAGTTTCTCTTGGTATGGAACTTCTTTTGGCCGTTTCATGGAATTAATGCTTGTTGCCTAAAAGCTGACACAACTTTGTGATATGGGTCAAACTAGGCGAATGCATTAATTTTGTTTTCGGCTTCACGATATCACTAGGAGATATGTAAAAATGGTGCAATAATATTATATAATAGTTCATTTACCTATTCGAGTGCAATATTTTTCTTTAGTATAGATGAATAATATAGTTTACTGCAATTGTTGATATTTTAGAGTGAATTCTACTTCGTAAGTTACTATTTATACTTTTATCTATTAAATTTTGTGCTTTCGTTGAACTACTTATTTTTATTCGGAAACGAGAAAAAGAACCGTTTTCCGCCCATAAACTTTTCTCCTACTTCTGAGATACAAATGGAGTTTTTTGCTTTGTTTTTGAACTTTTTTGTAACTTATAATTTTCACGCATGTGCAACCGTTATCGGAAAAAATAAAATATTTTTTTTGTAATTCACTGTATATTTTTGAAATTTTCAACAAAAGGAAGAAACCAATTATCACAACGAGAACAAAAACGCTTCTTATTTGGATTTTGATCTAATTTATAACAATTACATCATGAAAAATATTTAAATATATTTCTTGTGGAACTGGGAGTACTTGACAAAAGGCAATACATTCCAAAATGAGATTTGTTATGAAAATAATCCAGCCTTTCCCATATTTTCCTATACTATATGATTGTCAGCAGACGTCGAACAGAAATAATTCAACAGCCCCCTACGACTGCTGAATCACGTCTACCCAACGCCTAGCAAAGTTTTTCTACAAGAATATACTTTGCAATACTTTCTGTAACAACCACCAACTGGCAGTCGAAAACATGTGACATCTGCAGACTAGTTTCGCGATTCAACTCGCCCATCAGTACAGACTCGGCCACAATATGTTGGTAATTGATTTCCAGCTGGTTTTGTCAACTGGCACTACAATAACTCCGGCACCTACTAAGAAAGTGAGCAACAGAGCCTTTTATAGAAACCACAGAAAGATTTCGATCAGTACCCAGATTTCGTTTGAAGCCGAAGATACCAATTTCATTTGAAACTAAATTATAAGTTTCATTAATTATACCCTTAAATATAAGAAACCTAACAAACGTTGACTTTCTCATAAAAGGTGCTGGGAATGCCTCCTCCTTCTGCGATACAACCGCACCTCTTTTTCTTTTATACTGCCGAACGCGTTATAAAATTCCGGGATTGTTTCTTATGGTGTGGAAGACATCCATAAATAGTTCAGTGAAAACTGGTTCTGCACCATAAACTAGGCCCTAAAAGAGAAGTCCAGTGGGTTGCAATCTGGGGACCGTGGAGGCCATGTAATCGGACCTGATCTGCCAATCTACCGATTAGGAAACACTTTATCTAAGTAATCGCTGACGGTGACTAGAAAATGAAGATGGGCGCCATCGTGTACAAACCACATTTGTTGACGATCTTGTTAAGGCACGTCTTTCACTAATGTAGGCAATTCGTTCTGTTGGAAGTATAAATATATGTGTCACCATTTAAAATTCGCTCCAAAACAAAAGGACCTTTTGAAGTATCTGCCTCCATTCCTGCCATTAAATTGACGTTGAACTGTTCCTTGTGTCGACAGTACTGATCATGTGGGGATTTTCTAGTACCCAAATATATATGAACGTTATGATAATTCACTACTCCGTCGCGTGTAAATTAAGTTTCGTCATTAAAAGAGGTACGAGATAAAAATTTAGGATCCCTAGTATACTTGCGCGGTATCCATCTAAAGGAATGCAAGCGCCGTAGAAAATCTCGAGAAAGCAAATCTTGGACACGCTGAATATGATATGGGTACAGCATATTTTCGTGGTGAAAAACCCTCCAGGCAGTGGAATGGGACACATCCAAATCAAATTCCGTTTATCGAGTACTTATACCAGGCTTTTCAGTCAAAGCCCACTGATTCATTTCATCATTATTTAAATAAAAAAAAATATTAAAACAATCAAATTATACAAGATTATTCAATTTTTTTCTCATTTAATTTTGCGTTACAGATGCGTAAAAATTACAAGAGAAAAAAATTATAAACAAAACAAAGAATTCATTCCATAGTGTAGAATCTTCCAGCAGCGCATCACGAAAAAATTTATGGGTCGAGAAAGGGCTAGAGACCCCTGAAAAATATCCCCCTATAGATTTTTACTATCACTCGGCATGCTGAGTGATGTAAGCTCTTAAACTTAATGTTTCAATTTGATCTTAATATCTCGAAAACTGAAAGAGCTATGAAGAGAAAAATAAAAAATCTTGAAACTTCAACACTCTGTAGATCGGCTAAGTAGTGTTTGCGGATACATATTCATTGGAATAAAAGTCTTATTTCGATCTGAAAAATACGCCCCTGAAATTTTTATACTGAATTTTGAAACACCCTCTATAATGTGTGCCTGAGTGTCACCATGACTCAAAGTATCAATAAAATTGGTATGTTAACATAATACTGTGCTTCAGATCACACGTTAAAGGGTAAGACCCTCGTCATTCCTAGCATCCACAAAATTCTTGACGACTTCTGAGTGTTGTGAGAGTACAGCCTATCGATGTTCGGTTTTTACACAGACCAAGGTAAGTAAGCATGCATTTTAATTTCACGATATTTTATTATCAAATATAAAGGGTGAGGCAGTCGTAATGCTCGAGTTCTATGATAGCCACGAAGGTGATTCAACAACCAAAGTGAACTAGACAATGAAGTCTATAAGCAGCAATCATTGCCAAATATACAGGGTGACCTAGAAGAATCTAGGTGATCGAGTGTCGAACATTTGGAACATTTTGGTGACCTTCATCCACCTACCCAATATTATTGACTCTCAATCGCTTAGAATAATGCAATTAGCAGATGCATACCAAAAAATCACGATTATAAAATTAAACAGCCTGGCTAAATATTCTCAACTGAATATTATCGTGTTTTTCAAATTTAATGATATGGGATTAAGACACATTTTTTTTGTATCAACATCTCTATGGCTATTTCGAGCTGTTTGCGATTTATTAAAATTTTAGCTGCTCATTTCAATTAGTTATTTATTTCATTGCTATAATTGTTTTTTATATATTTCAATAAGTATTCCAACAACAGTCCAATACCCAAGCAGCACTGACTATCTAAATGAATAACGAAAACTCTGCAGATGAGGAAGATGCGGCTAGCGCCTATTCGTCAGATGGTGGAGAAGTTGTTTAAAACTTATTACTTTAATTGTTGTGTTCTGTGAATTTCTTTAAATACATTTCCTTATTGCCTCATTTCATTGAAAAACTGCATATAATATTGCCATTTTAGCTTTGTGTTAGTTACAAATGGAATATTATACCTTTACTTCCAAAAAACGGGTAATAACAATTTGTTTGCAAATAGCTCACAAGATTTTCATAAAGGTTAATTGCCATTACCCACAGGTAAGTCTCCTTTTTTTCTACTTTTAGCTGCCAATTTGAAAATTCTACCTTCACCCATATGATCGCCACAGTTTTTTGGCTCTCCTGAACATTTAGACTGGAAGCATATACCCGGTTTTGAAAATAGTCGACTCAATTCTACTTATAGATTATGTTTTCTAATTCACTCTTGCAATCGGACTCTGAGGAAATATTGCCCTACCCTGCAAGTATGATAGTTTGGAAGGTCGGTTTTGCTACAATAATGATAGTATTTTTTGATGAGTAGGCACTAAAAATTACTTACACTCTAAATAATGATTCAACATTTTGATATTTAATTGTACATT
Organism: Chrysolina americana; assembly: GCA_958502065.1. Lineage (NCBI taxonomy): Eukaryota > Metazoa > Arthropoda > Insecta > Coleoptera > Chrysomelidae > Chrysolina > Chrysolina americana. Next base: position 19,828,846 of record OY293410.1, read on the forward strand.
TCAAAATGTTTGTTCAACTTGACTCTAGGAGTAAGTAATTTAAAATTACTCTACTGCTAATGATCAATTTCATAATCACATTATAGTGTCATTCGAATTGAATCAACATATGAATGTGACTTTCATTTGAGTTGCAGTTGACTGTTACAAGTTGACAATAGTTATTCAAACTAATTAACACTTTAGCTCGTTATGAAATCGGCCATAAGTAATACCTATAATTAAAAGAAAATCTACTACTAAACTTTGTTTTTCTAGGGTCTGTGGGAGCTACGAAATAAAAAAAATATCTCGAGTCCATGTAGGTATAAATAAAACACACGCAATTTTATTTTAACGAATACTCCATAAATTATGTGAAAACTCTTTCAAAGACCATTCGTTTCATTACACCTACAAGAGTTCTTTATACGTGTCAAAACCACAATCTCAAAGTGAATCCACTACGTCGTCGTCAGCATATTCAATGAACAGAAATGTAATATTATGTCTCATCCAGACTCTAGTTGGATTTCCAGCGTATATGTGCTGACACTTTCCATAAATTTTAACGGGAGAACCGCTGAATTCCTTTCATCGTCGCTTTAATTGTGTCTAGTAAGCTTTCAATGTAACTGTGGCGTTCTATACACGGTGGTCAAGACAAAATATGAGTTTTCAGTAGTATCTTCGTTGAAATCGATAAGAGGAAAATCTATCCAAAAATGTTGGGGAATTTTTTATCCAATGAAAGTCGCGCAAGAAAACTAAAAACGTTTTCAATTCATTTTCCAAATGACCATTTAATCTCACTTCAAAGTTAATACATGCATTTTTGCAATGTAAATTAATCGTGACATAATCTTTTTGTCTTTTAAATCTTTTTATCTGGAAGATCGTTACTTGGTGACTGAAAATGTGTGGATATATGAGACTACTTTAGTAGTAGTAGTAGTAGTAATAATCGTAGGGATGCTGCTACCGCAGCCAGGCAAGTAGGCTCATTATTATCTGCTCGGAATAGTGAGGGAAAACTTTTTATTCCATCGCCATCTGTCTTCTGCGTTTTCCACTCTGAGGGTGAAGATAGGAATCTTCTGCTTCGCGATTTCCACGTGATCTATCATTGCTCCCTTCTTCACCCATACTCCCAAGTCCCGCATCCTCAAATGAGCTGCCATATCCTCCTTTTTGGTCCAGATTGGAAGCGGTGGTAGCCTCGGCAGTACCTACAACAATGCGGATGGAGTCGTTCCCATTGCGTCCGTTATTACCAAACAGGCCAGCCTCCAAACCTCAAGTCAAGATTTAGGCCTATTGTGCTCCTCTGTGCGCCTGGCCACCATAGAGCATACAGCAGACCTATATTTTGTTGCCGTGTACAACTAGCGCTTAATCTCTGGATTGCTTACCCATTTGCGTCCTACAATTCTCCTCCATAGGAGTGCTACCGACTTCCATAAAAGTTTGGAGTCGACGACCACCCCCAAGTATTTAACCTGTTGGACTAATTTCGAACAATTGCGATTTCAATGCATTTTTCATTTCTCCTTTTAATATAAATGATCTTATTATTTCATGTATCTTTTTTTATCTGTGTAAGGTAAGTAAATCAATCAATAAAGAAATTTAATAATCATGCTGATGCCACAAGTAGTGCAATAATACATATAGTCATCAAGTTTTCAGATTGGAATAAGTTATGTGCCACTTATTTTGTGAAGTCACACCGGCAAGCATGTAAGCTGTGAGCATTATAATTCTAGAATTTAAAGTAATTTATGTCAACTTACCTAGTTCATTAACACTTTTGACAAGTAATAAAGCTAAGTGACACTAATGCACACATTATTTTTGTTTACTATTTAATTATTTCTATTACTCATCCTTATAAAGAGTTAGTTAAATGCAAATTTTTCTCAGTTGATATACTTAAGAGATATTGATAAAAAAATCGCCTGAAAGTTGAACGTATTTTTTTTTAATGGAACCCTTTGACATGTTTGGTATCGTTAGAAAGCTAAAATCTACTCAGTTGGGAAATGTACTCATATTGTACATATGAATAAACCTTATAGGAAAGTTCCTTGAAATATGTTGGAACGAAGTCGACGCTATTTATTCCTCGCACCGAGTGGTGCTTTGGGTTTTCTGGGTTTTCCTACTCCTGAAAAGTGAGTACGCCACCAAAAATCAGTCGCCCCCGCAAATAATAATAATGCCTTGGGGTACACGCTGAGTGTTTACGAGGGAGTATTATTAATATTATTATTATTATCCAACCGAATGTATCGATCACGCTTGGTGGCCATATGAAGCACGTTGTGTTACAATCTATCAGTCAAACTTGGGAAAAAGAATCTTGTTTAGAACGCGAAACTTGAGACAAGAACATTGTGGGTCTAATTATCTGTTTATGGATTACGGGGTGGAACCTCACACTACTCGACTAACTGAAGACTTCTCCATGATCCTCAACTTTGGAATATCGCTCTTTTTTCGAGCTATTGACATCTTCGGGTTTTCTCACATTTTCAAAAATCGTATTTTTGTCTATACGGTACGACCTCTCAATCCAATCGCTTTTGGATTTTGGCTCTACGCTGTAGCATCCACGTTGAAGAACGAATGGACGTACAGGACGTACAGTGGGTGTTATTCTCATTCATCGCCACAGAAAGTGTGAGTAGACAAGCACGACGCTTAAACAACCGCTTCATTCACCCTGATGAAAATTTTTTTCGTACATGAAATGAAATTCTGATTAAGTAAGAGTCGATGAATTCTACTGTATTCAAGGGAAAACCTATCCTTAGCATCTTGTTGAACCGACCCTCAAAGCCTTTTCCATATCCAACACCATCATGATTGTTTTGTGTTCTTGATAAAAGGCTTCATTTGCCGCGTGTACAATTTTGACAACCTGGTATTACTTGGAATCCGAAATGAACATCACTGATGAGCTTTTCCAGAATTTCAGAAACCACTTCAAGATGATGAAGATGTTATCGTTCAGTTTGGCAATCGCGTTAAAAAGTGAGATTGGGCGATAGCTGCTTGATTGGTGTTTACCAGACTTCAGGATTGAGACTATCGGCGATACCCAGCTGATCCACTGCAGTTGTCTTCTTGAAATAAGTAGTTTCAGGAAGTGTGACTTCATTATTTTCGACGGCAAAATCAGTATTTCCCGAAGTATAAAGCCACACAGGTATTTCATCTGTATCGTACGACTGTCGCCTGAGATCAGATATGCTGAACATGCCGACAGCAAATGCATATAATAGTCTAAGATGATACACAGCTGTTCAAGCAGGTGGTTCCGAATATCAGTATACCTGTTATCCAACTATCATAGACCAGTGTATTGAAAAGACCAATTTTGTTATGCCTTCGTGTGCCCTGGTGGTTGTAATGGTTGAGCGTACGCTTTTTTAATACCAGCATGGTCACTGGTCTAGTGTATGGCATTAAACGGGGTATTATCTTCCTAGCTCGGACAAGTCGCTAGTATACTTTTGAGGGTTTCTCATTAGGATGCAGGCGGTTGAAGATAACAAAAAAATTAACATTATGAGAAGAAACCTGCGTCCAAATTCACGCCACTTCACTTGATGACCGCAAATATCATAGTTTTTTGAGAGGTACTATATTTTCAATCGAGGGTATTAATTAATGGATTAACATCGTTTTGTTAAGAATATTTTATTAAAAATAATTACATTTCATTCCACATTTTTACATTATCAACTATTCAGCTCTTGGTTCCGAGTGAATGTACAGCAGTGGGAAAAAACAGGTATTCATTATTTTGGAAATGATATCTCGTTAACAGTTAATGAATCAAAACACCTAATTTCACCCTCTGATTTTGTCACATGAAGATTAAAAATGAACACAGAAACTGAACTACAGGAAATAACTATCAGAGATAGGAGCACTTTGCAATTAGAAAGTTATTTTAGGGTTTCATAGGATTTGCCAAGTGATCGGTCGGTGGTCAGTAAAGCAGCGTTTCGATGTCAGAAGTTAAAACTTCTACTATAGCAGGACCAGGTTTAATCTCAGAGTCTGAGATAATTTTTATGTGGGTTTCCTAGATTCCATCACCGATATCTGGTAAATACTTGTTTGATGGGCGCACTGACCACCCGGGGTCCACCAAAATATTAGTAATCAGTGAGTTGCCCCGTTGTGCCACGGCAAATAATAATAATAGCAGTCCTCTAACGCACAGGTACACTCTAGAAGAGTTAGCGAGGGAGTGTTGATATTATTATACAGGGTTCACAATTGAATTGTGATTCCAAAGGGAGATAATCATAAGTTGATTTAAAAAATATTTTTATGTGAACATAAGTTCACAACCACTCTATTTCTGAGTTACAGGGTGTTGAAATTCAACAAAAATAATAATGATACGCCACTGCGTTTTGTTTTTCAAATAAATATTATATCTATAATTGTCTTTAACGTCTCATAAAAATGTTTTTCTTCATCAGGCAAATAGCATTCTATTTAAAAAAAATTATGCATTCATTCCCCAATAAACAATTTTCGTGACTTATAGTAACTAATATTTTTATAAAGTATTTATGAAGGTTACATAATTATATAAGGAAATGCTTTGAAGTTTTATAGCAACACTTACAGTAAATTAGGTTTATTAGGGTTTTATGCCATTACTGTAAGTTCTAGATTTATAATGAAGTGTTGTAACTATTTATATCACTGTGTTATAAAACTTGAAGTAATTTATATAACAAATTTATATAAGGTTTGCCGTTACTTCTGAGTTTTATAATAGCATCGTCGTTTGCCTTTTTAAAACTTCAGATACTAAAGTTCTTTTATAAATATGTTATGAAACTTTTATTAACAAGTTCTTTTATAAATACGTTATGAAACTTTGGGTAATTGATGTTTTCTCTTTGTGTTCTCACTTCTCAGTAATAAGTTAACCTCAAATAGGAGTGGTCTGAATCAACTCTGTGTATATAGGTACATAATTGTGAATATAACTATGATTAATAGCTGGAAAAAAATCAAGTACAGCAGTACATTTTGCCGGAAAGTTTCTAGGCGTTTTTCCAGAATATCAAAAATAGTGCCAGTATCTTCTGTTAAATTAAAAAGTACCACTTTCGTTAATCGACAGGTATCTTTCAGTTCCACTTTATCAACCAATGACACAGAAAAGAAAAGTTTTGCTAATGAAATTGACACCACTGCAAACTCATCAGTATTTTCTGAAAATAATGAGAATACTAATGACAATAATGATGACTATAGAATAAAGTGGTTAACAGAATTTGAAGATGCAGAACAAGAACGTATTCTTGATTCAGAACGTGTAGAATTAGAAGAAGAAAATGAAATATTTATAAATTATTTGAGAAAATGGCAATTAACTATAATATTCCACAGCGATCTTTAAAGGAACTAATGAAAATTTCAATAAGTATGTGCCAAACAACAATTTACCACTAGATCCCAGAACATTGTTAGGAACACCGACTGAAATTACACTTCAACAATTGGGCGAAGGCCAGTATTGGCACCAGGGTTTAGAAGTTTCCATAAGACCACCAATAGTTCCCCAACTTGTGGTATGCTGTGACACTCAACTAACACTTATAGTATTTATAGTAGTTATAAAATTTTATAGAATCACCACTTCTGGATATATAGTGTAACTTTGAGTTTAATAGTGTTACCGACAGTAATTTTGTGGTAACAAATTTTTATAAGGGTGTTTGTTCTATCCGCCATGATAATTTTCTAAAACGCAGATATAAACAGGAATAAAAAATTAAATATTCAACATAATTTTGGAAAACTGACTTCATATTGGAATCTTATTCTACATTATATTATAAGAACATGTTATTGATTCCGTTTTATAAACAAATTTAAAAAAATCAATATAATTATTTTTTTAAATTCAATCCTAATTTTCTTAATCATACATATTTGAAAGGTCAATGAATTTTTTAGAAGTGCCTTGCTAGCCTTTACAGTAAAAAATGATTGGCACTATAATTTTGGTCTAACCGTATGTGTGGACATGATGTGACAAGTATTAAAGTGCGCATAATATCATCTTAATATCATATAAAAACATGGAGACAAAAATGAATTACTATACTGTCTGATGGTTAAAATTGTGGAATTAACAAAAAGAAACGTAATATGATAACCAATGTATGCTAAAAAAGAAAAAACACATATTGGAAATGTGACAGATGACTGCTTGACAGAGAAATAATTTAGTAATGGTAAGGTTGCCAACAACTCTATCGGAAAAGTTTATAAGAGTAACCAAGTTAGTAATAAAACTAAATATCGTCCCATCCTCTTCCTAGAAGTTTTATAGAAAGTTTTATAAAGGTACCGGAAATATTTCTGTTATTATTAGATATAGACCTATAGGTTTTATAACGTTACTTAAAAAAGGTGTTCGCAACTCTTACAAATTGCTCCATTTAAGTGTTGTAAAGGGTTTATAAGAGTTAGCTTATATAAATTACGGTTTTATAAAATAGTGCTGATAACTTTACGGTTACTATTATATAAATGAAAATGTTTATTGGGTCAGACATTTTGTTACTCGATAAGAAAGCCAAGAGACCGCATTTCATGAGAAGATAGAGGACAATTAATATAAAAATAATATTTATTCGACAAAAACCCTGTAGGATATCGATATTTTGATAAAAAACATCACTAGACATGCTAACAGGGACGCCACTGATGGAATAAACAAAAATTACTCGTCCTGGAAAAATTAAAGTAGAATAAGACAATCTTATAATTTCTAGAGTGACTTCAATTTATCGCTTTTGATAATCTCCAAGTTCAAAAATCCACAACTATTCACTCACAAATAACCGGCAATGAAACCCTAAATTTTCTGATGAAAAGCGTTTGGTATGTATTTTTATTATCAATTCCGGATTTTGCAATCGAATTCCGACATTTTCCTATCTCTAATGAATCTCTCTTCTTACTTTCATTAATTTGTGATTTAAAATGTATACACTGATCAATCTTCAAATACATATTCGACTCGGTAAAATCAATATTAGTTCATGGGAAGTTTTGATGGCACGTTATAAATGGATGGATTCTTCTCTCGCGTAACAAGTTTTTTCTACAAGCGTCCGTGATTCACCCTAAACCCTCATGTAATTCAGTTTTAGAGTATTAAATGCCCGCAATAAAGCGGGAAAAATGTTTCCGCATCATAAAGTTGTTTCATGGCAGTTTTGCCGCACTAGAAAAAAATTCCCGCACGCGAATGTTTGTTCAAGAACGCTACATGAATATTTTTAATACGCTTGTAGAAAAACTCTTGATCAGAACTCGTATTCTACGTAACGGTACTTTCCCGTACTCTGATGTCTACGGCAGTCACATACGGGAAAAGTACTCTTTCCGTACTTTATAGGATAACAACCAGCATTTTACGAGAAAATTACTTATTTTTGAGTTCCGTATGTTTGATATGAAATCATTATAGCGATTAAAATTATATTCATATTGATAGAAATATGAAAAACTCGGTGACGCACTTTCTCAATGAATAAACCAATCAGTATGACGATAGAAGTATGACCCAATATAAATTTTGAAAAAGAAAAAACATGAACTTACCATCTCACACAAAAACACAAAGACAATTTACAACATCGTGAAAACAACATTTACGACTATTCCAAAACGTCTTCTGTCAAATTGTGCCATTGTTCGTGTCGATGATCCGGATACCTGATCATGTCCATCCAATGCTTCAGTCTGAGGCCTTGAACAAGAGAGAAAGTTAATTCTAGGAGACTGTTCAGAGCATTTTATAAAACAATGGTACCTTTTGATCCTGTTCCACCTAGTATCAATCCTCCAAGGTAGTCGTTACTCTTTCCGTAGTCCTTGTCAAATACAGTTACAAAAAGACTTTGCGTAGTCAGCTCCGTAGGTCTCGTCTCGAAGGCAAACTCCTCGTTGAATTCGGGGTTCAAATTCTTCCATTTAATGGAGGTTTTGTGTTTCTTGTGATTGGGATCCGGTTTCAACTGACTGAAAAATCACGATAAATAACATTTATATCCCAACTTTTCTCAATGCTAACTTTTGATGCACATGGTATATTGTTAAATAATTTTCAAGAATAGAGGAAATATGGTATATTATAACATAAATGAACTATAATTAAGTTCAAATAGCTGTTAAGTCTAACACCTATTTAAACTAAATCAGTTATTTATGCACCAAGTGTATAAAAATCCTAACGCCCGAGGGCCTCTAGACCAAGGAATGAATGTTACCCGATAAGCATTAGAATGTAGTAACGCTAGTGATGCATACAAAATTTTATTTTTCACGAAAAATTTATTTTAATTTAATGCAAAACCTATTTTGAAATCGGATCAATGCATCTATAATTTTTTTTCTTTTCTTCTCCCAGTAGGCATAAAACCCTGAGACAACTGACAGTAAACAATCAGGCAACCCTTATGTTGGAGCCAGGTCACAGGGGCAGCAAAGACAACAAGGAAGCCTTACCAAAGAAGGGGCAAACACACCATTTCCCGGCCCAGAACCCTTCTGTGGACTCTCCAAAGCCCACCTAAAGGAAGAGTTCCGACGCTGGGAACCTGATGAAATGAAATCTGACCGGAATAAAGTGCCAGGACAAAAACAAGCGAAAAGGCTAGTGAGCCTATCGCCAATGAAAGCTAAACAGCTTCTCGAGTTGGGCAAAAAAGACTTGAAATTGGTAACGGGACTACTCACTGGGTACTGCCCTCAAGGGCATCACCTCAAAAAGAGGCAAGTCAGAGAGAACTTCGCGGAAACTGCAGAACATCTGCTTTGCGAATGCCCAGCGATCTTCTGCAAGAGGCTTAAATTCCTGGAAGAGTCATTTTTAACGCCCTTCGACATCAGGAACTTAGCTCCCAGGAAACTGATAAACTTCGCAAGAAGTCTCAGAAACTCGGGCTTCGAATAGACAAAGTATCACGCACAAAAGACCTTAGAATTCGAGGTGCTTGTGAGGCTGCAGAGCCTCTACACAGTAGGCATGGCATTTGTTGATATTTTGGCGTTTGTTGAATATTGTTGTTAATGTTCCATTATTCAATGAACTGCCATTTCTGCTTGATCTCGGAAGTTTCAAATTCCGAAGTTTAACTCAGAATAAATTGTACCACAGAAAAAGGCTATATCCACACTCCGCTTTGCGTTGTTCAGGAACGGCAATCGCATGCAAAAAAGGTACTCTTTCCGATAATAACTAATTCCTACAAGCGTGCGTGATTCACCCTATACCCGCACGCAATTTAGTTTGAGAGGTGTCATTATCCCGCACTAGTGCGGGAAAAAATTTCCCGCAAGCTTCAGTCACTTCAAGTGAGTTATTCCTGCACTAGTGCGGGTGAAATTTATCCCGCAAGCGAAAGTTTGTTCAAGAGTGCTACATACCTTTTTTTTAATTCTCTTGTAAAAAAAATATTGATCTTAACTCATACGGAAAGGTACTCTCCCGCAGTCGCATGCGGGAAACGTATTCTTTCCGTACTTGTTATGATAATAACAAATTTGCACCTGTGCAGGAAATAAATCGCACGCGTGTGGATAAGCTGTCGAATACATATTTCCTGCTTAGATTTACCGCTTCAAGCTATCAAATTTATGATTTCTGAGCAATGGAACAATCTAAAAGTAACTCTAATTTGTTTAATCTTTAAAATAAAGAAAAGGTGACATGTGGGATTAGATCAGACATACTACAGGTTGCAAGTTCAAAACGAAACATTTCTTCACCAAGCAAATTGGCCATACGTACAACGATGAGACCTACAACTTATTAAGAAATATATCATATTTGTAATAATTATTATTAGTAAAGTGTGTCTTATTATAATAATAAATAGTTCTGTCGACCTCTTAGATTTTCTTGCAGAATATGCCAATAACATAGATATTAGTTGATGAAATAATCGCGTGAAAATAGGAAAAATAGTGTACATTACTTGTGCGAAAGTGATTATTCACTCTCGTGGAATTTTCCTACTTATGTGAAAAATGTCACTTTCCGCACTCGTGCCCCTTCCAGAGCTTCGTATATATACTTCTCAAAAAAGGAAAGGAAATGAATACCGATTCGCCAAAAATGTCAGAGAAAATGCAGCCGAACCGATTAAAAATTTGTCGGAAAAATCCAGACCCTTCTACGAAAAGGATTTCGAACTTTTTATTCAATGGAAATTGAAAAATAAAATTATTGCCATAGATGAGAACGTGTTATTGACGTACTTTCAGGAATCAGTGAGTTATTTGATTTTTCTCTTATCCAGTTTATGTTTTTGATTGATATTTTTATTTTACTCCGAAAAAATTTTCTCCAAATTCTATTAAAGAATGTAAGTAAAATTGCACAATATGATCACCAAAGCAATCGAGATGTAACTTTATTTTGATATCAGGTATATATTTATTATAGGAATTGAATTATTTCGCTTGTTCTTATAGTAAAGTACCCTTATAAATTAATAATCTGTAATCATCTGCGAAATTTTTAGCTAAAGCGCTTCGGTTACTATGCTGTGCAATTTTTCCAATATCTGCACTTATGGACCATGAATATAAGGATATTTTCCATTTTTGACCAATTTCCGGAGGCTAAAACCGATACGTAAAAAACATCAGTATTGTGGAGAACGAGAAAATAGGGGCCTGAGATCCAGTGGCATAAAAGATCTCAGATTTTTCCTTACGTACCGAAACGGTCTGTACACCGTCCAACTGTTGGAAAAAATACCATGGGAAATGTGCCCTCAATAATTGCCAAATATTTGGAATTGGATAATGAAAAAGAATATACTAGACATTGCATGAGAAGAATTTTGGCAACTGAAGGCAGTGCATCGTATGATACTTTAAAAATGCACAAAAGATGGAAAAGTGCATGCATCTGTGGGTGAAGGTTACGTAGAAAAGAGCATTTTCTCTACATACAAAGTGTCAACTAGAATAGTAAATTTCTTTACAGAATCACATGAGTTTCCTAGAGGATATTTCATAAAATTACTACTAAGTACTGGTGGTCAAGTTTTTTCTTCCAAGGTTCAATAAAATCCGAAGATTTAGGATCACATAATTTTTTCGGAAAATTCAAAAGTTGAGTGATGTAACTCTGGCATCAAGGACGCCATGGAAAATACAATGATTCCTTGTAAAACGGTGCCTTAAGAACGTCCTATTTGAAAATGTCTGGTTCTTTTGGTTCTCACTAACCGACCTCTCATGATTATTGTAATCCCCATGGTGAATTTCGAAAAACGGGCACCCAGTATACAATTGTTAACCAGTTATAAAGCTAAGTTTTGTCAAACGAAACTTATTACGCATATACGATATACGCAATCTAGTTTTGATAATTTCAAACGGTTAGTTTCATCAATTTATCAACCAGATAATATATTAATCACAATTGCAGTGTACCGATTATAATGCCATTATTATTATAATTCTAGTGAAATTGCATCAGTTGCTTTTACACAATATTTGATTGTATGCCCTCATGCATCAATTATCGATTGTACAGGATAACCATAGCAACAATCAAATTTGTGTACGAACAAGGCTCATATTATCTCCAATAATAGTTTATGTTTGGCGCTTCATCGATGTTTTCGTAGAGTATCCAGAGGGATTAGTCAAAGCTTATCTGTCTATTGATATGTTTGGCGTGCTTGAACACTTCAACAATCAGATTCAGTCACCATTGGCGTTCCCTTCTCCTCTTTGAGAATTAGTTTAACTGCTGAGTTTTTAATTCAGAACTGCTTTAGTCAGAAATGTATTATATTTTCTGGAAATCTCTCCTGTAATTACTAAAGATGAGGCCCTTAGCTTTAAACGTGTGATGCCATGCACGGACGAGAATTCTAACGGTTCAAGACTGTCCAAGTACTCCATTCCAAATACCATCCCAACATATGGTCACAATCTCAGCTATTAGGAACAATTTTCCAGCTATTGTGGGGCATCATATACAGGATGAGTTAAATTCGGCCAAGAGGATATTAAAAACGATGAGTCCCACTGAACACATCACAGGAATATGGAAACGAAATGGTTCCCTACTAATCTCCTTCAGAACATTGTCATGAGAATCAAGAGTAATCTTTGAGGCAAACGATTAAATCATCGAAGGTGATTTGTGAAAAATTAAATAAAGAATAGTTTTGATTGTATCATCATTATTGTTTCAGGTTTTCCTCATCATTCTATGAATTAAATTATTGATTTTTTTTTAATTCATGTTAGATGGTATAGAAATTGTTTGACTTTCATTCCGAATTACCTACTAAATTTTTCTTTTGCTGATACAAAAGGTACTTCGAGTATTTTGCCAAGAATTAGTTGCCAATCCAGCCAAAGACAAAACCATTTTAATCAGTCAATCACTACATATTTTTTTTGGATAATTGGCCTTGGAATATTGTATTGTTTTAGGAATTTCTAGAACCATATCAAGTTATTAAAGCTCTTTCCGTTAAAAAATTGTTTGAATGAATTAAAAAATGAAAACTGCTGGTACCTCACGTTTGAATGGGTAACTCTGCGCATGTGTTTGTGATTCCCTTGTGTTTCGATCAACTCATAGAAACCCAGGCAGCACCCCCTTAAGTTCCTACGATATACGAAAATCAATCAAAGCTAAAATACAGCATCCAACGGGAATAGTGGTCCTAGTCTCTCGTACACCGATGATAAAAAGACACACAAGTATTATTTTGACATACACATACACTTCGATACTACAGAGGGGTGCAAGAACTGGAAAACCAGTCTCCAATGGAAGCTGAGGAAGGGCCATTGATTTGGTTCTGCGGGACTGGTACCCGGTTGAAAAATAGCTTGCGGCTACTATACCGTTCGACTGAGAACCATCCTCAGCAGGGCTTTCACGAGGAGGCGGATTGAAGTAGCTTGCTATAAGGACTGGAAAACCTGTTTTCAATTAAAGCCGAGGAGGAGCTTTGGATGCGGTTCTGCTGGACTGGTACCCGGTGAAAGAATCACCATCGGCTGCCACGACGTCCAGCTAAGAATGAATGCTTTCGTCACCTTCCTAATATATACGAATCCTGAAGTAAGTGGTCTTGTCTACATACCATTTGCTTCCATTCAAATATTTAACCATGGATGAGGAGAGTGGGGGATACCCTACATCCCCCTAAACTCTTATTACGACTTGGCGGCTTTCATTAAAGAACATCAGTTACATAGAACCCACAATTCTAACATTTGGTGAAAGCGCTGGGATAGGTGATCTGAAGAAATAAGACTGTAGTGGATTCCCAGAATCTGATGGTGAACACCATAGCCAATAACTATATTCAGTGTAGGGAATAGCTGATGTTGCCAAGTACTTGAAAACTATAGCAGAAAAGCATTAGGAACAAGGAGAAAAATTAAAACACGAAGAGGAAAAATTGCTTCCTTCATCCTCTTGTGTAATGGAGTAAACGAAAATAATGAGTGATTACCCTGAAACAGAAACAAAAGGAACGGAAAGCCAAGCAAAAACTAGAACAAGAGTAATGAGACGCCAAAATGAAACAAGTCCTAGAGAACCCAGATGAATGGTTAGTCCATCAGCTGCAACAGAGTATCATCCAAAGTCCACTCAGTTCTTTAAGAGCAATCAGATAACTCGTCTCGGAAGAAAGCCAAAACATAAGTGGAATTTGTGAAAAATACCACCAAGTCAGCGGGAAAGTCTAAGTAAGGAGTTCAGAGGAAGATATCAGTTAGTCAAACTACTAATTTCGTCATAAGAGAATTTCAATCATTATACTCCCAATTTCGATAATTTTATTGAAGAAAGTAAGTATATTTTCTGTTATATTATTGAGTGGAATTGATATTGATGGGTCACTTTCCACACTAAGTGTGTACACTATTTTCCTGAAGACAACGGAATAATCTCACCACCTGTATCACTTCCGTTAAAAATAACACGTCACCGTTATTCGCCATTTCCGTTATTTTGCTATTGCTTGGTAATAGCCAAATAACGTTAATGGCGAATAACGGTGACGTTATTTTTGACGGAAGTGATACAGCATAGTGCTGAATAGCAAAGTTATTTGGGATTTGCAATGCTTCAGTTAGAATGCAAACTGGCATCGCCTGAAAAAAGAGAAGAGGAACCACATCTCTATAGTTCCAAGTCTCGATAATTCGATTGTTGGATACCTACGATCGTTTTCAAGTGATTTCCACGGGAGGGAGATTGAGGCTAATGTCTGTGAAACAACAACTACTTCTCCTTACGGACATTGAATCACATCTCACATCTATCCAAACGCCTGTTGATTCCCCGATATGGGAACGTCGTGACATGGAACTATAGAGATATGGTTTCTCTTCTCGTATTTAGGCAATGGAAGTCGAAACAATTTCATTCAAATAGTAATGTTATTACCATCTATAAAGAAAATGGAACACTATGACCAATATCCATTTCAACAACAATAATTATTTTCTTATAGAATAATATTTTCTTTATGACATAACTCTCTACGAAATCAAAATCACAATTAGACACACCATATTTTATATTAGATCCAGGACTTTTCAAATTCGAATATAGCCATTGGGATCTTGGTGACGGTTAAAAATACAGGGGCGGTTGAAGAGAAAATAGTAGCGTAGTTTATTAGTAAAGGAAAAATAGAAAATTTCGAAATTTTTCTTTTGCTTCCTTTTTACTCTATGAAGATTTTTTAACTTTTGGCACTTTGCCATGGCAACATTTTGTAGACGATCCGAATATGTGAACAAATATTATAATTATACGAAGTATCGTACGAATTGAGCCACCTTCAACGTTTCATTTTCACATACGGGCCTATATTTGTTATTGCATTTTTTCAAATGCCAAGAATCATCAAAATTGAAAATACCAACATAAAATTTCAAAATTGTTCAAGTTCCATAACAACTGTAATAGAAATATATCAGAATTTGTCAGAATCAGAACATACACTTCTGATTCTGACATATTGAAAACTTTCAATTACAGCTGTTATACAATTCAAAGAAAATACTGGTAATGAGTTGTTCAATATTTCCGAAACGCTCTGTAGTGTAGCTGAAACTCCGCCAATATAAAGAATTACTTTTGGTATTAAAAAAATAATACAAAATACAGGGTCCGTAAAAGTTTAAGGTGACTCAATTTGTAAGTTTTTTCGCATAATTGGATGGTCTACATAAGTTAATATGGAAAAATGTAAGAAGATTCGGAGAGTATTCGCGAAATGAAAATTTATTGGAAAATTAAGAATTTCTACATTTTCGATTTTTCCTGCAAATATCTTCAAGCTTGATGTGTTTTTTTTTATTCATATAATAATTGATCCCTGAAATTAGCTACTTTGTCCCCATTAAACCACCCCTCTATAATATTATCGTTACCAAGATTCCAATGCATAGACTCGAACTTGAATAGCCCTCCATCGATTCTTTAATTTTTTGTCACACATTGTTGAAGTTTCAACGCTCCATATTTTCTGAAAGAGTGGCTCAATTTTCGAAAACTAAGCTACACTGTATATGAAATAACGAGCCCCATCTAATGAGGTATCACTTGACCCACCTTACCATTTGGAAAAATTTATGGGATGGCACCCCTACTTAGGGGGTGTTACCATGCGTTTTGCTTCAAAATGTGTCCCACGACAAACAATCTTGACGTGTACTTGGATTTTGCCAAAAAAATCTTTTCCACCCAGTAATGCCTTGCGGTACGTTTTTGATGGGCCACCCTGTATATGACTTATAAATGTATACAAGTTCAATTGGCTCAGTTGGTAGAGCGTGAGACGCGAAGATTGTTTAATAGAGATAATGGGTTCGATTTCATGCAGAGTTGTTTTTTTTTTCATGAAATAAGCAATAAATGATATAGCTACAACTTAAAATACATAACTTTAAACTGATATTTCACTTTTCAACTCTACGGTGATATGTGCCATTCTCGAAGTGACTAAATAGCGTGTGCTATTTGTCATTTTTGCATGTGGTCGTCGGATAACAGTTAATACCAAATGAAATCATTATGCTTTGACAAAAAACAAAAATGTTAATGAATATTTTTCACTTACAGTTTGACGAAAGGATCCGACAATCCATTATTATCCATCGGTAGTAAATTCACACATCTTACGACGGTTACCAAGAGTGCCCTCTTCTTAGTGTTATAACAGAGAGACAACAATATCTGTCCCCTAGACCACAAATCATCGAACCATTCGTTGAGTTCAGGAGCTGGTACTGGTCCTTTTTGTTCAGTTCGTAAGTTCTCCAGAGGCACGGTAAGCTGAAAATAAAAAAAATACGATATACTATTGTAATTCAAATGTATGATGTAAGAAATCAAAGTTTCGTCGATATCTATGTTACGTTTTTTTGAGACAACTTCTTAATTGATAATTTCATGTACATGACCTAATTGCAGATGATTCTTCCCTATATATCTTTCTTTGTCTGTTCATTGTTTGTCTAGCACATGTGTTTCAACTAATTCTATGAAGATCTCATTAAAAATAATGGCGGGATTATAATTCATTCACACACGATTCGTTCATCACCAAATGAAATTTTAGGAGCATCGCTTTGAGGTCTTTATACATGCGCGAGGTAACGAAGACAAGGAGGGTCATGTGTACGATCCCAAGCACGGTTATGAAAAAAATGTATAAGGGAAAGGGTTGAAAGAATGCATCACACGATCTTTAATCGCCTTCTTTTGAATATGAGAAAGGTTGAATATCATTATTATTTAGAGTAGACAAAAATGATATTCAAAGATAAAGAATATTCTTATTCATAATAATAATAATAATTATCATGCGTTTATACCACCAAAAAAATTGACATGACGTTTGGAATCTCTCGATGAGTTGAAGACATAACAACTACAGCAGGATTAAAATGGTACCCACCTTGTACTGAACAATCGTTCGTTGGCAAATAGCAGAGCATGACTTTTTTGTTATAAATTATATTACTATTGATAATTTTTAGTTGAAGCTACTATCACCTAGTTCATATTATTAATTAGACAATGTCTACCAACGGCTTCCCATCATTATAGAAAACACTTATAATAACTTCAAATTTCAAGTCAGGTAAAAATATTCCAATTGAAAGACCTATATCAATAATGTGTACTCAAAGATGGATTCATCAAACTTAAAGTTACCACCAAACCAGGTTTTCGTTTGTGAAACTTAATGATAATGCATTCGGTGAGGTTGAAGCTAATTCTGAAGTTCCTCATGGCTTCAATTTGGGACCGCTCTTATTCCTACTTTTTATGAAAGATTTATCATCTATAATAAAGTATTCTGAATGTCTATTATTTGCTGATGATTTGAAAGTTTTCAGGGAGATGCAATCTGTTAGAGACTGTGTTTTATTACAAAGAGATTTACTCAGTATTGATGAACAGACTAACAGATTGTCCTACAACAAACATATCAACCTGCGAGTAGGTACACTCAATTTTCAATAACAAAATGTGAAACAAAAACAAAATAATATACATTCAGTTACTTACGTATATCGTATTTTGATATTTCAGCTTGGCCAAATTAATCCTAGTCTCCCCCATATAGTCATGACCATATTTATCATCATCAACAACCAATACGTGCAAAGACCTCTTCATCAGATCGCTCTCCGTTATGTCGTAAAACGTAAGGTTTTCATTGAATTCCGGGTTGCGAGTTTTGTGTACGGTTTTCGTCCTCAACCTCGTGGAGATTTTCGTGTTCGGCAAAATATTCAGTTTGCAAAACGGATCTGACAGGCCTACCATGTCCATGGGTATTAAATTCTTTCCGCGATATACGGTGCAATGGAGGGTGTTCGTCTCCTGGTCATAGGTAAGGGATAATTCCAGGATACCCAAGGACGTGTCTATCGGTTTTTGATCTTCGCCTGAGCTCTGAAATTTATAATATAGTACTTATTTAATCACCATCAATCACAATACAAATGATGTTTATGAATATAGATGAAATTACTCAAAATTAATATTGTTTCCATAATACAAGTATAATTTTAGGAGTAGTACCCAAACACTTTATTAATTTACTCGATCATCGTTCCTGATGTTGCTAAAACTTTGTAAGCGAAAAGTACTTTCAGTCCTAACATCTGTAAACATCTGATTACATGGATTGTGATGATAGAGATAGTATTGCCTGTCGTGAAAAAAAAATACTTTAGCAGGAAGACTGTTTGGTTTTTAGGTCTTCTAATTTTCCTTGTGTTCTGTACTAAGTCCATCACTTTGTTTGTGGACAACTCATTGTTAACTGACAGTCATTTGGTACTTATTCATTGTGAAGAAACATTCGCATTAGCTGGCTATGGTATGATTGGAGTTTTATTGAAATATTTTTCTATAAATCAAAATCACGATGCCCCTGTTCACAACTAATATTTTTGCCAATATATTCAAAGGCACAACAAAATGTATTCACTGCACCAATTCTACATAATGGACAAACTACTGAGTTACACGTCAGGACCTTTTGTTAGAAACATTTTCATCTACTAATAAAAAAACTTGAAAATAAGAGAAGCATAACATCAGGAAGAGCTCAAGGTATGTATTTTGTATTTGTAGTAGCATCGACTGCTATGAACTAACTATTAAGGGGCAGTATTCTTACCTTGAATACGCTGCTATTCAGACTACATGTACTAGGAGATATTTTGTCTTCACTCCTATTTTCCGACCAATTCCAATCTGACATTGACTTACTTGCCATTGATTCTCTCCTAGATGCCTCCGAACTCTCTACAAGGAAATTAAAAATTAAAACTGACAAAAATAAGTAAAGTGTAAAATACCATCACTACATAGTCTCTCATATGCGAAAACACCTGTAAAATGTGATGTGCGTGAAGTTAGCAACTAACGTTTCTGAAAAAATCGTTGCCAGCAACGATTTGGTAGGGCAGATTTCATGCAGTTTCGTGCATTTTTCCGTAGTTTTTGAGGTGAGGAATCAAACAACAAGAGGTTGAAATGAACTCAAACGACTGAATTCATTGTGCCTATGTATCACAATTGAATACATTTTAAATTTATGAATGAAGCATGGAAATTCAGAAACCATCAATGAATCTACATGGATGTAACTCAAGATCGAAAAATATACTCACGTTTTTCATATATTTTTCAAGTTCTGCAGTGACATAATACCTTGTTCTGGAGATATAAGTCTTAAAACTGGCAAAAAGTATTTTAAAAAGGGGATTTCATCTACATTTCGACTTTCAATCCGGATTTTAATAATATTCCCGATCGAAGATAGAAAGACCTAATAATTTTCCATATTTTTGTTGAATTCGCGGTGGGTGGCCTCATTTCGTGTTCTCGACATATAAGTCTTGAAATTGACAAAAACAATAAAAACAGGATTTTAACTACTTTTCAACATTTCATTCAGATTTCAAAACGTTTCTTGATCGCAATTGGAAAGATCACAAGATTTCACAATATCTGGTTGAATTCCATGGTGGGTTATTTCCTTGTTCTCGAAAATCGAAGTCTTGAAAATTGCAAAAGCAGTAACATTCCATCATTTTCCGACTTTCCGATTATAAAAATATTTTCGCTCAGTTGTAAAAACCACATGATTTTCCATATTCTGGTAAAATTCCACTTTCTTCTTCAATCTTGATTCACTTCCTTATAGATTAATTGATGATTTCTAAATGTTAATATGTTTCATTCATAAATTTTCTGTTCAAACTTTAGTTGTGAGAATCCTCATCTCAAGAACCGCGAAAAAACTGCAAGAAATTGCACGAAATCCGTCATATCAAATCGTTGCTGACGATTTTTTCAGAAACGTTGCTATTTTTATTTTCACCATCGTATAATGTGAGTAAAACCAAAACCTCACGTCAAACCCCACCTTTGCAATCAGTGCCAAGAAAAGGGAAAGAGTGAATCTGCACGGTTCTATGTCGGCATGTTGACATCCTTCAAATCAATACTGTAATTTTTTGTTCAAAATTTGTAATCCCTTTTCAGTTTCAATTTCTTTTAGTGGAGATAATATGCTGAGTAATTTTCCGTAAGTGATGGTATTTCACTCAGTGTAGATAAATGAAAGAGATGTAAAATATTATATAGATTGTAAACAAAAATTTATATAGACGTTATCGACCACAGAGCACGATCAAATGATTTCTTGCTCAGAAATAGAAATAAATTCAGAAGACGCATGCAGAAAATTGGAATTGGTTGGAATAATGAAACTTAAATAAAATTTGCCTGTCAATTTTGTAAAACTCCTAAAAAATTAATGGGACTAGCACAAAATAAAAATAAAAAATTTAAAAACCACAAAAAATAATCATGGGTAAGTAACTGAACATCTAATGATTCTAATGGAATCGATAACAATAGAAATCAATTAATTAGTACTATTAAATAAATACAGAAATGTAATTGAAAAATCAGTGGATGAAATAAAGAAACTAATAAAACAAACATGACTCCAAGAAAACTATAATTAACGAACTTTAGGAATTTATAAACATCCTAACTAATAAAACAAAACATTCATTGATGAGGGGGAAAAACTCTAGAAAGAGTTATCAAGAAAACCAAGATAACAACTGCAAATTCATTTAATTTTCCAAATAAATCATCCCAATTTCAATTTTCATAGGAGGAAGTACTTACTGTATTTGAAGTAGTAGAAATAATATAAGGAATAGAAGATGAAAAAATCTTTGGGACTAGATATAGCAAAAAAACCATTGCAACCAATATTGCTACACAACTATCATTCAAACATGTCCACCAATCGTGGAATATATCCAGAAGCTTCTGAAACTGCAATAGAGACTTCCATCTACGAACGTGGGAGAAATAATCATGGCAATAATAACTGGTCGATATCACTCGTATAAAGTCTTTTCGAAAACATTTTGGAAAAAATAATATTATCATATCTCGCCAAAAGTTGAATAATATCTTCTATTCAATTAAAATTTGCAGAGTAGCTTCAACTGACTTCCAATGGTAGTCAATTCAGATTCATGAGGGAAAAAAATTTATAATTTCAGCAAATTAGTCGAGTCATACCATTTTTATTTCTGTTTTTCAAATTTCCTAGAACATTTTTCCACCTTATCGATTATGAAATATTTACCAGTCTCCCCTCTCGCTTCCATGCCTGAGTCATCCCAACTTCGTATTTCACTCAGAGTTACCGAGCTCATGTAATTCCTCAGAGGTTCCAAATCCTTGGATAACTGCGATTCACTTGAACTGGTTTGTCGGCTGCAATAGAATACAATTTATGTTTCGGTTGAGCGGTACTACCCTCAATATACTTTGATTTATTGTGTCTCGCTTGTCAATCATTCTGCAAACAGTCAACTTTCCTTACCACGTAGATTTTGCTTTTCTGAACTTTTTGAAACATTGAACCTCATCGTTTTTCCATTGGATCCTTCAATTGTTTTATGAAATAGAAACTACCAAAAACACCCAAACAACGTCAATGTTCACTCGACGCTTTTTTGAGCTCCTCAAGATTCCAACTTTGTTAGCGAATCGCGCGTCGAGTGAAAATTGACGTTGTTTTGGTTATTTGGGTAGTTTCAATTTCTCGACCAACCAAACCAACCAAAGGTTACAAAAATCCATTTATTCGATACAATTGTTTCATTTAATTAAACTTTCATTACAATGAATGATATAACTCACCTGCAATTGTGATTGGACATGTTATGAAAATGCTGGGTTTCTTGGTCGAGAACATCTACAAAAATGTTATACAGTTATTACACAAAACTATTGATGTTGAAAAAAGTTGCAATACCAATTTATCAGTTCACATTTTACTTTGATACGATATTTAGATTTCAGGGTTCGATATGAACGCATTCACGTTTGTGACTTGTAAAAGTTCTATTGGTACGACGGAATAATTGTAATGATGATGACGATATTTCAGTCAGATAAACATGTTTATTCGACATGTGAGAATGGAAAAAATATCGGAAAACAGATTAGTGAATAATACACATACTTCAAACGGTTCCTAACAACTAACTTCGACCTTGCATGGAAAAACGGAAATTACTGTGGAGAAGTCGGCGGGGTCGTACAAAAGGCATGGCATGTTCAATTGGAGATTGGAAAATGTTCAATGGATTTGCGGCAACGTGAACAATGATGAAAGAAAGGGTGGCACACGATTTATTCAACACCGACACATGTTGGTTCTAGGGAAACATTATAAACAGTATAACCATCAAATGTTCGTAATTCAAATGTAAACATGTGTGTCGACTATAAGGGTCGTGCTATCAAGAAACGGTCCATGCAAATCACTCTATATCGATGTTTTCAGAATTCTGTCACTTCTGATATCTCTTTAGAAGATCATATTGCGTGTACCTGCCGACTCGACTTTAGAATTAAGACAGCTTCATTAGATTTAATTCGAATTCTATCTCAGAATCTCAAAGGTCATAGTTTGATCGTTGTCCGTGGGTTGACAGTGAAATAGCTCCCCTATCAAACACACCTTGGAATCATGAAGGTATACTTCATTATTGTGACGCATAATAATAATAATATTTGCTCAGATGCCTTACGGTACCCGATCAAACAGTGAGATGTATTGAACAGCTGATGCCACTCTGGAGGACTTGCTTCACCTTAACATATGGTCAGTCAGAGTTCAAACAGAGCAGGTTATCTTCAAAAGAGGCGTGTTTCAGGGAGACTCATTCAGTCCTCTATTTTCTGCATCTCACTATTGCCATTGTCCGTTGCACTACGGAAAACCTGCGGATACAACTGCAGCACCCCCAGCGACTGGAGGCATGAGGTCATCCATCTGTTTTACCTCAAACTATATGCCTCCGGAGAAAAGGATCTTTATCAGTCCTCAAGGGTGGTATAAAAGTACACGCATGCTATCGGAATGGAGTTTGGCATCGACAAATGTACCATGGGTCGTCTCAAAACGAAGACAATGCGAGAAATACGTTCAACTCGTAGACGCAAGCCTCCTGCATCATCTGGATGCCGGAGAGACGTATACTTACCCAGTGGGTGGAACAACGCCACTCCCAAGAGATAACTACTGTTAAAATCTCTCTCCACGGCAAGTATTCAGCATAAGCTCCAATAGATCTGGTTATCAGAACTGTAGGAGCAGAACAGAGTTGCTGCAACTAATATGCTTGTCGTTTCGATTCTTCTTCACTTCTTTGGAGGACAAATAGACGAAAAAACTCGCAAAATGATCTTCAGAGGAGCTTGCATCCTCAATAGTCTGGTCCACGGCCTCCCCAGACAACGGGGAGGCCGTGGACTCTCGAGTTTGGAGTTTCTAAACATCAGAATGGTACTGGATGGAGCCTGTAAACTCATCAGGAGTTCAGATCCCCTTCTCTGCTTTGTATGTGATCATGAAAAAGCAGGGATTGGAGCATTTCTTTCCAATGCATCAACCTGTGCAGCCGATTAGCTAGGTCTCGTATTATTCGACACTGAACGGACGAACCCAAACTCTGTCACCGAGTTGTAGCCTATTCAGCAAAAAGCCCACGTCGAATCTGAGGAAAGTGAGAGTCTACTGCAGCTATATAAGGATGAGCATATGCATGGGGTCTTCTTCAAGAACTCTGAAGACCTTAGCTCATCCAGAAACCTGACTTTTGGAATTCTCAAGTCAAGTGGGCTGAAGTAGGAAACTAAGGGATTCATAATGGCCTGCCAGGATGGTGTCTTCAACACCATTGTCTACTGTAGTCTCAGCTTATATTCACCTATATCAGCCTATATCAGATAGGAGTGTAGTACTACCACCTACGTGCTGATGAGAATCCGTTGCGAAGAATGAAAAATGCCGAATCTATTCGAACTACTCATTCCCCACCCTCAGGCAAATACGAGCCAATAAGCCTGATGTAGTCCTCCTCGACCATCAAATTGGAAAGAATTTTTTCGAAGAGTTTTCGGCTTCTAGGGAAGCGAACATCCTCCGCAAAGATGGAAAAAAAAACGGACTAAACATCGATATCTACTCCCCTTCTCTGCTTGGTATGCGATCATAAAAAATCAGGGATTGGGGAATTTCTTCTCAAGACAGCAACACTTCACATTTCTCAGGTCAAGCGCGCTGAAGTCGAAAACCAAGCGATTCATAAGGGCCTACCAAGATGGTGTCTTCAACACCCCCGTCTATCGTAGTCGCGTGATGGGTCTAGAGATCCCTGACGCTATATGCAGGGCATGTCGTGGGGCAGCTGAGACCATAATGCATTTGCTGTCAACCTGTCCAGCTTTTTCGGTTCCAGCCTATATTCACAGGTATAACGCGGCCCTACGAGTATTTTACTACCATCTACGACTCGTATGGTATAGACAAGATACCGGGGGACTTCGAGTCCGTTGTGGAAAATGAGAAGTGTCGAAGTGATTGGCAAATACAGACCAATTATATTGAGTTTTTGGCTCCTGGCGAAACGAACATCGTCCAAAAAGAGGAGGAAAAGTTATTTGAATATCGAGATTCACTCTTCGAACTCCGCAGGCTTCACCCAGACCATTCTGTAAAAATAGTGGTTCTGATAATGGATATCGGATTTCAGATTATTACATCTCGGAATGTAACACAGTTTTGTCTAGACGTGGTATCGATTAACCTTCAGTTCCCAGAACGTAACAAAATATAGTTTGAGGAGCCCGATACCAGAATTTTTTGAAGGACTACTTTAGAACGATCTATGAAATAAGATGAGTTTTGAAACCGTCAAAATACTCCAATAATACTACAAATGAGACATGAGGCGAATACTGCCGTCCTTAGCCGTATCTGCATCCGCTATTTTGCTTACAATTTTGTAAATCCAACCTTCATACGAAGAAACATACATACGGTAAAATAATTTATTAATTTTGGCTATAAACCTGGAGTATACATCATTTTTGCTTGGTAAAACGCAAAATTTAAAGGTTTTCAAACCCAAAGAATTCAATATCTCAATTTTATATTTGTTGTAGATACGGCATTTTAGCTAAGCACGGCAGAATATCTATCGGAAAACAACCTCTTCTTTGGTTGATGCTGCGACCGATATTGCATCATATCTGACAGCTACGCAATGTTGACTGCAAGACAAAATACATTAATTGTTCCTGATATTTGCCTCGTTTCCTGTCTTATAAGATTATTGTTGAGAAGTGTATTGCAACTTTGACAAAATTATCATAATTTAATTTTTTTCATAATACTCTCTATGTTACCATGTGTACTTTCAGTGCTGGAGTTGCTCCTCTGTTTCCTTCCCCATATTTTTCTGTCATCGTCTGAACTACTATCGTCATCCTTGTGTTTCCTCGACATACGCACGCTTCTCGTTCTGTTTGGCCTAGGGTTCTCTACGGGCAGAATATATTTCGGAATACTTTTGAAGAACCAAGCCCCAGATTTCTTCCACATTTCCCTCGTTTCCGCACATATCATGCAGAGCCAGTGTTCACTGGAGTTACTATAAATAACGAAGCGCTTAATCCAAACTTTCTTTTTGTTCGTCGTGTACAAAAGGCTCACTCGAGTTTTCGGATACCATTTGATATACCGCTTTGACCGTCTGAAATTGTGTAGGGATATATTTTTCACAGTAATCTCAATGTATTGTTCCATGTTACCCAGTTCGCGATGAATTCCATCCACACAAACGAAACGTCTATCATTAGTTTCATACCCACTAATCTCGCTGATGAAAACAACAAATAAACTGAATGAGAAGACGCATATGATCATGTTGGACGGTGAATTTGTAAAATGTATAAATTTTGGTGAAAGCGACAATTTTTTATTGTTTTTCGTTTGGTAGATTACTGAATATAGCTTTTGCTATACAAAACACCTTTCACGAAATAAAATTTATAGTCGTGGAAAAATTTACAACTGACTAGAAGCTGAAGAAGTGGAGAGCTTATTGTGAATATTGAGAAATTGTTTATTACGTTATTTTTGTAAATTGATAAAAAATATGTCAAATAATTGAGAAAATTGGAAAAGTTATTTATAATGTTTTGTTAAAATCAGATAACAATAATCAGGTCCAATGTGAATCAAATTCGAAGACGATACTTCGACAATAGGGAGGAACGACGTGATCAACTTCCATTCAATGTTTTCTTGGACTCGTTCATCAGTTCAGAGTCAGATTCTCAAAAAGTATGGTTAACTCGCAAATGAATAAATATTATTTTGAATCTGACAATCCTCAACACGTTGGAGAAAATGTTGCAGTTAGTGGCGTTTCAACGCCGGATATTTCCTCTAAAGAACCTGAATCTCATTATCACTAGGGAACCAGTACGACGTTCCACAAGAGAACGAAAGATTCCGGAGTTCTAAAAGGATGTTCAGTTTTAAAAATTTAATGGGAGAAATGTTATAGACATACTGTATAAGTATATTTTAAATCCAGACAGTTGTTGTTAAGTCAGTCAATCAATTAAACTTAAAAAATTTGTCTACTAAATTTTGTATCAAAGATCGTAATAAGTATGCGTTAAGCTAGGAATCACACTGATCGACCAGCATCGACCGTCCGCGACCGTCCAGCAACGACCAAAAATTGAAAGGGATCAATGAAAACTTTCATACTCACACACTGATAGACAAAAATTTTCAGCAGATTGCAATTTTAAACATGGTATACGAAAACCGGTTGAAGACAATCATTCAGTGTGAGTTATCCGATAAGAATACACGTTTTGGAAATTTACGTCGTAGCTGGACGGTAGCGGACGGTCGGTCATGGTTGCTCAGTGTGCCTGCTGCCTTTCTCACATAATATTGATAATGTAAATGATAATGTTTCTGAAATTATATTTTTTACAAAATACTTTCAATCTTCTAAGTTATGTTTAAATGTACTACTGAGTTTGTTCAAATTCACCCCATCTATATCCGCGCAGCTAGAAATTTCCAGGGGAACCCCACAGGGTGGGATTTTATCACCCCTACTGTGGGATATGCACGGTAGTTGACGAACAGCTGGAATCTTTAAGCAATCAGGGATACTATATCCAAGATTATGCGGACGACATATTAGTCGTCATGCAGGGGAAGCACACCCAAATAACCTCTGAGCTGATGCAAAATGCACTGAGGACCGTAGGACCATAGAGCAATGGTACAAAAGAGAAGGACTGCGGGCAAACTCCAGTAAAATCACACTCATTCCCTCCACACGCGAAAGAATTCTGGGGGGGAATAAAACTACCCAAATTCTTTGGCGAAACACTACAATTAGCCGATCATGTCAAATACTTTCTGGAAGAGAAACTACCCTGGAATATGCATCTGCAACATGTGATCAACAAAAGCAAATCATCATTCATGATGTGCTGAAGAGCTTTTGGAAAAACATGGGGACTGAAACCGAAAGTCATGAACCCAGAATCACATACGGCTTGCTGCTGTGGTGGCTCAAAGTGAAACAAAGACAGCCAAACTTAACTTCGGTAAACTTCCTAGGCTTGCTTGTCTGTTTATCGCGAGCGCTATGAGAAGCACTCCAACCGCTGGTATGGAAATCATCCCAAACCTTTGGACGTCACAGCCATGGCAAAGGCGAGGATGAGTGCATACATTCTCATACGAACAGGTAATTGGAGATCCCAACCACAAACTAGGCACACCAAAATCATTTATGAAGTAAACATTACTCATACGATAAACATAATCTGATATACAGATGGCACAAAAATAGGGTAGGAACTGGAATACATGAAGTGAGAACAAAAAGGAACGTTATACTTCCATTTGGCAATAACACCACAGTATTCCTTACCAAGACACGTTCCATAAGGACATGCATATCTAGACAGTGGGTATAAAACACATCTACATTCTATCCGACAACCAGAGCGCAATAAAAGCTCTGAATTCAGTACAGATCGAGTCAAAACAGGTTTCGAAATGCCATTAGAGCCTAAATGAACTGGGAAAACACAACAAGTTAAAATTGTGTGAATTGATGATATCATTCGGGTAACATTGTTTCACTTCAAAAAGAAATCTTTCAAATCCTCCACCTTCTTGCCTTTTCCGTTTTTTCCTTATTCATACAAGCTCTGCTTTAAGGAGTTTTCCACAAAAACAAAGGAGATTCATAAAAAATTAAGAAAATCACCTATACAGCTTCAATTTCAATTTTTAATGTCTTGATAGTTTCATTGAACATCGAATAAGACATAATTTTGATTTTAGATGTGGAATCATCTGCGGCTGAAAGACAAACTTTAGTCGCTATTTTCCATTTTTCAAGATGACCTTTTGAAAGTCATTCATGACGAAAAGGAAAACATTCCCAGTTAAAAATTGATTTATTTTATGATAGGTTATTTCCAAAAAAAAAGAATTTTTTCAATTTTCAATTGAGAATGTTCCCCTTTTGAACATCTGTACTACATGATCGATGCAATTTAGTTTTTTGTTTGAAATAAAATCCATACAAGAACTTTTTTAAGGCTTCATTTAGAATATAAGACAAAGTTTTTACAACGTGGATTTATATATTCATTTAAACACCATCACGAATTTTGTTCAGTTTGTCGGATTCTTCTCATTTTGTAGCAACACCTCGTGATCAATGTTAATGTGGACGGAATTCACAATCAACTCCAAGCATGATACAGATGGATGATGGATGGAGCTTATCACCACGGCCCAAGGATTAATATGATTATTAGTAGACAGTGCAAAAGTTGTGAGCGTTTTGTAAGCGACAAACTGTTACTCAAATATTAGTTACAGAGTTCAACGTTAGTTACGATTGCTAGCTGCATAGTGAAACACAAATAATTACCTGGTACTTGTCCCTGTGTACGAGTCAATAGCACATTTTTGACAAGCCAGTCTTCTGCAATCCATGCAAACAATTTTTTGTGCTCCCAGTATACCAAATCCATCGCCACATAATAAACACTGCGATGGATTCCTGCCTAGAGCGTTGCGTCTCATATTTTCCAATCTTTCCACCAATTTTCCGATCTGGAAAGAACATAACATTACATGATTTTGAATAAGGTTCGAAGGAAATCAATAGGTCATTGTCGTTTCAACTGAAGTCGATTTGAGGTGATCTTAAATACAAATAATGAAATGTGTAGTCCAGTCATATTTCTAGTGCAAAATGCGATATACACAGAACTTGTAAATGGTTATATTCGTACTTTAGCATAATTGTTAGTCAGAGCGCTTACATACAAATTGAGCACTAAAAAGTTCTGTTCGGACTGTGAACATTAGGATGAAATTATCAAGCATTTTGCAAACGACGTCGAATATATGAAAGCATTCAAAACTTTCGCCGAAACATTGGTTGTATGTTATTTAGTCACCTTAATATTTGATAATTTATATTCTTTTGTATACAGAATTTTAAGACCACCTTAAACAACTACTAAAGAGAAAAAGAAGCAAATAAAAAAAAATAGGTATGGTGATGGTGATTGAAACATACCCTCTCTTGTTCTGTAACATCTAACTGTTCAGCTCTCTGTATAACATTTACTATGGCTTCCTGTTCTTCTGCTGCGAGAGGTGATGACTTGGGAGACTTGGCATTGTAACCCAGAGTTGCTGTTTTAACGCTCCAACCTGTATTTAGTCTGAAATCAAAGTATATACTATACCAGGTTAACCGGACAATTAATACTTTGAACATTTTCTGGGATTCAATATTGGATTTGATGAGCATATTATTACTTGTCAAATCCCTTTATCAAATGCTCATGTCAGGTTCTACAGTATTTGTTCTCAAACTGCATTATATATGCTCCTCAAAATACTTAGGTACGTGTGCTATGAAAAGAGAAGAATAACAAGGCATGCAAAGAAAAAGTTTTCCTCAGTATTATCAGTATTGAATTCTTCTAGATCGCTCAAATGGTTCAAATCACTTGAGTTGTTTCATTTCAAAATAATCTCATGAGTTATCGTATGAATTATCGTATGATTCTGTTCTTGAAAATAGTGAAAGAACCAACTTAGCGGTATAGTAGCTAAGTATTGCTATGATTTTCAATCTTAAGATACTCGACACGTCTACAACGAGGAGTGAATACGAACATGAGATAGCAGACAAGGCAGGGAGAGATCATAAAAAGCTTTCGACACGGCAGCGCTTCCGGAGTAGTCATGGTAGACGGACCTTTCAAGAAAAAAGGGAAGAAGATAAAAGTAATTTTGAGTTTCCACGAAAGAGCCGTCAGAAGGATCAACAACTATCTGAACAAAAAATGAAAGACGTCAGCTGAAACGTAGTAACGGAACAAAAATCCTCATTGGACTCTACTAGCAAAACCGATAACCACAGCATAGTCAGAGGTAACAGCATAGTCAGAGGTACAAAATGGAAAACTTGAGCCATAACCACATATTAAGTCGAATTGTTGTAATTCAATGATTTGTTCAGTAAAGCAGAAGGAAAAAAACGAGAAATCAACCAAACCTGCAAGAGCTAAGAGCCGATAAATTGAGAAAAACAAATTGTTTTAGGGCCAGTTGTTAATCCATAGCAACTGAACTTGGTTCACTTAAACTGTTGGTGAATTTGTCTTGTACAACTGCCATTAGAGATTTAATTCAATTTGATGAAAAATTACAGCAAGAAAAATCCAACAAAATATACTGATGATGTAAATGTTTTGGCAATGTACATAAGCAGTAATTTGCTCTTTCGGTAACATATCACTGTGTGTAATCTTTATTGCGACAGAGGACTGAATCGTCTCCAAATGTGGTTATCATGAGAAGGCGTATGTTAGGCTGATGAAAGAAACAAGCGGAGACAACCGTCAGCATTGCAAAGAAGACTTTGCCTTTCACATTTGCTATAGAGCAGAGTCATTCGGAATCCAGTTCTACGACAGTTGTACGTTCTGGATGCTCCTTGCTAGCACGTACCATGATAACCTCCATTAGAACATGTTGCCTTGATTTTTCATTTGATTGATTTTGAATGTTGACATGACTTGTCGCTTGTCCAACCGTCAATCGTCAATGACAATATTAATCTGTAATTTTGCCGCCATCTGTGCTAAAGAAGTGAAACGGTACCAATGCAATAAAAATAACATGAATTAAGTAGGCCGTACATCAACACTTTTGTATGTCGGTATCACAGTTATAAGAGATCACACCAGGGTTTCTATGCATCTTGATGGGTACTATGGAAAACTCCATAGTACCGTCACGGCGCTCCCGCTAAATGGAATGAGTGATTCCAAATAGATATGTGTTGCTTTTGCACTGATCAAGAAAAATATCCAATAATGCGGATAACTGCTTTTTAGAATATACTTTATTCAAGAGATCACAAGAATTATCGATTTATTCAACAGCAAATATTTTATGATCTATCAAAATTCAAGTAATAAATTGACATTCCAAAATAATTCAACGTTTTTATAATCACTGGATATTCACGAAATAACAAGGGAAACTTCGTCAGTTAGCTCAATTCAGCTGCCAGAAAAATACCACAGTGGCAGTTTCCTTGAAGAGAGATACAAGGAAATTAACCCCTCTTAAACTGAAAGTGATTTCAAGGAACGTAAAGTACCTAGCTTGGAGTTTCCGTGACCTACAAGCTTACCTGGAACAAACATGAGAACAAAAAATAGTTTACTCCCTCAGTAGGATTACTAAACTCGAAAGGTTAACTTGATTAACGAAATGCGCATCTAGGAATTAATTTACTAGTGTGATGAAGGGCAAAACAATTTTTTGTTCTCATGTTTGTTCCAGGTAAGCTTGTAGTTTATGGAAACCCAAAGCTTTGTACTCTAGATTCCTTGTTGTCATTATGTTTTCGCTTTGGAGTTTAAGAGGAGTTAATTTCTCTGTATTTCTCTAACGATGGCACTAAGATTGTCCCCAAAGGCAGCGTTGATAGTTTTGTCACGTTTTGTTGAACCTACCACTTAAAAAGTATGGGAGGGGGTAAATTATATAAGCTAAAGAATTGTAGAAGACTCACTCTTTGAAATGGGGTCAGACTACATGAAGCCTCAGTACTCTTTCGACAACGTTTTCGAGGTCACTATAGCGAATGGGAGAGAGAAGAGAGATGGATTATTAGAACACATTCCCAGATGACTGACCTGGATCACGGGTCAAGAACCGACATCGGAACGGAATCTAGAAGAATTTCGTACCATAGAACTCTATTGTCGAAAGTTATGTATATATCTCTTTCATGAATTCAATCATATCGGTGGTCGGTTGATCAGCGGTCTCATGCACAGGCCGTTCGAAACTCCAGCGATAGTCGGTTCGAACCCGCTGTAGGTACAAGAGAATTTTTCTCATCTACTTAATATCGGATCGATGGGCGACTGCATGCCTTGTTGAAAAGCAAGTGTATTGTGAGTTGTCTAGACGCCAATCTCATCTGGTGCTAGCTTGGAGTGCACACCGACCACCCGAGGTGGTGCTGTAGGTTTTCCTACAGCTGAAAAGTGAATACGCCACCAAAAATCAGTAAGTCGCCCCGGAGCGCCACGGCAAATAATAATAATAGCCGTCCTCTACCCGCACAGGCTATGCCTTTGGGTACACTCGACGAGTGTTTATGAGGGAGTATTATTATTATTATAATGACATCTCACTTATTCTATGAAAACCTGAATGCTCCATACGGAATCCGACCCCAGTATTGAGAGTGATGTAAAAATGTATGCGAGGAAATATGAGGAGCGCTTATGAAATAATTCGGAAAAATAATACAATTTCAATACAAACTATGTATATCATAAACCATCAATAGTGACAAACATTAAGTCACCCAGTATACATTGCACCTGTTGCTAGAACGGTTTGCGTTTCTCATTATAAAATAGCACTACTCGAGTTTACTACTCTGATAAAGGGGCCTGGGGGATATCCAAGATGATTATAGTTGATGGATGAAATACTGCAAATGTATGAATACTAATGAATATAAACTGATTATTGTGAAAATCCTGACGCACGGCGCTCTTCGAAAGAGTGGATTATGTCAGCGCTGCATTTCGATGAACCGAGAGTTCTAAATGATTCGATTGCTTCACCCTGATGCGAGTGGAACTATGAACCTTCGAGGCGTTCTGTTCCGACAGAAGAATCGAAACATTCGAGAATTGTGCTGGGCTATATACGGAGGCACGTACAGTCGAAGTGGACAGTTTCGCGTATTACAGGAAAATAAACTGATACAATTTTCGCGTAAAATAGACTGGTGGCACTAAAACAAGTATCCGCGAGGTGAATACTATTCGAATTTCGAAAAAGTAAACAAATGAACTTTTTGAGTAAAATAGACTGATGTCTCGTGTAGCAAGTAACTATTTATTGTTCAAAGACAATGATATACAAAATGTCTTCGAAGAAAGGTCGTTCTGTGGTCCTGAAAGTAGCCGATTTCAGGCAGGAATTGAAGAAAAGGAAAATTGAAACAATTAGAAAGAAGTTCGTACTTCAGAAAAGACTCTCAGAGAGCTGATTCAATTGGGAGAAGATCCCAAAATATATTGATTCTAAATTTTTTGAAGCAATTTGAATTGTCGACAAAAATAGCAAATCCTTGGAAGAAAAACTTCTACAAAACTAGAAGGATTTAAAAAATAGAACTTCAAGAAAATGCGGAAAGTCCGGAAGATATCCTACTGGAAAATCCGAAGAGTCTGGAAGAAGAGCTACAAAACATAGAAAGCTTGAGAGAAGAAATTCTCGAGAACATAAAAGGACTGAAAGAAGAACTTCAAGGTAATTCAAAGAACTGTTTTTCTAGAAAACTCAGAGTTTGAGAGCACAGCGTCTAGAAAATTAAAAGATTCTGAAATTCAGATTTCTAAAAAATTCGATCTATTTGAAAAAAGATACGCTTCTGGGAAACACAGGAGGCAAGAAAAACAAGCCGGTTAGAAGAAACAAATGGGATTAAATAGATAGAGATAGACAAAATGAATTCGGAAGTAGATGAAATCAAATGAAATAAAGGAAGATATATCGGTAAGTTCTTAAACGGAATTGACACCACAGAACGGTTAACCAGAATGCTGAACCTGACTTTGAACTTTGATGGGAGTTCAAAAGGGATGAAAAATTGCAAGGTCATTTCTAAACCAGGGAAGTTTTCCATGAAGTCTCATTTCGAACAACACCATGGTGAAATTACTGCCGAATTTTTGAAGCTACGGTGGAAGCAAATAGATTTAATGTACTTGAAAACGCTAGAGCATCAACTCTGGCATTGCGCGGAGAAGCAACGAACATTCTACAAATTCTTACTGATCAAGAACAGAAGAATTATGAACAGCTGATAAAACATCTAGGACTGGAATACGGCCAGACCCAACTGGAATACTTATATCCTCACCCCCTATACAATTTTTTCCTCAACACGGCTGTGGAAATGAAAAATCGTGAGATCCCTGGTTCAAATCCCGATGTGTCCACACATTTTTTAATCAGTACTAATTTTCGTTTTCCTGTTTGCTATGCCATAAACTCATTCTTGATTTGAATTTCAAGATCGTCGGCAGTATGTATTTTAACAAAAATACAATTCGTAATTTGAATTTCAAAGGAAACCGAAAGTGTTTGTGGCTATTTTCTGAGTCACGTGAGCGAAATTACCTTTCCTTTCAGCGCTTTGGAGGGCACGATTTCCATTTATTAAACTGTGGTCTACTCGAAAACAATCTGGCACAAAGAGAATTGTAATTGATTTAGATTAAATACTGAACACTCCAGAATTCAAATTAAGGCTAAGAGAATCAATAGTTACCAGCCAGACTGGCGCTCCCTTAATTCATATGATGATTCTGCGAGAAGTGAGCATCTTGTTTACGATTTATGATTTGTTTATGTAAGTAAATGAAGAATTACCCGAAGAGTGATAAATTGTCTTC
This sequence comes from Chrysolina americana, assembly GCA_958502065.1. NCBI lineage: Eukaryota > Metazoa > Arthropoda > Insecta > Coleoptera > Chrysomelidae > Chrysolina > Chrysolina americana. The sequence continues at coordinate 19,863,884 of OY293410.1, forward strand.
ACACCATAAGGTTGGCAAAATATTTACAGTTTGTCCCAATTTGAATAGCGAAGTTATTCTTAAGGAATAATTGAATGTCTCGATATGTTTTTCATGAAAAATTCATTTTTCCACTGTCTATAAACAGTCCTGAAAATTCTTCATTTAGATTTTCTTCATTATAGATTTTCTTTTTTTCTGTCTTAAAAACATCATTTAATTTTACGAGTAATTGATCATTTTTCAAATGTGCCTATCTGAAAGATACCACTGGCTTCAAATATAATACAAGTAGTTTTCGACAAGTTTTGATAACGGAGACAGCCACAGTATCCTAAACCTTACCGTTTTTAAAAACTTTTGATTGACTTGCAATGTGTATTAGTTTGTTTAGGTCAAATTTTATAACTGAATTGTAAACCAGAGACCAGTAGAGATTTCAAAAACAACCAAAAATTAAATCGGATCGTAAAACGTAAAATCAGTTCAAGAATAGAATACCAAAAAAAATTCGTTGAAATAGTGGAAAACGTCGGACAGTCGCATACATTATTTATCAAAAAATTTAACCTCTTTTCTTCCTGAAGGTTACATAGAGAGCGCAGAAGACGTGAAACATCTCTGTGAAATCCCGAGAAATCAAAATTGGAAAATCGAAAAATATTGAACCGTCAAATAATTTAATTTACAATATATTTTATCCCCCTGTCTCTCTAAGGCGTAGAGAGAGAACACGTAGGAATTAGAATATCCCTTGACGGTTTCGGACATACGATAATAAAATGTCAGTTAGGGATTTTGAACTTATTATCGGAAAATATGCAACACACACGAATTGAAAAAACCTAAAAAAATAGTGAAATATCGGGCAGTCGGATAATTCTCGTAGTTCGACCTGTATGTATGATTGTATTCATTGAAGTTCGGTACGTACCGAGAAGCTGTATGGCAAGAGGCACCTTGGCAACATACAAAAGCATTCATGAAAATCAAAGAATTTCTAAAATTTCTTATTTTATCAAGAACTTGTGGGGTGAAACGTCATCGCACTTGAAATAAAGCCTAAAAATATTTGAATTTATAAAAGTTCGTTTTTCAAACAAAACATTTTATGTTTTACTTTTTAGTTCAGTACTTCATGAATAAAAACTTCGTGCATGTTTGTTTTTAGTTAATTTTTTCAAAGATATAAGTTATTTTAAAATTATTTTTTCAAGTTATTAAGAATACCTACTATAATACAGCGTGTCCAAGATAAGGATGGAATGGCATTAGTATCTCGTTAACGGTTGCAGATACAATGTTGGTTAAATTAGATAAAAGTTGCACAATCTAAAGGCCTTTTATATGGAGTTTGCAGAAGTGGGGTATCTTTTTCGAATTTCGAGATATTTTGAATGAAGTAAAATTTTCGATATTTGATTTTATTTATTTCTGACGTTATTTTAGTAGATATCGAACAATGAAAAATACATTTTCATTGTCACTTTTCAAGCTTAACAAGATGACGCTCACAGATTTTCAGTACAACGTTTCGTTTCCGAGGAACCTTCACCAACTTTTTTTTAAATACGGCACTGTTTCAAAATTCAAAGCCTTTTTTTATTTTCAAATTGCGTCATATAACATTTATAGTAATTTAAGAATGTTTCCAGCTCATTTCAGATATTACTCCTATTACGTCTCTGTCTTAATTACAAAAGATGTTCCTACAAGTGAATTTTTAACTTAAATACATTTTCTGATAATTAAGGTACTACCTGTAATTATTAATCCTGGATCCATACAACTATTAGTATAAATTATCAGTGATATATATAATGATGAACAGAGGTAGATCTATTAGACGATGTTAACTGTGCTTAGAAAATAGTGGCCATCAAGAAGCCATAACATATCATAGAAACGTCATCTCAGTTTATGGGTGTAGCGACCGAAATATATAGCATCAAAAGAACTTCAATCCAGAATTTCACCAACCAAAGTAACGAAAATTCCTACGAAAAAATCATGGGACTTTTTCACACAATTCACAACTACATTGAATCACACACTGCCGACGAAACCAAAAGAAGTAAGAAGAACTTCTTTCAACAACAAGCTCTCACAACATTCTTAGCTGGACTACGAGAACCTACAGGATCCACCATAAGAGCAATCAAACCAGTAGACGTGGCAACAGCGATGCAGAATATTTATGAGGAGAACAGTATTCGTTATCTGCAAAAAACATTTGGGCCCTCACAAGTTTCCAAAAAAAACACTTCAGACCCCTCAGAGAGCTGTAAATCATCGATTCGCCCAGCAGTCGATACCACAACGGAATTATCAACCTATACAGCACTTCCAGCGACCGGGACAACAACAATTTCTTCAACCAATGAGACCACAAACCCAACAACCAATCTTCAGACCATACTGGCAGCAACACACCCAACCAATACAAATGTGGCATGAAGTCCAACCGCAACGTTCTCCACAAAGTACCAGATATACCTATAGAGCACCAAGCATCTATTCTCTGCTCTCTACACGTTGTTCAGGTACGAAAGTAATGGTTTTGGAAGGAGTATACATTTGATAAAACTTCCATCAAGTTGTAAATTCAAAATCAACAACGAATTTTTCATCAACTGCAAAACTGTCATCCTGGAAGAACCACTGCCTCTAAAAAATATCAAGACAGCCCACATCTCAACTCTTCATTGAAATTCAAACCGCTGAAATTGAACAAAATTCTCTTGGACAAGCTGCAACATCTGACCTCAGAAGAGGAAAGGTTACAACTCATCCCAGAAGAAACCCATCATTTCTGTATGACTCCCATTTACATTTTATTCGCCATCTTCATCGTCTATCTATTTCACAGATTGAAACAATCAGTTCAAGAAAAATTAAGCATTATCTCTAGTCTTGTTCGTTCCTCAGGGGATGGAGAAGTTACATGTCGATAACCCTATACATTATTCATTCATTCATCACTCATACTCTCACCAGTCGACATGTAGTTCGGTACTTTTATTCGGTTAAAGGTTTTAATTCTCCAGGAGAATAAAGTGCAGTTTACCGCTCGCTTCTGCATAACATTATGTATTGCCTAATCAAGTAGAAACCAGTTCAGGATCATTGACGAGTTTTTCACTGGACATGCTCCTCACAAGAGAATTCTGCATGTAATGACCGATTTGAGGGATAGACGGGTGGAAATGCATCAAACATCTAGAAGCATAATTATCTTCATTACAGCTTCTGGGACAAAAAAATATACCCTATGTTCCTCCAAAATCATGCCAGTATCATTTGGGACAATCTGTATTGAACATCAAAGCGATAGTCTCCGATAAATCAATTTCCAGTTTAGTTATATTCGGACTCCAATTACCAATTTAGCGCTGTCGAGTTTGCCCCTTCAGACTTCGAATTCGATGAAATGGAACAAGATATTCGCGGAAAGATGCGACTCTCACCCCACCGGTACTCAGTATCTATTAGAGGCTAAGGAAACTTTCGTAACTCCCACCCACATACAGCAAACGTCGGAGGTTTCCACTGAAACACTGCTGACTTCAAGAATAAGAATGGTTTCAAATAATGATATGGTAGAAGAAAGGTCCTCATGAAACTTTTTCGGAATGAAAATTATTTGCCATGGAAATGAATACTTCAGGTTTATTGTGAATGCAGTCAGATGATTTTTTTAACGAATTTCACTTGGCGTATTTCAGGCTAAGTTACGCAGACAAATTTACAGAGACCCGTTCACGAGCGTAGTAACAGAGGGTGCTCAAAAAGCTGCCAACTTGGTGGACATGAGCTACTTATTGGTTTAGTTGCTCAGAAAACCACAGATGTTTAAATATTTCTGTAAAATATACGAGCAAGCAGCTTGGTTACATTCTTTTCAGACTTGGTAATTTACATTTGAGTGTTTTCAACCTGGGTTTAAGGTTGTACAGCCCGGAAACTACTAACCAAGTTGTTGAAGTCTTTGCAGTAGAGACCGTCATCGTGATTATCGAGTTTCCAGTTTTTGAAAAAATTTCTAGTTTTCACCTTCTCCAGAGGTTCATCTTCTATCTCACATGTTGGTAGCAGACTGACATGGCACCAATCTAAAGCTATTTTTAGGTCTGAGTAATGAAGGCTGAACTAAGATAATTTTCTTGGGTTTCAAGTGGCATCCTTTTCGTTTTTTTATGATAGGGTTCCAGATTTGGCTGAGCTCTAGGGTTTTCTCCTCCATATTAAAACCCTCTACGTGTTTATGGATCTTTATTCCTTCTTATACTAGGCGGCGCTGTTAGTCTGATACCAACATTGGGGATGGAAGAAGCACCTCTGAAGAGCTGGGATGATATTTAAATGCATAACGGCATTAAAACCCGAAAAAAAGTTGTTCTATTCCCAGTTTTTTCAACACGTTCCAAAATTCTACGCTTTGGTGACCACAGGCGTGTTTGGTTGACTTCGATGTATATTATACTTGAATCTTTCCGTAGGGTTTGGGTGTGTTCTAGCCAAACGCGATCAGAAATATCTTTCCTCGATGATCCAGCGTTTGTGTTCGTGTCTCTTAATTTCTTCCATAAAAGAAGAACCGCATTTGTATGGCGTCTCGTGGATGTAGTTCTGCATTTGCATTTTTACAAAAAAAATTATATAATTTATACCGTAACGTAGAACAAAACATAAATTCCGTTATATATTTTTTCAATGGTTTATTGAAAGCCATTAAGTGACTAATTTCAATCATCTACATGTTGTTACCTGTCAAAGATTGTCATGTCAAATGAATTGACTTATTGTTTATTGTTAATTATGATAGAGACTGTATACATTTTCATCATCAAAAAGGTCGAGTAGTACCTACGAATGTTAAAAGGGCTGCTAGGTTGCCAGATCTTATTACAATGGACTTTTTTCTCGATCCCTATCTCAAAGAATGGGTTTACACTGGAGCCCTATACAAATATCGAAGTCCTCTACCTACAACTACGCCATGAGTGTCAGACGTTGAACAGCGTCAGTCTCTAAAGATAATAAGCACTCAGATTGTTATAACAAGGGAAAATTTCTTCGAACATCTGATCAATTTGTATTTCCTTGTTGGTGTTCCATTTTTGCAGAAGAAAAATCAACAACATTTTTTCATGACTTTACATTTTTCAAACATTCGTGTACAGTAAATGATGTTAACTATGTATAAAAAATTCAGAATAATTTATGTTATTATGAAGGGAATGTTTAAAGTTTTATATATGGTTGAACTCAGGAAGACAGCCTCTAGTTATTTCCTTCAATTCGAAAATCATGCACACGTTAGAACAAAGTGATGATGAACGAAGACTGTAATTCTGTTCATTCTGAATGGTGACAACTTTCTAGGCAATTTTCTCTTCACAGATAAAGCAACATTCACCACTAATGACACAGTGTCCACTCAGAATTCCAAGAACTGGGCAAGTGAGAATTCACACTGGGCGAAAAATGCAAAAAAAGTGACCGTGTGACCGCCACCACTAAATTTTTAAACGGCAACATATAGCAAGTGATACCTCAATTGAAAGTTATTTACCTTCTTGATATTAAACACTGAAAATAGAGATATAGGAACTTGAAGTTGGGATATCACTTTTTATTCACTCAATCAACCAACAAGTAACAATGCAACTGTTAAAGATTATTATCATTGTAAAAAGAATGAAATCATCTGTTTAGCAAAAAATAACATGCAATTTTGTTTAAAATTTTCATTTCATCCTAATTTGCTTGATCGAAAATATTTTAAGGTTCTTAAGAATTGATAAAAAGACATTTTCTCGAATTCGACTCAAATGCGGGTACAACAGATACATGTATGCGATATTTTTTTTCGCCAAATCGCAACTGTGGACATCTATCAGTGTCAAACTGACCTTTGATTGAACGACATTAGAGTGGATTACTTGACTGAAGCTGCTGAATATCTTTCCACAATAATGATGTATATGATCGCGGAAACAATTTAAATTTTTTTTTTTGAGAATGATGGGTGGGGTAACCGTACAACTAATGAGTTCAATGAAACTCATCCAGATAAACTTGTTGCTAGAAAATACGTTCTAGAATTGGTGCAAAAATTTTGTTAAATTGGATCAGTAGCAAACAAGAAACGAGACCCAGAACGAGAATTTGCGTTGAGAAATTAACCTGCTGAAGTTGCAGTTTTAGGACAAGTTCATGTAGACCCAACATTGAGCACAAGAAAATTGGCTAGTGTTACCAATATTAGTAGGACCAGTATCCACCGAATCCTGACACATCATCATTGATAAGCGACAGAAATTTTGTGAAAATAAGACTACGAGAATGAATGCAAAATTTTCTTTTCAACATCTGCTTTTCTGATGAGTCTACATTCTTTTCGAATTTGACTGTGAATCGTCATAATTGTCGTTATCGGTAAGAAGTCAATCCAGATGTTTTCCATGAAGTCCATACTCAAACTACCCAAAAACTCTATGTCAGGGCCGGTATTGTTGGGGATCGTTTAATTCCACCAGTATTTCTCGACGGTAATCTGACAGGAGAAACTTATTTGGAATTATTGAATGAATTTGTTTATCCACAATTAGTAGATATCATTGAAAATGACGATCGTTATCATAAAGACCACTTGATATTTCAACAAGACGGGGCGGGGCACCTCAATATCATGCACAGCCTGTTATGGCGTTTTTGGATAGAATGTTTCCTGGAAGTTGGATTGGAAGACGAGGCTCTATAGAGTGGTCAGCCAGATCTCCAGATTTAACTCCACTCGACTTTTTCCTTTGAGGTCACTTAAAGAACGAAATCTATGCAACCGAACCAGAATTTCTGTAAGATTCACGAAGTAGAATTATTGAAGAATGCCGTCGAATAACGCCGGAAATGCTACGAAATCTGAGGTCTCATTCTGAACAGAACTTGTACTATTATATGGAAATTGGTGGTAAACAGTTTGAACATTTAGTTCATTGACAATAATAATTATTGAGACAGTTGCTGGGTCACATATTGTTTTCATTGATTGAGTGAATACAAAATGACTTTCTAAGTTCAAGTTCCTTATATCTCGAAATCGAATTGATAGAATTAATACATTTTTGAAGTTTGATATTGGGAAGGAAAATACCTTTCAAATGAGGTATAACTTGCCATATGTTGCCATTTAGTGGATTTCATCGTGAACGATTAGTTCAGTCGACAGGTTGAAAAAAGTGGGGTTAGGTGGAAAAAGGTCGGAAGTTAATGAAACTTCTGGAAATTCTTCAGGGATGGTTAATCAACATTTTCTCAAGTTTTGGACCTCGAGGACCCTGTGCGAAAAAAGTAGGGGGGGGAAACTGTAAAGTTTTTTTTCTCTTACGTCCTGCGGAAAAAACATATTGATACTTTTTTGTAGAACGTAAAATTTTATAAAATTTTGACTGAAGAAACAAGTTTGTATGTGAATTCGCTACCGAGATATGGCACGTCAAAAAAAAGGTCATGTTTCAAAATTTGCTAAGAAATGACAAAAAATGCAAAATTACAGCTTATTTCATCTGTTATACCCGAATTATGATGAAATGTTGTAGTAATTATGGTTCTTAGTTGAAATCACCAACTTTGGACACCCCACTCCTCCTTCCCCCATCCAACCCCAATTCTCAAAAGCTAACTTTGTGATGAAAGCCAACCATACCTATTCACATCTTATGGTATTGATATCAGTTACTTTTCGGATCTATATCCGCCCGTTCCCCTACATAATTATCCCAGGACTGGAAGAAAAAAAGACGTAGTCCTTTCGTGAAAAAAATTAATGTAATTAACAATATTCTCAAGGCATATATTATATTGAAGAATAAAGATATTATAGCTAATCATAGTGGGTAGGTACTCATTTGTACTCATTACATTTCCTGTCGAGATTTATTAGCCGCTGGTTCTGCTCGTAACAGCTCGTCGTCCTCCTGAGCGATAAGGCTGTCAATGATGTGGCTGTCGTCGTTTTCGTCCAATATTTCTGGTGAGTCTTCCTCGATCAAATCAGTTGCGGGGGCGTTTTCGCAGGAGTGGCCTGTGCAGTGCTTGCACATTGCTGAGCATCGGAGACCTGCTTGCTTGCAGCCGCAAGCTCCGCTGCTAGAGCCTTTGCTGCACTTGCAGGAATCAATATGAAGGATGTCATCCGGCGCAGCATTTCTGGTTGTGGGGATTGGTAGTACCCCTCGTGTGGTTAGGCTCCAGCCCCATGCTGATGGGAGGAGATCATTGCCCAACCATGCCTAAATCAGTGTCCAAATTCTGCAACTGGCTAATGCGCTCTTCTATTTTCTTCCCTCTGTCGTCTCCACGCATCCTCGACTTTTCGATGATTCTATTAGAAATTTCGGGTAGAGTCACTTTGACTGTAGCATTGCGTCTTTCCAAGGGCAACTTTGCCTGTTTAGCACTGAAATCATCAGTGATAGCTTCCTCACAAAGAAAACACGCATTGGTGAAGTCGAATTTCACAACTTGTGACCGTCGGGTAGGTGCAGGAGAAGGAGCTTTGGATGTGTCACATCCACGACGTGTAAATGCAGCAATTAATTTATCATTGTTGTACCTTGTTTGGCAAGCACTGTGCACTCTTACTTCACTCAACTCACGCAGAAACTGCAGCAATTAATTTATCATTGTTGTACCTTGTTTGGCAAGCACTGTGCACTCTTACTTCACTCAACTCACGCAGAAACTGTTCATCGGTCGAAAGTTTCCTTTTTACACTGGACTCCAACAGTCTGGCAACTCCTCTGGCTTTCACTACAGTTAGTTCACCTGCTTCAACTCCTCCTTTACAAATAAAACACAAGTCTGGTCCACGAGATGTAGACGCCATCTCAGAAAATTACCCAAAAACCAAAACTGTCACTAAAACTCGATGCTCCTTTCGCTTACAAAGTTATTCACTTCAAGAGCTGAAGGTATCTAATTTTACTTATCTAACTTAATCTTATATATACTCTGAGTGGTTAAATCACTAATTTTAATTTTCTTATTACCTAATTTGACTATTCTACCTGAGGTACTTATACCCTTCTATAAATATTATTTTTCGATTCCTTCTTGGAATTAATGAATAATAGAGTCATGTTGAAAGAATAAAATGAAAAGTGATCTAATATGACCTCAAAAATCGAAAACAAATAGGTCTAGGTAGCGCAGGTAGAATAAACAAATTTCAGCCTTCTATGTTGAATATTGGCTCATCGTTTGCATTCCGCAGTTCTACAGGAGCAGGGTTCTAACATCTATTATTTTCCAGCTTTTTACTGCTGTAGCTGATCACACACTCCCCTCGGCCCGACACTCTCTTGTCCTTGCGAGGAACGACTTGACACCTGGTGGGCAAGCAGGGGTGGGGGTTATCTATAGTTGGTGATTTCAAGTAGGAATTATAATAGCAACACACAAACATGTTTGAGGTAACAAATTCGTAGGGAATTTGACGATCTACAAAAAAGTAGAACAACGTTTTTGCTGTAGAACGTAAGTCAAAAAAGTTATCGAGGAAAAACCACACCAAGGTCGAAAAATTTCCCTGAACAACATCTTAAAGTTTCATTAACTTCCGACCTTCTTCTATCTGAAACTACCTGTCGACTGAACTAGATGTCCCACTCGAAATTGTAGTTGACGTGGCCGATCGTTTTTATATAATTCGATTCTGCCGACCTACAGAGCTGCTGTTTCGTTTTCAATGGCCCACTCTGTATATTTTGATAGCGACAAGAGTGCTAGCGATATCATTGTCACCCAGTATATAATGATTGACACTTCAGAAGGCAAACTTGTGCGTAAGAGGAATATAATGTTAAACATGCATTACTACCACACGTGCAATTTTGATCGTCCGGCTTTATGGTCACGTGGGACCCGGAATGTTATATCTCCAATGAAATACTAATGAAAATACCGCAAACCGTTCCGCCATAACAAGAACAACACGATATCAAAAGTGTACTTACTTGGCTCTCAATGCTAATTGTCTATCGTTCGGACAAACAAACCTGTTGCTTCTCTCGCCTGCTCCGTAATCCATCATTATGCAAAAACCGTGAAAATCACGTTGTTTTTATTACCAGTCAGTTCCTGTCTCTATTTTCAGCCCCAGCGATATTTGAGAAATCCGTGAGCAGCGCCTGCAACTGAAAGTAAAGAGGACTTTCCGGAATTGCATAATCATGTTATAATTTGTGTTTTAAGAACGATTACAGTTATCGGAACATTTCTGGATGAATGAAAAAAATTATGATAAAAATTTCTCATTGAACAGCTTTTACCTCTCTAAATGCAAAATGCATCAACTAAACATATAATAATTGACGTCCAAATACTGAGAATATACCACTCAAATTTGAATATTTATTTGTATATTTGTGTTTGTTACTGTGTTAATACTGTTACAGCAACCAACATATTTATTTTTTTTACAAATGTGCGAAAAACACCACTTTCCCGCTCCCATTTCGATTCGGAAAATGCTACTTTCTAGCACTAATGCTAGCAAAAATCCAGCACTCGACCGTTTTTATCGATGAGTATTTCCCGCCTGATGAAATTCCGCATTCGCAACTAACTACATCCTTCCAACTCTGGACTACTTGCCCGAACCCCAATTCAATAATAGTATAGTATACAACAAGCGTGTAATGATAGCTATTACTCATGAGAATGAAGTTTGCGATTTGTAGGCGAGCGTCATAGATCATTCGAGTAAATAATAGCCATTACATGTGAGTAGAATACAATACTTTTTCTATGACTATAACCAGTGTTCATCATTCAATTTGAACAGACGATATGTAAAAAGATTTAATGAATTAATATTTTTTACGTAATAACAATTGAAGAACTTGTACTATAGCTATCTCGTGTACAATTCTTCAAGAAGGCATTTTCCTGTCCTTGATTCACATATACTGTGAGTCCTGATATATTATTGACGGTGCTCAGCATGGTGTGTATTATTCTATTACTCAACGAATTAGTCACGTATGAAGAGTGTTTTTTTCCAACAGTCATAGAAAAAAATAAACGAGTGTATAAAAGCAGAGTTCTACTAAATGAGTTCATTCATTGATGCCACTATATCGGACTCCCTAAATCATACATTATATCAAAAATTCATTGAGAAACACCACATTTTTCTAAAAAGCTTGGACTGTTTCTTTTCACTCACCCTGTATACATAAAATGGCTATGCAACGTTCCCAACATTGAAGAATGTTTGACATACTCTCCCCTACCTATCCGAAATAAAACACTAGAGGTTGACGTACCCCTATTTTCGAACCACCCTGTATAAAAAAATATAATTCCACTTAACTTCGATTAAGACTGAGGGAGTGCATTTAGGCTAAATTGAACATTCAATTCTCATCAGAGAACTCACACTGGTTGGTTTAAAATTAATCGAATTGGATTTTTTTTGTTCACCGTGTTGTAGCACAAAACAAAAAAGTATAATGGATACGAGATCAAGGTGACATTGTCCCGTCATTGAGGCATGGTGTTTCGAAATAAAATATAGGCGTTTGGTCAATTCTCGGAATTGTTGAAGATTCATAGTGGAAAGCTTCACTTTTCAACTTTCGACACTCTGTATCTTGAAAACTAATCGGCTGATTTTTTTGTGCCCGCAGTCACTTTTGCCGAGGAAGTCAAAATCTACAACACCAAAGATTCAGGAAATGTAACCGAAAGCCATTTTCCATAAGGATTATGTGGGATACTTTGAAAAAAATTTACTTCAGAAACTTGCACTACGTATACCCAGAATATTGGTGGATTAAAGGAATATATAGGGAGAATACACTCTTTATGCGTTTTTCTTAAATTCATTTATTTTGTTAAGTACTTATTTTTACTACCAATGTTGTGCACCAAATATTAGAAGACCTTTCTTCTGGTATCAGTTACTTGATAATGTTGTAGAAATCAAAACCAGTCGTCACTAATGAACCAAGAATGGAAATTAGATAAAAGTTTCTATTTTCTTCCTTCCTTCCTTCAACATGAATTTCCATAAAATCAATGAATCATAAATTGAACAAGTTTTCAGATATCCTTTTTATGAAACTTAGGAAGAATTTGTACAATAACCATCTCACTGAATATCAAAATGGAGATCACAAAATTAAACGTAATTTCTAGACTTGCTAGTCACGCATTGAATATAATTTAAGGCACAATTTAATTGATTAACTTCTGGGATGTGAGGTCTCGAATTAAAGAAAACTCGGGTTCTTTATTGTCAACGTTTCGTCAATTCATTATGACATCTTCAGGGCACTGTAAGATACAAAAGGGGAAGGTTGAAATTTTGTAAACAGAATAAAAAACAATTATTAAATAAATCAATTTCAACGTCAATCCTGTAATTTACCGTCCATTTTCTCAAGTAAATTCCTCAGCTCGTTAATTAAGCTGTGGTAATTGTAATGTAATTTTCGTAGTTTGAAAATGGGTCTCACCCAAACACGTTTGCGATCCCTTTTCTTCAATTCAAAATTCCAATACGTCAACAAAATCAGTAAAATATAAAATATTACGGCTGTTCTTATCCTTATATTATTAATCATGAGATGGCTGTCCATATTTAACATTAAAATTTTTAATATGCCTGGAAACAAACAAACATAACCGCACTGATCATTGTTTTCCTTTAAAATTTTGTACAAGTTGACTTTATTTCAACTTCTTGAATTTATTCGTACCATCAGTTAAAATTTGCCGCCACGAAATATATTCGAAGAGCTTTTGACAGATTTCTTCCAAAAAACGAATAATTCGTGTACATGAAAACTTAGCTTAAGTTGTGAGCATCAGATATTTGGATTCGAAAACACATTCAGTGATTAAAAAACCAGACAATACAAAACACAAAACACGTTAAAATTCGAATAAAATAATATACTCGAGTGCATACCAAAATGGAATTGATAAACTGTATCTACGATTGAAACGAACACAATGCGTAGGTATTAGTACAGTGCGGTCTAAAGGTATGGAATAAATTCATTTTTAGCGTTATTATGTATTTTATGAAAAAATCCTGAAACAGGTCAATTTTTATTGGCAATTTGACAATTTACAGTATGAAAATATTACCCCCTTCTTGCACCCCCTCTGAATTATGAGCACCCCCTCAAAAATTTTAAATGAGAAGGGGGGTCGTGTGGCATCTTGTTCGAAAGGGATTTTCATTATCTGTTCAGCAATACTAAGTGTTTCATATTTGGTGCAACCATAACTGAGAATTTTTTTTATTAAAATTTAAAAATATTGACACTGTAAATTATGTATCCGTTGAAAAAAACTGAAACAGGTCGATTTCTATTCTCAATTTGACAATTTATACTTTCTTATCTGTCTTGCTAAAAAAGTCAGGAAAAAGTCGTTGAAGACACCAAAAAATTATTCACAAAACCCATAAATAATATAATGTCAATCTAGTAGACTACTGTTATTTTGATATTTGTGAGTTGCTGGCAGACGTCAGTGTATTGAAAAATATTTTTGTGTGTATTCGATTCATCTATGGCTCATTTATCCGAAACTCAAAGAATAGACATTTTAATTATGCTTGGATGCGGTAATAAAACACGAACTCAAACGGAAGTTTGTGAAATGTTCAATAATAAATACCCTGGTCAACACGTATCACAATCTACAGTTAGCAAAATAGAAACAAAATACCGTGAAACTGGACATGTAAAAACTCGTCAAAAACCAGGTTGAAATGCTGCATTGGATGAGGAGAAAAAGTTAGATGTACTGTTAGCGATTGAGGAAAATCCGCATATGACAAGTAGACAACTTGCCGCCGACAATGATGTAAGTAAATCATCGATATTGAGAGCTTTACATAAAGAAAAATACCATCCTTATAAAGTTCAGTTGGTTCAGGAGTTAAATGAGGATGACCCTGATAGAAGGCAACAATTCTGTGAACTGATGATGGATAGAATCGAAGCAGATTTGCAGTTCATAAACAAAATTGTGTTTTCTGATGAAGCTACTTTTTATTTAAATGGAACGGTTAATAGACAAAACTGTAGATATTGGAGCAGAGAAAATTCTCATTGGATGTGTGAGGCTCACACACAATATCCCAAAAAAGTGAACGTTTGGGCTGGTATCATTAAAAACAAAATTATTGGCCCCTATTTTTTTGAAGGCACAATTAATGGTGAGGTTTATCTAGGTTTTTTGATGAACTTTTTAGTGCCTACATTAAAACGACTTTTTCCCGATGTTAATGATCCAAATGGAATAGATAGATCAATTTGGTGTCAACAAGACGGAGCTCCACCGCATTACACACGTATTGTTCGAGATTATTTGACAGAAGTTTTTCCCAATAGGTGGATTGGCAGACGTGGACCGATTGAATGGCCGCCTAGATCCCCCGATTTGACTCCTCTCGATTACTTTTTATGGGGCTATTTAAAATCAAAAGTATATTTCAATAGACCAGACAATATTGCAGATTTAAAAACTAGGATATCGGAAGAAATTAACAACATAACCCCTGAGGTCCTACAAAATGTTCTACGAGAATTCCAAGATCGCCTTGCTTATTGTCAAGAAGTGAATGGTGGTCATTTTGAACATTTAATTCAACTGTAAAACAAATTGAAATATACTTCCTAAACATTATGTTACATTATTTCCTTCAGTCTATCAACATTTGACATATTCAGAATAAATTTTCTCAGTATTGCTGAACAGAGAATGAAAATCCCTTTTGAAAAAGGTGCAACACAACCCCCTTTCTCATTCAAATTTTTTGAGGGGGTGCTCATAATTCAGAAGGGGTGCAAGAAGGGGGTGATATTTTCATACTATAAATTGTCAAATTGAGAATAGAAATCGTTTCAACGGATACATCATTTACAGTGTCAATATTTTTAAATTTTAATAAAAAAATTTCTTCGTTATGGTTGCACCAAATATGAAACACTTAGTATTGCTGAACAGATAATGAAAATCCCTTTCGAACAAGATGCCACACGACCCCCCTTCTCATTTAAAATTTTTGAGGGGGTGCTCATAATTCAGAGGGGGTGCAAGAAGGGGGTTATATTTTCATACTGTAAATTGTCAAATTTCCAATAAAAATTGACCTGTTTCAGGATTTTTTCATAAAATACATAATAACGCTAAAAATGAATTTATTCCATACCTTTGGACCGCACTGTATATTGAAGAAAGAATCAGTGTTTGGTTTTTATTCTCGACATTAAATTGAAATAGATACTATTTAAGTTTTCCAGGTCTTTGATGAGGTTGACTGTTTTGCATTCCATTATATTAATCATTCCATAGGACTTTGTTTTGAACAGAAAAGAATCATAACCCAGTTTTTTTGTGTTTGTCAATTATTTCAAAGTGATGGTCTGTTGCAATACAATGCTCAACCAATGAAGTAGGGTTTCTAAATGTTGATTTATTTTTCATGTTCCTTTTATGTTTTCTGAGATGTGTTTTCAAGTATCTCCTAGTTTGACCTACGTAACTTCTTTCACCGTTACGGAAAAGTACTTCATAAATGACATTTGAGCTATGTTGAAGAGGTTTTTTTATGTCCTGCTACACTGCTACAAAAAAATTTCCCTATGGTATTTTCGTGAAGATATTTTTTTCACAATGGCATGCACTCCAGCACATCATTTTATTTGAATTTTAATGTGTTTTCCATAATGTCTGTTTTTTGAATCCATAAAGCTGTTTTTTGTATTGTCTGATCTTTGAATTAATAATATAGGATACATCTATAGAAACAAGGAAAAATCAGAATTTGGCACCTAAACATAGGTCAGTGGTTGTTTCTGGACAACTAAAATCAGCACATTGATTTGTTTAATATTTACTAATTCAACACTTCCTTTTTTTGTATACTGCCCTGAAGATGTCAAAATAAATTGACTAGAGTTAATTTCAGTCATTATAGCAAAGGTGGTAAAAATCTACATTATTATTTTTATTATTATCGAGAAATCCATAAAAACAGAATATCCGGTATTCCTTTAGCAAATTTCAAGGTGACCAGTATATGTAATTTGCGGTCATAAAATGGAAAGTGCATATGTGATTCTTCAATATTAACGGTATTTCATTACATATTTCCAATACCCATTCCAAGAAACAAACAACAGGTTTACATCTAGCAAGAATCAAATATGCAAGTAGTGTCACATAGATACTTTAATTTTATGTTGAAAATTACCCAGCGCGCGTAGTTCAGGAAATGCTTGCATGGAGATGAAAATTCTTTCGCTGAATTGAATCGAAACCTTTTCTGTTCTGGGTCATTTGCCGCAATAACCACTTTCCACGCCGTGGGGTAAGTGACTATTGGGTCCTAGAATCATGTGTTCCCTATGCTGGCAGAGTGAACCAAGAATGACGACCTTCTGCATTCGTCCGGTTAAGATTTCTGCCATATTACGGCAAGCCCGTATGACTTTTAAGTTATTCCACCAAGAACACTATTATCAGAACCACCATTTCAACAGAATGGTTTGGGTAAAACCTGCAGTGTTCAAAGAGTAGATTTCGATATTGAGTCCGTTTCATCCTCCTCCATGCATAGGCGGCACTCTTCATCTTGTGCAAGTCCGATATTATGCATGTTTAAAAAAAAAAAAAAAAAATTGTTGTTGTTATATCCGTCAACCGGTTGCACCCCTACGTGCAACCCTCAAAAGTCAGAGACTTGTGCGAGCTAGGGGAAGACGTAGCCCTTACCTTTTATACGTGTGATGCCATGCACGAGACCGGTGGCAATGCTGAGATTCGAACTCACGCTCTTTGGCTTATGAGGCGAGAACTCAGCCCGCACACCACCGCGGCGGTGGTGGTGTTTGAGTTTGCAGTGGCCAGTGAGCAAACCTACTATAACTCTGAGATGTGCTCCACTGAGTTCTAGCAGCTTGTCAGAGTCCTGTTTTTTCCTTGTGCAAGCAATAAATGCTTTGGAATGGGCTAGGCCCGGTAGACTACGCCAGTACTCGAGTCTTTTGTTGTCAGCCCAGGATATTATGACATTCTTGGCAGTGCTATGTGCTATACCGATTACCGGTTCTGGCCCAGTGAACGTTGTTTCGGCCCCCCCTTTTGCTAGGGCGTCCGCTATTTCGTTTCCTTCTAGGCCCGTGTGACCTGGTATCCAGACTAGGTTAACGTTGTTGCGTTGTGCCAGTCGGTTTAAGGTTTCTCTACAGTTCCATACTGCTCTGGATTTAAAGCAACTGGATTCAAGCGCTTTCAGTGCCGCTTGACTGTATGTATTTTTATTGTTTTTCGTGTGTGGCGTCAATTTTCCAGCTCCCTTGCACACATTTCAATGGCATATACCTCTGGCTGGAATACCGTAGCTAATTTACCCATACTGAATGAGCGTTTCACTACTGGGTTTATCCCGTATATTCCGGCTCCGACACCTTCCAAAGTTTTGGAACCATCGGTAAACCAACGTTCATTTGCCCTACATAGGTCAGTTTCATTCCGAACCCAGTCTTCTCTTTCGGGGAAGACCACAGTGTAGGACGTGTGAAGTTTGATAGTTTTAGGCATGATGTCTGAGGGCATTCCCAGAATGTTATGAGCTGTTATGCCCTCCAGCATGCTGCTGCTTCTCATGACTACTGCCTGCGGTAGACTAATGGCCGCTTGGTAGAGTCTGTATGTTGCCCATCTTGCCTCTCTCTCCAAACCTATGTGAAGAGGAGGTAATCCGAGAAGGGCTCCCATTGCTGCCGGTGGCGTAAAGCGAATGGACCCAGTAATCGCCAGACACGCTTGTTTCTGTAGTCCGTTAAGTTTAGCCTGGGCCATTTTTTGTTGGCCCTTGCTCTACCAGACTACAGAGCCATACGTGATTATTGGTCGTATGACGGTCACGTACAGCCAGTACACTTGTTTTGGTGACATGCCCCATGTTTTGCCACATATTCTGCGGCATGTCCATAATGATAGGCTAGCCTTCCGGATAGTCTTTTCCAGATGCAAGTTCCAATTTAGTCGATTAAACTCCCTTCAAAATGATGTATCACAAGTAAAGTAGTCTTATTTGAAATTCTGAAGTTGTGGGTGAAGTAGGGGGTGAAGTAAGGGGTAAAGTAAGTGGTGTTTGGTGTTGGAGATAAGGCGGTTGACAGAACAATGATGATGTATTTTGTAAAAAAAATCCTCCTCGCAACTAAATTACAATTTTTTCCACGACTTCGGAGATAACTAGGTGACAAGTTTTAGCTGGAACACACTTTACATATGTGCGATCAACAATTTTATCAGGAATGAAACTTAAATTATTTCATCGGTTATTGTTTTTGACATCTAATTATTCACTGTTTTTATCTACAAGATAATAAATACGACGGAAAATTGATGTCCCAAGGGTAATAAGATCGTGTTCTATATTTTACGTTATATATGCATTTACGCATTCATTAAAAGAGCTTATGAACTTCTATTTTTACGTAGTTTCCCACTAAACTATTAACTAATCGCTGAAAATTATTGATATTGAATTTTAAAAATGCAAACATTCCGCGGTGGGATAGTTGCTGAGTTCAAGAAATGAATTAGAATTCGTTAAAGAAAAATACCTACCGAATTTCTTTATTATCAACATTTAAAACTTATAAAAACACCTTTTCCTGAGAGAAAGCAACTTCAAATGATTTGAGTCCTATTTGTCGGGTGGTGGAAATTAATGCTGTGTTTAAAGAAGGTGAGACCAGTTGTGGTGTACCTCAAGATTCAGTATTGGGACCAGTTCTCTTCTTTATCTATATAATTGTTAGGCTTATATCAAGCATATCAGGAAATAGTTTCCTCTTCGCAGATCAAACTATTTTATGGCTCAATAAAAGTATACTTGTCTAACTAAATTACATTAAGAGTAGTTATCCTCAAATGTTAATATAATCAAGAAATGATGTGAGTCAAGTAAACATATTCATTCAATGTTGAATAATCAAATATTATTGCATTTTAATACTCACTACCCGATAGGTTATAGCTATATGGAACAAGTAGTATACACAATTTCACGATAAATTATTGATAGCAAGATAAAATTTGACAATCATGTTATGAAGCTCAGCAGAAAATAGCTTTTGGTGTGCTGTGCTCATGTAACAAATATTCATTCTATAAAAGTGTACTGAGTATATATTTGTAAAGCCAAACCACGTGATTCCTGTAAGCCACTTTTTATTAACAACATACTGATAGAATCCATTTTCCTTATGGTACCTGTATGGTCAATACATAAAAACAATAATAGTTTTGAAATGAACACAAATCATGGAGTCCTTTATTTAGGTACAATGAAATAAATGAATTTTTCATTTCTCAAATTCGTTGAAAATGAATACATAAACATTTAAAAAATTCAAATATCAAATCCCCATGGAGTTTCATTTGCTAAATAATCCAATAAGTACGCATTGATCACTCACCAATTTCTCTCACACGATTTTTCGTGTAACGCCTTTATATGCGAATTGAAAATGTTCAACTATACTTAACGGAAAAATGCACCGTCAGCGTGTTAATTCTAAACGCTTTCCACGCACGACTTCGACGAGTGAAAGTTGAAATCAAACTGACGCCTGTTGAATATTCTTATCGAGGCGTCGAGACGTCGTGACGTAATTTGATCGATATTACCAGGGTCGGAGAATGGGCGCGGAAATGAGGATAACCTTCTCATTCTCAAAAGTTTCTACCGTTGACATTCGTTTTGACAAGTATATAAATATATAGGATATTTACGTACCAAAAACTGAAATTTTCATTGGAATTTGGCGGCCAGATGTCTACAATCTAGTCATGAATTTCTCGCGTTTTTAAAGAGGGAGACATTCAATTAAGACAGTATTCTACGGTTTTTCCTACAGAGGACGAGGTATATCTGATCAAACTTTTATAATTCTAGAGGAGCCCGCCCATCAATGGCCAGCAATTATACTTCTGCGTGAAAACATACCAATTCCCTTCTGGCAATCTCTTTAAATTTTTATGAACGAGTTCATTTTATATTCTAATACTGCAATGTACAGAACGTCTTCAACTAATCAAATCCAGGCCAAGTTAGAAAAAAATTGAAAATGACTGAGAAGTCACTGCTTTTGAACAGAATGGAATTCGGCAAATATGAATGCATGAAAGTCAACGACAAATTGAACCTCTGACGTAAGTTCATCCATGATAACATACAAAATGGGGTATTGGACGCCTGTGGTGTCTCTCAATGAAAACAAAAATTATTTTTTTCACCACTCTAGTGATTTCATTTCTAGATGCGCATTTCGTCTACCAAGTCGACTTCATCAGTACTGCCGTGCTTAGCCAAAATGCCGTATCTACAACAAATACAAATATTGAGATATTGGATTCTTTAGGTTTGGGAACCTATAAATTTTCTGTTTTACCAAACAAAAATGATGTATTCTCCAGGTTTATAGCCAAAATTGATAAATCATTTTGCCGTATGTACAAAAGTTTCGTATGAAGGTCAGATTTACAGAATTGTAGGGAAGATAGCGGATGCAGATACGACATTTTTGCTAAGGACGCCAGAGTAGGATTACTAAACTTACAATAAGTATACCACACCAGTTGTATTTATATCAATCCAATTAACCACAATAATTAACCTAATATGTTACATGTTAATTGTAAACATACCAGCGGCCAGGTATAATAACTACCACCCACACTGATAATATGTTATTATACAGTTCATCGGTTTCAACTCAAATAGTTTAGAATTCAATGGATCATTATCGTTATTCAGCAAATACTTGCTTGAACCGTTCTTTTATAGGCATGGCAAAACTTTCATAAGAATCTAATTTCCTATAATCATCAACAGGTTTTACTAATTTAAAATTTTTTATATTGATTTTATGCTGGGTCTCTAGTTATGTTGGAACTTTGTCTTTCGGGTTACCTTATGACATTCGGAAATTGTTTGTGCTGGTAGATATATACGAGCTGAAGCTTTACATCCCGGAAAATAGAGTTGAGACCTCTCGTAAGCCTTGTGTGATTTTTATGAATTTTTTGTTATCATCAGGACGATCTATTGTGGTGATATGTCCTAAAGACGTTTTGAAATTTTTCTTTCTCAACAAATCGTCTATTACGTTAGGAGAATACCCATTATCAATGGCTATCTCCTTGATGGATTTTATTTTTTTACAAAGACGTTCATCATTAAGTGGAAGCTCGCCATCTTGTGCTGAATGTGGTGGTCAAATCAGCGGGTATGAATCTATTAGTGATAGTTGTCTTCCCATAAATGTCTATTTCCACACGTTCTCCAATCCTGACAACCAATATGTTCAAAAATGGCAGCTGTCTCTAAACTTCCATCTCCACCGTGAATTTTATTTGTTCAAGTACCGAATTCAAACTGTTCAGGAAGTGTTCTGAGTATAATTTTGAATTTTCACATCAAAAACACAAAATACATCATCCACACGCCTGATCCAAATTCTCGATAAATAGTTATGGCCTGAATTGTGAACCGTTCGAACCTACTCATGAAGACATTGGCCATAAAATATGATAATTACCCATAGCCGTGCCTTCTTGCTGCTGAAAGAATTTAACTTGATAGATAAAATTCTGCTGCGTGCACTCACCAACCCTTTCCCTTTGAATATTATTGAATTCTAACGAGTCTCAAATATTCCAAGGTTTCCGGAATGGGCACACTGGGAACAACTATACGGACTTCGAATGAAACCAGCCTCTCCCCCTACGAAAGATTCAAGTTTTTTATTCTACCAACATATTCATCTGAATTCTCAACATAAAAACTCTCATGATGGATAGGTAGACCGCTGAATTCACTCGGTAACAGCAAAATAAAAAAGTCGGCAAAAAAAATATAACATCAAAAACAGTAATACAGCATTTGGGAAAAAACTAAGGAATTTATTTCGTGTTATATGCCTATCACTAATACATACGAATTTGTGACAGTTTACTTTAGCGTTATAAAAATGTATAAGAGAAACACCTGGAATAAAAGTGCATGCTACTCCACTAAGTAGATGCAAAATAACCTGTTAGACTGCAACACTGTAATGACCCGACATAGGGATTTAATTTGCAAAATTGAATCATGCAGAATGCATGTATATCGTCCCAATTCAATTTGACGCTGTTGACTGGACAGCATGAGCAAGCCTAACGAGAAGGACCACATGACTATAAGACTATCTAAAGCTTATTGCGAAATAATTTCAATTAGTTGAAAAGTTATGAATTGGAGTTCCACCAAATTCAAAATGTTGTTTCCGTTTCTGAAATTGCTCAAGAATGCATATTTCCTCGGAGCAACTTCAGACCACAAAATATGTTAATTTAGTATTTTTTGCACTTATAAAGTAAAAATCAAACTTTACCGCAGCTACACTATATAACTAGGGCAAAAATTATCATGTCAGCTGCCTTATCTATATCAAAATTTATAGATTTATTCATTTCTTGATTCATTTTCTTGATATTCTGTTAGTTAAATTACGATTCGTTTAAATGTCAACATTAATTGAAATGTCACTGAATTAAAAAAATTTGTTGACGCTGTTGCTATAACATTACCTACTGAGTAATACAAGTACCGTGTTTATATAACTCATCAAAATTATTAATTGTATCAATAAAAATTCGAACGAGTTGTAGTTCAATGTCCGTCGTGGTATTAGACATGGAAGTAGTTGACGGATGTTTGCCTTTTATTTTCCACTTGGTGGAAACGCTTAGAGAGAAGGGTACCCCTGTATTCTTTCAAAATTGTATCAATGTTGAAAGTTATAATAGTGGGAAGTGCAAAAAATAGCGTACATGCCTCAGGTCTACAGAGATATTTTATCTCTTACGTGATTATTGGCCCTCGGGCTCTACGAGCCCTCAGGCAATAAACATCACGTGCATGCGGGATTAAAACATTCACTTTAGTC
Source organism: Chrysolina americana (assembly GCA_958502065.1). NCBI lineage: Eukaryota > Metazoa > Arthropoda > Insecta > Coleoptera > Chrysomelidae > Chrysolina > Chrysolina americana. Next base: position 19,886,905 of record OY293410.1, read on the forward strand.
CCTTGTTATTTAATATACTATTAGTCTGATGCTAGATAAAGAACTTTCCCGGATCTAAAACTGTCGGAAATTCGGGAAATTTCCAACCTAGGCCGTCAAAATCCATCCCTACCGGTTTTTTATTTACATTTGAGACAGTTAATAAATACACGCAAACAATCAACTTACACTAAGAACTTTTAATGGGTATATATTAATACACTCTAGAAGACTTCTGAGGGTTGCTCGTAAGGGTGCAACCGGTTGACAGAAATAAGAACAATGACTATTTTGATATATTCATAATTATGTTGCAGTTCGTACAATTATTAGACATCGGCTGAACTCTACTTGAAAAGTTATTCACTTTGTCAAATCTAAATTTGGACCACGCACAGATCTGATGCAGAAAGTCTTTCGGTCACATTGTCCATAATTTCAATATGTTATTGAACTCGGTCTTCTAAACAAAAGTTACTGTGGGCGCACAAAAATGATATGTATAGTTTACGAGATACAAAGTGTTGAAGTTGTAAAATTTCGCTTTCAGGTCATTATTTGTGAGCCTTCTTTAAAATAATATAGGTACAGGGTAAATCATGACTTTTTCCGAGTTGAGGCAAATGAAAATTATTTCAGAATGAAGAATCAACGTCATAACTCGAATAGTACGAAAATTGAAGTTTTTGTGTTGGATATATCTAATAAGATTGACTGAATTCAAAAAACATGTATTTTTTCATATATACAGAGAAGATTGAAAGTGTACGTGTCTGTGTTATAGATTCTTTGGATTACGTGATTTGACCAATTCAATGCACCAGTTATATGTACCATGTGGCCATTTATCATAACGTTGATTATGAATATCGTACAGTGTGACTCAAGTATACACGAGACTAATATTAAGAGAAATTACAGAAATATCCTGTATGAAGAAAACGGATCTGTTGATTTTCCTGATTTCTTTTCATTTAACTGAGGATATATCATATGAATGGAAAATTCAGAATTTTTCTATGTATAGTTTTAATTTAATATAAAAAACAATATCATTATCTTTCAATTTATGTTTCTAATACCAAAAAACTTCATTCGAATTTTTTGACATCTCCGATTACAAAAAGGTAATAGAAGAAAGAGAGCCTTTTTCAATTATTTAAGTGTAAGAACTCTCCGCGTATTACTGTTCGCATCAATCAATATGTTTATACAAATGGCGGACATGGTTTAATCTTCATATTATGCATATATCGATATTTCATTGAGTACGGACTAACCCCGTATTTTAAACAATATCTGAGTATGCTTCAAAACAATAATGAATGATCGCTTCTGTAAAATGAATACTGACTGGGATAGATGTTGAATACAGAATCCCCAAAAGGAGAGACCATACCTCAAGTAGGATTCGATCAGAGAAATGATAAACAATCTTTGCCGTAAATAAACTCAGTTCATTTGATACAATTCTGAGTGCGTAACATCCTGATGCCAATTTTTTTGTTAATGCTATAACAAGATGATCAAACTTCAGTTTACTATCTTTGAGTATTCCTAGAAATTTGGAGTATTTTTTATTTTCTAGTATATGACCGTTAAAGTTGAGATTATCAATATCGGAGCTAAAAGACAGTAAGTTTGTTTTGTTCGTATTGAAGCACAAATGATTGGAATCACACCAGTTTTTAACTATTTCCAAGTATTCAATGATAGTATCTTTCATAATTTTTCTATATTTTCCATCAGCGAATAATGTGAATTTTCCTTGAATTGAAATAAGGGCCAGGTCATTTAAATATATAAAGAAAAGTTTATTAAAGTAGGTACAGACTTGTTCTTTCATTGGTTGTTTATGAAACCACTAGTCTGTCACTACTCTCCGAAACTGAAAACGGACTAATATTTCATAATTCAACCCTTTTTGCACTTATAACTGTTTCCGCAATAATAATATTATAGCCCAAGATACCTAGAAGGAATGGTCTGTATAAATATAATTCAAGAAAATTCCCAACAACATTTCACAATCTCACGGGAAATTCTGAAATCGCAAGCGATAAATAATAATTCCAGCAGAAATATTGTCGCACGTTGCATATAAGTCGTTCTTCCGTGTCCTACTTCCGGTATATTCCATGTTCTTGGCAAATTTTCATTGCGGCCAAACAATAGAAAACAATGAATGAAATTATCGTCCCAATGACCTCAACCTTACAGAACAATTTATTGGTCTGAAAAACAAATCCAACGCAATGACATTAGTGCGTTGATACGACTTTGGCATAAATTATGATTCAAGAACGTTTAGAATGAAAATAAAATGAAAAGAATTCAGCCCGTGGAAAATAATGAGCTCTCGTCGAGTTAATGGAGATGAGGCAAGTTAGAGAAAAATAAATAAATAATTATCTGCACGGGTTGGCCACATTAAAAGCGAATCTCTTCAAGGCGACCGAATAATTTGATCTAATTTTTGATATTGAATGAGTTGACCAGAGATCATCATCAGTTTTAAACTCGTTTGAAAAAGGCCAGACCTTTGAAAGCCACAGAGTAATCGGTACTCATGAAACCAATGCTTGAGGTCTGGCATTTGATTTTTTTCTTCATCTGGTCAAGCGGGCAGGCGGGGTCCAAAAAATTTGCAACGGTCTTCGAAATATAGTGCAATCCGTGCCCTATGGTAGCATTATGAGTGTAATATTCGCATCACTAAGTTTAAACTTATTTGGACGAGACAGGAATATACAAGAGCTTTCTAGAAGAACTCCGCATCGATATAAGTAGAGTCCAATAGTTGACAGGGACTGTCAATTAGTTACAGACAGTCTGAGTGCAGTTAGAAATACAGAGCTGGCTTACCGAAAAAAATATTATAGTAGTTGATAAAATAAATTAGGATAGTTACAGTTATCAAATTCGAAATGAGTTGGCAATAGTTGAACGTATTTTATTACAGTGGTGTCAGAAATGGGATTTTGAGATAAATTGCGAAGTGCAGTTTTGCGCATTAGGGAAAAATAAACTAACAAATTTTTTGTGTGAAACGGACTGATCTCTTAGTAAGAGAAACTAAAAGACAAAATGTTTTAGATGAAAGCTCGCCTGTTTGAATTGAAGGTCAGTGAACTGAAGCAGGAGCTGGATGAACGGGAACTAGAAACAACCGGTAAAAAGGAAATATCCAGAAAAGATTCGCTGCAGGAACTGATTCAAGAAGAAGAAGACACCGAAATCTATTAATTTGAAGTTTCTGGAATTGATTTCAGATAGATAATGAACAAACTGGAAGTCACTGAAAGAAGAACTTCAGCAACATTCGGCGAGTCTGGAAGATAAACTGCATCATAATTCGAAGAGTCTGGAAGGTGAACTTCTAAAACATTTGAAGGAAATCTTTCAGAAAATTCGAATAGTTTGAGAGAAGAACTTCACGTAAAGTCGAAAAACCTAGAAAGCTCAGGAATGAAAAAGAGAACTTTGCGGTATGGACAATCCTTCAGAAGAAAGAATGGGAACTGTCGAGACAGAGATGGATAAAATCAAAGACGGAATCGAGGCAGAAATGTACAAAATGAAGGGAAAAATCAGTGAGTTGAAAAACCGAATTGATACTGCCCACGCCACGGAACGTTCCAGAAGTTCATGTCTTGTATTCAAATGGACAGATATAGTTCTGCATGGGGTAACTCGAGAGAAGCCACAGGACCTTTTCAAGGTATCTGCCGATTACGCTCTAGCTCACTGTGTGGTAGAAGATATTCAAATGACTAGATGCATCGCTTTGGTATTGAACAGCACTCTCGAAATGAACGGACTTATAGAAATGTCTAGAAAAGCCTCACCAAACCAAGCAACACGATGTTTGACTAGAATCTTGTGGGTCTGGTAATCCCAAATTTGTCCTGTGGGATTGATATGCTGGATTGGAGAGTTTTAAGAAGTATGTTGAATACGATATTCAGGTTCAGCAGCGTCAAGATGTTGGTGCGCTGTAACCATCATCCACGGCACACTATGAAGACAGCGGAGTGTTACTTTCATTGAACTTCGCGGTGCAGATATGGGGAATCTTGCAGATATCGCCACACTCTACGAATGATAATTCGAAACGAAATGTCTTTAAGAAAGGGGCAATGTAACAATTCTGGAGCCGAACTTGACAATGATTGTATGAGTCATCATCGCATTCAAATGCCCAGCGGTCCGGATTTTTCTAGATAGCTCCCATCTAAATTCAAGAATAACTCGGAATCCATATAAGTGGAATTCGCACAAGCTCGGCTTTTAAGGGGTTGTCTCCAAAAACCCAGGTGATTCGTGGAAAATAAAAACAAACAGTAGGCAGGGACAGTTAATCAGCTATAGACAGTCTGAACGCAGACATAAATACAGAGTTACCTCAGCGATGATGAAATAAATCATTACAGGTGATGGAATGACTTAGAACAGTTACAGTTATCGAGTTTAAGATAAATTAGTGGATCATAGTTAAGTGGATTTTTATTACAATATTCTTGCAACTCAATGCTGATTAAACCCAATAGTTACGGTACTACTTAATAGGAAGTGGTGGCATCACACGTTTGGAAAGGTAAGGGTTGAGTCTTCCTTAGCTCGCACAAGTCTCTCAGAGTCTTCTGAGAGTTGTCCTCGTAAGGGTGCAGCCGGTTGACGGATAAAACAATTTCAACATTTTTTTTTTTTCATTCTGGTAAAGCTCAAAAAATTTTCAAATCGCTAAAAGGGTTATCAGCGTTTTATCGAAATGAAAATAATGCCACTACCATGCATATATATTTATCGAAAATCAGAATGAGTGCGGATCTGGCGGATCTGAATCCCTTACCTCAACTGACCACGATAACTTTTGAATGGTTTGATGTGAATTAACGGGACAGAAATTTTTATTGAATGATAAGAAATTTTAAAAAAATTTTACGGTTAAAAAGATAATTGAATTATCTTTTCAACGATGTGACACATGATCCCCCATGCCATTAATTTTTTTTTGTTGATGTGCCCCCTGTGCCATCTATCGAGCAATCACAATGTGTTCTATTACAAAAAGTAGTATGGGTGATACCATCCAAACAGTTGAATATATAACAATTAAATTACAAAGTATAATCTACGATAATTATTAAGTATTACATTACTGTTGAACTTCGGCTGTCTTCTAGAATCAATATCGGCATTTTCCACTCTGAATTTCAATAGTATATGAAGGAGCAACGAGCATATATAATGATGGCTATTAATCACGAGGATGAAGTTTACGATATGAGCTGTAAAAGGTGTCGTAAATCACCCGAGCAAATGATAGCAATCATACGCAAGTAGAATACTCCTTTGTTCGAGGCAGATTTTTGGTATTATGTTGTTTGTTGAAAAATTTATATAGATAGGAAGTATAGAAAACATTCATTTTCTACGACGTTAACAATTTACAATGACATACTTTTTGAGCAAGGTGTCAATTTCTTGTTGGAAGCTATCTATTTTTTGTTCCAATTTGTTAATGATGCCTTTTCAAGTTTTTACTTCTTCCAGAATTCTGAGTTGTTGTATTGTATTCTTTCAGGTGCTTGTTTGTTGCTTGAACAATGAATTTATAGATGGGTTCTGTGAATAAGACCGTTATTTCTTGTGTAACTCTAGTATAGCTAGTAATAATAATTTCTTTGGTTGATTTCTTGGGTACACAATTTTTTTTTCACTCCATTAGTGTTTATGAGGTAGGAATTTTTTTTCCGCCAGGAATTTTGCAGTCAGGCCCTGTCTCCAGACCCCCGATACATCTGGAGTTTCCTTTACACCAGTAAACACTCCCCACGTCACTTATCATTCTCCACAATGGACTCAATATCCTCTGGAGCATAAGGCAACACTGGTGTCCCATCTATGCCGTGAGAGTGTCGAAGATGGTGGGACAATTAACACTCGTAGCGCCGCGTTATGCCTGTGGATATAGATTGATACTGGTCTCGGCTACTTCACGACACGCTCTGCATCTAGTGCCAGGTACCCCTATACCTATCACGCGACCACGGTAGACGAGGGGGTTGAGTTCAGCCCACCTTAGAAATGAGAAGGTCAGGTTTCTGGATAAGCTAAGGTCTTCATTGTTATTGAAGAAGACCCCATGCATTGGCTTATCCTTATGTAGCTGTAGAATACCCTCAGTCTGAACGGTGACAGAGTTTGGGTTCGTCCTTTCAGTGTATATACGAGACCGAGCCTTTTTATGGTCGCAGGCCATGCAGAGAAGGGAATATGAACTCCTGATGACTTTACATGCTCTATCGAGAACCATTCTGTTATATAGAGACTCCATATTCAAAAGTCAATGGCCTCCCTATCCCCATTTTCTGAGGAAGTATAACCATTGAATGGACGATTAGGCATATGCGAGTTTTTACATCGAGTTTCTGCAGCTGCTATGTTTGGACTATGACTTGACCAGATCGTATGGTAAAGCTAATCCTCCATGTGATGTAACAAACGCTTTACGATAGTCGATCCAGGTCATTGAAAGGTTACGCTGATACTGCACGGAGTCCTGCATGATACAGCTGTTGATGAGCAGGTTCTCCTTGCAGCCAGCGGCCTGAGGGAGTACTTTTCTCTCATAAACTACTTGTTTCAGTGTTTTGGTAGATTATGAGAAAGAGATAGTAGCTTTGCTCACTTTGGCTGACAAAGGGGAGAACGAGGGTTGAAATGGCTAAAACGTTGCTTAAATAATACTTGAACGGCTCCTCTAGAGTCATTAGGATGAGCTACCTTGTAGTAAAAGAAGCAGAATAAACGGAAGTAACTGACCGTGGTATGAGATAATAGAATAAAACAGCCAATATCGTTCCAAAAGTGTCATCTAGCTCATCTTGTACTAATGGAAGGCAAAAACGTTGATATTAGTTTGCAGGTGGGACATGAGCCAAAAATCATTGCAAGCATCATAGGGATAAAATATCTTTTTCCTACGAGCGTGCGCAAAGTAGTACTTTTCTGCATACATTTGCGTGCGCAAAGTTACACTTTTCCGCACGCCGTGCGGATAAGATTTTTTTCCGTACGCCGTGCGGAAAAGTAAAACTTCTCAAAAATCTCACTGGTATGGAAAATTTATATTCATTTCAGTTGCTGTAGACTATTTTTTCCAATATAAGCTAAGTCAACCTTTATCGACCCATTTGAACAACTGTCCTGAGGTAAATCAACCTTCATCAAGCCATATTATTAACTCCCCTTCTGCGCTAAGTCAGTGTTCATCAAGCCGTAGCATAAGCCACCCATTCACTGCAACCAATTTGCAAAATGTTAATAATTGTTCTTTCAGTATAAATATTACGAACAAATAATTTGATTTTCTACATTTATTTTTTATTGTTTTGTAATTGTTTGTTTTGTAGTTCTTTCTATCAAGTTTAATTAAAAATTATTCAATAAGTTAAAAAAAAAATAATTTTCGTTATCTAATATGAAGCTCGTAGGAAAAATTTTGTAACACTTTGCGCACTTGTTAGGAAATAGTTATTATCCTAACAAGTACGGAAAGAGTACCATTCCCGCATGAGACTGCCGCTTTGCGTCGTTCGGGTAAGCAGTCGAGTGCGGGATAGTACCTTTCCGTATGAGTTAGGATCAAGATTTTTTCTACAAGCGCATTGAAACATCTTATGTAGCGCTCTTGAACAAACTTTCACGTGCGGGAAAAATTATTCCCGCACTAGTGCGGGAAAAACTCACTTGAAGTGACCTTAGCGTGCGGGAAAATTTTTCCCGCACTAGTGCGGGAATATGACACCTCTCAAACTAAATTGCGTGCGGGAATAGGGCGGAACACGCACGCTTGTAGGAAAATAACTATTTCAAGCTCAGATGTTTGAGTTCATGGGGTATTTTTTGCTGAGTTGTATGAAAAACTACGAGTAAAGATTGCGTTGCATGCCTAGGAATCACCAAATTATATTTATTTCAGAAATCTTTATTTCGCGAGAGAATAAGAACCAACATTTTTCGCAGATATACTGGGGATTCCAATTGAGAGATATTATGGTAAGGAGGTGTTTTTCTCTCATTTGCTTCATTTTCAACCAACCAGAGTAACAAGGGAGCTACTGATCGATCGATATCGAATGCAACTATACAAATTCAGAGATTACTCAAATTAAAATCTGTCCATTCCTATTAGCAACCCTCAGAAGTCTGCGATATACTTGTGCGAGCTAAGAATGACGATGGCCTTACATTTCAAGATGCACTCACAACCATGGTCACACATCCAACCAATGACAGTACCCGACTTATCTACCTATTGCAGTTTTCTTCTCAATGAAATGATGATTTGAAAAAGAAATAATTTTCAACAATCTCGGTTTTTTATGATTTTGGAATATAATGACAATTCCAAGGTGAGTTTGATGAGAGAATGAAAAAAAGGAAATCCCATATTCGTCGTTGCGGAAACAGAAAACAACCAACAGTTAACAATGTTCTTCGTTATCACCTGAAAATTATTCAATGACTCAAACATTGATTGACAATATTTATATTTTTTCTTCGATGAACCTGATGGTGTATCTAAACAAACGCTAGTTTGTTTCATTGTTTTAACGTTCTGCACGACGAAGTCGATTCATCGACAATGTGTTCAATGAACTTTTATTCGTGAACTAGTTTCATTTCCACCTGATGAGATGCAGATCATCAAACAAAAAAAAGCCGAAAAAAGATTTTAGTGAAAATAGAAAAATAAAATCTTGGTAAAGTTCCCAGTTGCGTAGTCGTTCAATACTTGTTTTGTTTATGTAAAGATCCTCCAAGTACCAAGGTCGAGATACTCCGCTGACAGCGTATAAATATAAGAGACCAGGAAACAGGCAGATTCAATTACGTTTCTGCATTAGAAGATTATCAGTTGACAATTTTGAGTGTAATAACGAAAATTTCAAGGATAACTCTTGAGTGCTGGATTTTAAAGTGTGCTCTGAAAATGGTAAGTTGATATAGAAATCTTACATGTAAGAAGCGAATAATTAATTAACACATGGCACTTCTGAGAGAGTTTGTCAGAATGATAGGATATTCATCAATTCCTCTTCTTCCACAATGAATGCACATTATTCATAAACATATCAAAATGTCATAACTGGAAAGAAACTTTATAGATAATCGATGAGCAGAAGGAAATATACAAAACTAGCTTAATGAGAAATCCAGATTATAAAACGCACTTATCAATAAATTACATCATATTGCTATGGTTCTATTCATAACAAAATAACTTCTGTGAATGAAAATTCGATTGTTGACTCCAGTTTATAATCTTGCTGAACTTCAAAAAATATGTAAGTATTATAAGGCACATTCAAAATAAAATTTTTCTCTCCTGGAATCATAAAACATCGAGTAAACCAATAGCCAAGTTTAATCTACCTATCACGAAACAAAAATTGGAAAATTCGTATAACTAACTATTTCGAAATTAAGATGAATAAAAAAGTTTTTTTGTAGTAGTAATTTGGACTAATGCGTATTTTTTTAGGAAATTTTCTCGAAAAATATGATAATAATAATTCATTTCTTGAAGTAACTTTTTGAGAATTTGAACCTTCCACAGTCTGAAAATAAAATGTGTTAATTGAAAGTAATCTGTACAATAGTTGAAGAGCAATTAATCAATTTGCCACCAATAAGTTACTGAGTCAAGAAGACTGCTGTTTTGAAAAAATTATTGAGTTTTGTCAGTAACGGATCGATGTTGACGTTTCCGAGGCTATATCTGCCTCCGTTATCAAAACTCGCTGACAACTCAGTTCTTCATCAGGTTGGAGAAAATTATGATCTGTTTTGACAATGTAAAAAAAAATCTGCCAAGATATTATTCACGTTGACATTTTCTATTTTGTTCTTCCTGACGCACAGTCAATGGTCTTGATGTTTCACCTACATAACTTCCATGCACCACACGAACAAGGTATATTGTAAACACAATTTTTTGAACTTCCTTCAGTAGGTACTTGTTGGTTTCGTGCATGTACAAGTACTGACAAAAATAAATAATATTTTCCAAGACAACAGTCTGCTCAACACAGTAACTATCAGACCGAATTGATTCATTGCCCTTCTACACGTTTACAGATTACTCTAACACTTTTTATTTTCAGGCTTCAAGAAGTTATATCACGAAACGAATATCCTCAACAAAAACAAACTTTTAATCAATAACAATAAGTCTCTATTGCCGAAAGTTAGACCGAATTATAGGACTCAATAATTGAATTCCTTCATTTTAATTAATACATTATAAACAAATCTTTTGAACATAATATATGATATATCTTCAGAAGCCCAAAGCATACTAAACTACTAATGATATTCTAATCCTATTTATACTACTTATCTGAGTAACTAATTCACATACCCTTCTACGTAAACCATACCAGCCTACATCAAATTGTGAACTCAGTCTAATTATTTACTCATTCACTCGATTTTAGAATTTACCTGCTAAAAAACCAACTTCTACCAAAATTGTTAAGGATTTGATGACATCATTTTTGAAAATTAATGAATAATGACTTCCCAACGGAAGCCTGTACTATAAACTCAAACATGGGGCTGATGCAATTTTTTTTTTGTCTCGAAAATTGGATATAAGCAAGTGCTCTTTGAACCGCACTTTCATTTCCCTTCTAGTTTGACCCACATACTTCTTCTCGCAGTCCTTACAACTAATAAATCATAAATCCTCGACTTTAATTTGCGTCTGTTTTATCCAGGATCTGGAGTAATAATAATCGTCTTTATTGCAGTGAAGTAAAAGTTTACTTACATTCGGTATTAGTGACATTAATTGATCCAATTGACAGTGAAGGGCGAGTTTATTTTTGAGCGTGCACTAGACAACCAAAAATATTCTTCCACCCAAGCTTATATGAGGTTTTTATATAACCTTCATTCATAGGTTTGAAAATTGTGAGGAATCCATGAGTAACTTGAAGTTTGTGTGGAAAAATATATATTAAGGAGAGTTTTCTTCCTTTCGAAAAGTCACGAGGCATTTTCTTGAATCTGTTTCCTAATCAGTTTGTCCACCAAGTCCATAGACTAACCATTCAGTTCAACCCTTTCTGTAGACATCGAATTGACAAACCTGTGAAGTTGGTTCGACCAATCGTCGCGATGATAGGGTCCCCACATGCAAAATAGCAAAATGGCTCACAAAAATGTTTGAGAATCTTCCAGTGGTACAACCAAACTTGCGCGAAAAAACTCAGTAGAATTTATCAACCGGATTAGGAACGTATAACTGGAAGATGGATAAATTTTTATTACTTTCTCCTGACCAGCGATTTTCTCAAGCTGAGGTAGTAGGTACCTCGAATAAATTTGATGAAGAATTAAAATTTTAAGTTTTTGTTTTCATGGATGACACAAATCAGTTGCCATATTGCTATATCAAACTGTTTTCTGTAAATGTAGACAAAATGTCACGATAGATAGAATCACACTGACCTTTGTTTGTACATTGTATATGTAATATTGATTACTCCGAAATATTCTATTGAAGCATATATTTGTTGAAATTAATTACTTAGTTTTTAAAATATCTTCCCAATTACTTGTACGCATTAAAAAATCATTTGTTTTTCAAAAATGATTCCTCAAACCCCTCTTCATTTGTGGAAATATCCCTTGTGTTTTGAAAAGTGTTCCGCCCGTCACTTGTTTCACTCAACATTTTGGTCAGTATTATCTTTTCTCACTTTTTATTTTGAATAGTGGCTATGAAAGTCTCAATTCTTTTATTAGAATGGTTGCCCTGCCCTGGTAATAATGAATGGACAAAAAATCAATTTCAATTAAAAAAGATATCAATAGTCCAAATTAACAAAACTCTACACATTACCATATTGTAGGAATGTCATGAATTTAAATTAATACGTTGGTATTCGTTTTATTATGCAAACACGTTGAACAAGCGTAAATATTTTAATATTGATTTTTTTCTGAACACAACGATGTTGACTCAGCCATTAAACGTTAGGTACACAAATATTTTCACGGACCGAAAGAATGCAAATAATTGACAAATTTGTGATGGTAGTTTTACTTTGATTTGCATTGAAAATGATGTAAGTATACTTCACTTATTTATTTATACATTTTGAAAAAGACAAGAAGACCAGAGTGCTTTCCTAACTCTCAGCGTGAACAAACGATTAAAAGTTCGAAAAATTTTGCAGGAGAGTTAGCGAATGAAAATTTAATATTTTTCGTCGCAATACCGTTTTCCAATAATCGTACAAAGAACTGTATGCGACAAAAAAAATAATGCACAAGTAGCTTTCAAATGTAACTTAATGCATGTGACAGTTTCGCCAGAAAAGCAGTTGTTTTCGTTTTCCTCATACCACACAATGTAGGATTATTGAAGATAAGGTTATGTCGAAATTATTACTTTTCTGTCCCATGAATGACGTAGAGCAAAACCATTATGGCGAATGTAAAAGCCACTGTTTAAACAACACCAGTTTTTCCATTCAATTTTTCAACTAACACTTATGAAAATTGCTTAATTGTACAGTTTCAGTGAATACCCAAACGAAAAATTCAACCGAAAGCAACACCAAGTCAAAAAACCTTCAATTTAATCGGAGAAAGCTTTGCTGGAAATTCAAAACTATTTAGGATGCATCTTTCCCAATAAAATATTACCTTCACACCCTTTCACCTTCCACATTTTGATCTATTTCATAATAAAATACTCGAGAATTATAACAAGTTGGGAAAATATGACCATATTTCAACGTATCTTAATGAAGAGAAACATGTTTGCTAAAATTATCACAATACTACCCTCATATGTTGAAGACTACTCAATAACCTTAAATCTAGCCTTTATTTCACTCGTTCACCACCATAACTTGAGACTTGACAAATACCTAATTTCTTTCAGGTTCAAGGAACAGAGACTGACTGTTATCAGATTTGCAATATACGAAGTCCGTGTGAAAAGCATTTGGAAATTATCAAAACCGAACTTGGCGAAAATGATGAAAGATTGAAGATTGCTGAAAATCTATTGTACAATTGGATGAACTCTCAACCTCAATTTCCCAATAACTATGGTGAGCATTTGAAATATTTCAAAAAAAATTCCAAGGAAAAAACCTGCCAAGCAATACTCAAATAATAAATAAATAAATATTCACCTATACAAACTATGATACGCTCAAAGAAAGAAATGATGAAAAGAAATACCTAAATAGGTCTATCAGTCAATCACTTCTCATTTACATGCAACCTTCTTGTGACAGTTCGATAAAGAATAATTTATTCAGAAGTTGGCTAGAGGAGCTGTTAACTTTCGATGTCGGGGATGTTTGGCATATTCATGCAATTAGTGTGGCTCAGTTTTGTCCTGAACGCTGAAAAACAATTGCCATACATATTCCATGTTTCCGTTACCATAAATGTTCAGACGTTACTGTAAAGTGTCAAAGCTCTCATTTGTGAACCACTTGCATTCATAAATAAACTGGTATAGTAACACCCTTTCTTCAAAATTATCATCAGATAATTGAAAACTATTGGTCTATACCATAGACCATCAGCTGATAGTGACAGATTTATGTGCCCTATATTCGCATACAAGCCCAGAATAGGAATGAAAAGTATGTCAATTATGAGTAAAATGGACTGAAATTTACGAGAGGCCCTTGGGGAAAAAATTCGATTGATGGAACCTGACTTCGGAATACCAAAAGCTTGAGTGTTACAGGTGGCTGAAGGATTAAAATAAGGACGTAATCTAGTAAAGAAAAATCGAGATTGCGACAAATTTTTCCACACAAGCCCATCGAAAGTATGAAAACTAACATTGTCACCAAACTGAAAAACATAATGGCTTGAGTGGTGCGAATGGATAAGTAATCTTTTTTTCTGATATGAAAAATCGAATTTTTGATATATTATCCCCAGGGGTCACTCGTAAATTTATTTCAAGGCTCGTAAATTTCTTTCCAGGCTCGTATGCGAAAATGGGGCACCTAAATCTGTCACTACCTGTCGGTCTATAACAGTACCGACAGTGATTTGAAATTATTGAGAGACGTATTTATTTTCACAGAAATTTAGAATTATTACCGAATTTCAGAAATGTTTTTGCCCACATAGGTCTTCAGGAAGTGCAATTTTTTCAACTATATCAACAAATCACTTCATTAAAGATATGTCGGTGTTTGTTTTTTTCACCGATTTATCAAAAGCACTCGATATTATTAAGGTGAAGTTCTTGAAGCTGTGTACACGTAACTATTCAATACAATGAAAGAGTTGTATTTCGTATAAGAATTTAATAAAATCGCAAAGCGCTTTCGGCTATTAGGCCATCATCGGTGCTATACTCGTCAGGTATTTATGTGCGTCCGATCAAAACCAATGTTAACCATGGTTTTGGTGACTTTTTATAAGTATTGCTCCTGTATAAATACCTGACGAGTATAGCACCGATGATGGCCTAATAGCCGAAAACGCTTTGCAATTTTATTAAATTCTTACACGAAATACAACTCTTTCATTGCACTCGATATTATTGACCCATCAAGTTATAGTCACTTGGATTGTTAGGCAACTTCCTTTCGTGGCTGAATCATATTAGACTTTTAGGAAAATCTATGTTAAGAGGCGATAATTGTCAATCTTAGCCTTATGACATGGATTTTGGGCGTTCCTCATGGATCTATCTTGAGACCACTCATATTCCTGCAATAGATACATTGATGAAATGCCAAATTATATCAGCACAAATAATATAATTCTATAGGCTGACTACACGTTTCTTGCAGCAGATAGCCCAGAGGAACTTCAAATTGTTGAAAATGTATCATCCAAGTTTACTAACTGGTGTAAAAAAAACTTATCGGTCACAACTACGAAGAACACAATTCTAATGCAATTCTGCTTCAGAAATAGTAAAAAACTAGATAAACTCTAGGTTATTAGTGCATATTATGCTATCAGACAATTCAGACAATTGAGTTAATTTTGACGTCATGAAATATATTCATCTCTTTTCATTAGCACCGTGTCATTGTAACCATATTATAATGAAGATTAACCGTTGACAATCACTACACGAATTATATTTTGTCAAAAAGTAAAATAAATATCATTATTGTTGGAGTTGTAGAATTATTGATCGATAACAGACAAATACAGTGATGAGTTCAGTACAAGAATTGTTGTATCTTTCTAATGACGAAAAACTTACAAAAAAATTGAAGGAAAACATTGAAAAAATATTCTCTGTGAGTAGTATTATTTATTTATATTATAATAATATAGTAGTAGAGTGATGTAATTTTTTTTGTGATGCAATTATCTTCGTTATAAAAACTACATAAATTATTTTCAAAGTAGTAAATAATTTTTAACTCGCATTAAATTTCATGTTTACGTACATTAACTAACTAACTTACAATGTAGAGCCAACAACAATAATTAATAAGTCCTAATTGAGACTCACCTAATTACTCAGGTTTCACATGAAAAGCGGACATGCACGCAAACGTTATTGACAAATGGGATAATTTTGTATTCATCCCGGAGAAAATTGCGACAGTGGAATTTTGATTGGGAGTGGCAGATGATCATAACATCAAATATATGAATAATTTCAATAATAATAATAATAATAATTCTTTCAGAGAAAGAATGCAGAAGGCCGTAATTCTTGGTTCACTTCTTCTACTCATAGCACATGATCCTCGGACCCCGTAATCACTGACCCCACGGTCGTAGGGAGTGGTTACTTGGTCTTGTCTTGGAAAATACTCCAGTCCTTGCGAACAATCTATTGATTTTAGCTTTGGTATCGTAAGAAATTGTTGCCCGACATGATGGCTTTCACTGAATATTCCAGTAGCTGACGCGTACCTACATCTTTCATTATTACCAAATAAGCGGATAATTTCTACTTTTTGTACAGTTTTAAAAACTACTCTTCGGTTTTATTCCATCTTATTAACAGTTAAGTAACACTGCTCGACTTATACAATTCGTATGAATTACTTAATGTCAAACAAAATCTCTTGTTCCAAAGCACCCTTTGATTAACTTACTTGAAAATTTCGAATAAATCTAATTTAACGAAACGGTATGGAGGTATTCGAACTGCAACTGCAATAGGGATAGGACATTCAAACTAAAAAGTTAGACGTGAACAACCTATCAGAAAAATTTAATTTAAAATCTGCTAAAATCAGCTCTTGTGATTTTGAGGATATGAATTAAGAGGTATTTGGAGATGCTGATTCTCATTCTGACAAAAGAAGTTGTCTAAAATAAGCCATAGTATTCTTTTTCCAAAAAAAGCCTAACAGCGCACGCCAATAGTATCTAAACAAAAACGTTCACTATGCCAAATACTTCATTTTTCTAACGTACAATCACCACCAAAATTTCAAGAAAATCACATTAATACTAGCTGAGTTATTAGAGTGGATTCATGAAAAGCGGGACACACTGTATATATGTATATGACAATCTACAATAATTATTTCTTATTTTTCAGATAAAATGGTAGTTCGAAATTTTTTACGGGGGAGCAAACACAATATGGAAAGAACAAAACAAAAATTAGAATATCACTTCAAGGCAAAATCATATTTTCCTGATATATTCACGAATAGGACAGTCTCGAAAGAAATCTCCAATACCCTGAACGCAGTGTGAGTATCAAGCGAGATATCAAGTATACTAGATAGAATTGTTACATGAAAATTTTTGAAATTGATTACGAATGAGATTTTTGAAATATTCTTTGAAATTGGTGATGACCAAAAAAATATATACGACTGCTCCAGAAAATAAGGTTTTGCACACGTAAAACTCGCCCCAACACGGATATGTCATCTTTGCACAAGGATATATGTCATCTTTGCACACGGATATATGTCATCTTTGCGCACTCGTTCAATATGATTTTTTTGGTTATCTCCTAACAACATCAAAATTCTGGAATATTTTTAGTAAGTTGAGTTCTATAACAACTCCCACTGCTCTATTCTCCATAACAGAAAGGAAGGTACAGAATAATACTGGCGTAATTTTGAGAGAATGCTCTAATGTTCCCTACTAGTTTTTTTATGACTTTCACCAGTTTTATAAATCGAACGTACTTCCTTTTTGCAGTCGTATGAAAAGTATCGTGAAAAACTTGTTTGAACGCTATTTTGCGCACTCGATTGATTTGTGGACATGCCTTCGGCTCAGTCCCCCACATTGTCTCGCTCGTGTGCAAAGGATCGTTTGCAAACATGGTAGTTTTAAACGAAGTTTTCACCCACTCTTCATAGCGCGTAAAGTGATACTTTTCAGCAAACATGAGTGAAGAATCAATTGATGTGCGTAAAGAATCAACTTCGTGAAGAAATATTCTTCGCACTGTTCATACATTTCAGCATTCTTGAAAAATACAATATTTTACATAAATAACTATTTTATATTCAAACTAATTATAAATATGTCACTTTTATGCGTCACACAATTTTCATCTCACTCTTTGTTTCAGGCAACTGACTCCCCTATCTAAGTTAAACAACGATGGAAGTAGAATATTCATTCTAAAGATTTCAGAAAGAGACAGTGACAAAATAGATTTCAACTTAATACCGAAGGCATATTTCATGATATGTAAGTAGAAATTTTTCAGTTATTTTGCAACACGGCGTGCACCATAATGATCGTTTATAATCCGAATTACAAACAAGACTTTATCTGTTGGCATCAATAAATATACAGTGCGGCTTTTAATAGTCCCCCCTGTTAACTTTTGAACGGTTTGACGTACAAACTTCGTTCATTCATATTGAATGAATAATTGATGAATTTGTTTGCCCTGTATAAAAATATTATATTTGAGCTAATGTTTTTTAACCACACGTAGAAATATGTATGGATGGGTTTGGTCAGCTGGTTGGTACTGTCATTCAATACATATATTTTATAATTATTATATTTTTCCATTATTTTTATTTTTTTGTTATGTATACTGAGTACTACCTGAACTCACATTGTTATGAAACTGTAAAGTTTAAAGAACAATAAATGATTGATTGATTGATTGACACAAAAAAATACCGTTTGGAGGGTTTCACCGATACTACTTTTTGAAATGAAACACATCGTGATTGCTCGATAGATAGCGCGAGCGGGCACATCAACTAAACATTTTTAAATGGCATGGGGTCATGTGTCACATTGTTGAAAAAATAATTCAATTCTCTTTTCAACCATCTAAATTTTTTAGATTTTCGTTCATACGTTTTTTCACAATATGTATCTGAAATGTCAGCATAAGTGCGGATTTGGCGGATCTGAATCCCGTTTCTTACCTGACCACGATAACTTTTGAATGGTTTGATGTAAAATAACAGGACAAAAGTTTTTTTGAATGGAACGGAATTCTACAAATCTTTAGATGGTTGAAAAGAAAATTGAATCATCTATTCAACGATATGACACATGAAAAATTTTAAATGGCATGGGGGATGCCATTTAAATTTTTTTAATTGATGTCTAGCCCCACGCCATCTATCGAGCAATCACTATGTGTTTCATTTCTAAAAGTAGTATCGGTGAAACCCTAAAAACAGTTTTTTTATGTTTGTACGTCAAACCGTTCAAAAGTTAACAGGGAGGGGGTCTATTAAAAGTCGCACTGTATACTTGATTATCAAATTCTAAATTTAGTAATTTTCAAACTAAAAAATAAGTAGATTAATAGTGAAATCTTTGAAACTGGGTGATTCTGATGAAAGTTTACCTTCCGATGTGGAGGGTAATATTGTTTCATATTAAGTACTTGATGTCATTATGATATATCAGCAGATATATAATAGTTGATATCCTAACAAGTTCAGAAACGATGCAAAGCGGAGTTATAGTAAGCAGTCAAGTGCAGAAAAACTGACTTGAAACAACGTTGGCGTGCGGGAAAATGACGCTTTTCAAACTAAATTGCGTGCACAGCGATACCCTAGAATCTCAGAGTGTATTTTTGGGGGTCAACACAGAGGATTTCAATAAAGAAAGGCTGAATTCAACACCACATTTTTCCACTCCCCTATGGTTTATCTACAAACTGATGACAAAAAATATCAAATAGGTAGTGGTTATCCGCGCGGGGTTCGGCAGAATACAATGTCATCATGGCAAAAAAAATATAGTGGAGACCATTAAACAAATTATAAAAGCCAACAAACTCACCTGACAGATCAGCTCACTGATATAAAACAAAGATTTTGTGCACTCTGTATAAAACTTCAGTGGAAAATTTCAGTTATGTGATAAATGAATCGAAGTAATCGTCGTTCATTCACGACCTCTATTTTGAGGCGCGTATTAAAACAATAACTCACTTTTTCAGTAAAACTAGTAAAAACCTAGAGAGTTGAGACCAGTGCCGTCCCCACAAGCATCAAATATTGACACGAAATACTGCGATTTGAGAGTAAACTATTCCGCAATTATGAACAGGAGCAAACTTGTAGCAGAAAATATGTCCAGTGAAGTTGATTGATGATGATATAAAACTAAGTGTGCGCTTCCCTTCCCAATGTGGTATTTCCTGGAGATTCGTTACTATGGGATCGTAACGAGTTTCTTATTCAAGAAAGTTTTTCTATAAAAAGACCCCAGTGATATTATGAAAAATATGAAAACTCCCAAAATTAATTTTTTTATTTCTGAAAGCTTTACACAATTCCAGAACACGATCTTCTAACGCTGGAAATGGTTGAAAAGGGAGTTTTTCCGAGTTTTACTCTGCCGGAACCAGCGCCGGATTGAGACAGGCGAGCTACCGAGTGAAATTCAAAAACAAAGTTCCGACTGCTAGTTTTGTAATCATATTAATCTTCAACAAGAGTTTTTTCACACAACCGGCATCTACCAAAGTAGTCTTAGCTCGTATCTTTGTTTTTTCTTGGATTTGAGATGGACATCCATGAGATCCAAACGATCGCCGTTTTCTTTTTTCTGTTTATCGAACATAAATTAGATCTATTTGAAAGTAAGTAATCAGTTTCTTCAGAAAATATTCTACGGACTGCGGTGAAGTCTAAGCAAATGTGAATGTGTGTGTCGAGCTGAATATTTAATATCGATGTTTTTTTTCCTCTTCAACGTATAGGTACCAATTGTATCTTTGTGAAAATAACCTTTTTTCTGAGCCGTAATCTGCCTGGACTTTATATAAACTTCCATCAGATGTTCATTCATGGATTCGAAATGGATATCCATTAGAATACAGGGTACAATATCAATTTTCAATATATTTAAACAGTTTCCCTTATTCCTCGATGTTGTTATCCCCAAAACATACTTTTTGGATATTTCTTATGGACATCCTTGTGGATATCTTGTAGATGTCCCTGAACAACATCTAAAGGATATCTTTGAACAATATCTCATGGATATCTTTGAACAATATCGTATGGATATTCCAGAAGGATATCTTACAAAAATCCATCTTCGTCCACTCGGAACATCCACCGGACGTCCATAAAATATCCACCGGATATAACTGGATATCCTCTGAATATCCCCAATATCCAAAATGAATGTCCAATGGATATCCATCAAATGTCAGTATGTTGACTGGGGAGCAACCCTCGGAAGTCTTCGGAAAACTTGTGCGAGCTAGGAAAGACGTAGCCATTACCTTTTAATGTGTGATGCCATGCACGGGACTGGTGCCGTGCTGGGATTTGAACCCACGCCGTTACCATTCACTTGGTTTTGAAACAAACGCTCTACCATCATGGCCACCGCAGCCCACAAATCAGCTGTGTGTTTTTTATCTTAGCTGTTCTACACTCAGAACTAATACAGTTCCATTGGGTGTGGCCAAACCTTTGATAATGGTGGTAATGACCTACATGTTCTTTTCTTCTTTTGTTTTTTGGAGTTCTAGCACAGGTTCTACACCTTTTCAGAAAGCGTCATTTGAATTTCAGAATAGTCACTTATATTTCGGAAATTATCAATTGTATTTCAGATTAGTGAGTTAATTTTCGGAAAGCGTCAATTGTATTTCAGAATAGTAGGTTGGATTTCAGAAAGCATCAATTGTATTTCAGAAAAATCAACATGATTTCAGAAACCATCATTTAAATTTCAGATTAGTCAATTGTATTTCAGAAAGTATCATATGGATTTCGGAAATTGTCATTTGTATTATTTCAGAGAACGTGAAAATAATTTCAGGAAGCATGATTGCTAAGATACAGAAATCACAAAGTTGAATTTCTGTGGTTCGATTTGGTAATTTTTGGAGGTGACTGTGAACGTGCAGCACAATATTCATCCAGACACCATGAGGCTGCAATAGTTATTGAAGATATGCCAGTTGGGGATTAGAATCAT
Source organism: Chrysolina americana (assembly GCA_958502065.1). Lineage (NCBI taxonomy): Eukaryota > Metazoa > Arthropoda > Insecta > Coleoptera > Chrysomelidae > Chrysolina > Chrysolina americana. The sequence continues at coordinate 19,908,328 of OY293410.1, forward strand.
CGGTACAGAAAAAACCTACGAGCAGATGATATTCAATTTCTAATTGATATATTATTTAGTAGTTATTGTCTAATAAGTAATAAAACTTCAGTTGATGATAGTATCTACAAAAATTCATTTTCAATTTCAGAAAAAGTAAGAATCATTTCAGAAAAAAATTATTTGAATTTCGTAAAAAGTGATAAACATTGATGAATTCTGAGATATATTTGAAATTTTCTGAAATACAATTGAGTATTCTGAAATTCAAATAATGGTTTCTGAAATCAAATCGATTATTCTCAATTAAAATTGATGCTTTCTGAAATCGAACTGACTTTTCTGAAATTCAACTCACTATTCAAAAATATAATCCATACTTTCCGAAATAAAAGTAACTATTCTGAAATTCAATTGATGCTTTCTGAAATGAAGTTGACGTTTCCTGAAATCCAACTGGAAAGGGTGTAGTACAGCTTGGGCAAATAAACATTTATAACTGATGAATCGATATCAAAACGCAATATTGTCCTAATGAACTAACTGACCTGTTTTTCAGATGACGTTCTCCTAAGGAACCCCTATTCGGCTGCAAGAGAAGTTGCAATTTTCGATTGCGAAGGAGCCACGGCAACCCATTTAATAAAATTACTGGGAATGCTGAAAACAATGATCCCTTTGTTGAGGCAGGCGTATGCTATGCGACTTAAAGAATTGCATTTTATAAATGCACATAGTGGGATTGAAAAATTCATAGGCATTATAAAACCGATTTTACATCCAAAAGTCAAAAACAATGTAAGTGTCGAAAAAAAAATGGTACCATTCAAGAGTGTCGGTGGTTTAGTTATCTTTATACTCGAGTGCATGAATATTATCATCTATCAATCTACAGTGTCCTCTTAACGAAACTTAAATTTGAATGAGTGCTCTTTTGATTACATATTGATCATAAGAAATTCACAACCAGATTTGATACATCCCATTCTACGAAAGTGAAGGAAAAATACATAAATCGATAAAGATTATTTCTTTTTTGGCTCAACTGATGGAAATATAAAAATCAGCCGGGATTTGAACTCGGGATCTCTTGGATTCCGTTCAAGTGCGTTAGACCGCTATGCTATGATCTTTAGTTAGACCAGAGGCAAGCCGATTTTGAATATCCCAATTCATGAAAAATTCTTAACAACTTGTGAGTAGTTGGAAATTAACTTAATTTGACTATTAATTCAGAAAAAAACTATCTATATGATATTTAAACAATAGAATATGAAAAATATTTAACTAAACATTAGAATTGAAAACAGAACCATTAGTGAAGTGGACAAACACAAGTAATTGGGTCTGATGCTCGACAATAATTTAAATATTTGGGTATAGAAAAATAAATCGATTATTATTCTTCTTCTTATTGTTATAAAAAATACAATTTATTAATAATCACATCCAACTGTTGATATAAAAAGCTAAGTTTACATTGGACTTAACCAAGAATATTCAGAATTGTTATATGCCATTTCAGAAAAATTCCAAATTACATAGTGATAATACTCAGATTTTGAATCACTTCAACTTGGATAATATTCATTCGAACAAAGAAAAAGCAAATCCAGTCTTCAGTTCCATGGAAACATTCAATAAATTTCCAGAACAAATACAAAATTCAAAAACTATTATTTTATTCACCAAAAATCAAATAAAAATTTTCTATTGAAATGATGGTCATAAATATAGAACAAAACTCAATAAAAAATGTTTAATATTACATAAGTAAATTTAAAATTGTTTACTTTATTTCATAATTACTGTACCTTGAAACTTTCTCACAAGTTCATTCTTGTTGAGAAGGGGGCTGGGGGTAGCTAGATAAATATTACTAGGGTTGGATAGTGTTTTTTACTATTTGTGCCTGAAATATGCATCTTATTCCTATTGAAGAAAATCAAAAGTTGTAAATGATTAAAATATCGAAAACTTTTGTATAAGTATATCATTTTTCAACAATACCTACCTCGAAATTAACGAGAAAAACGCGAATTTATTTTTTGTTGGGTTATTTTTTCTTGAGGTAAAATAATAATTTTTTGATTGTAAACGAATTTAAATTTCACAAAAGCCTAATTTTCATTCGGAAATGTTGTTTAAAAAATTCTCAATCGTTTTTTCTTGAAACCTCGACTTTAAGATTAAGGAAATATATCGTTCTCATGGAAAAATATCGTTTAAAATGATGAAAATAAATAAAGCGACTTTTTTTATAATCGATTTTTGTTGAATTTTTTGTTTTTATTGCAAATAAGCATTGAAGTTGATGAGAAATTATTATTTTTATGTAACTTAATAGCATTTACATTTAATTACTCGTTAATGGTTGTTTCAACAATAAGCGAACTCGCAAAAACCTCAAAAAAGGCTATTAATTCATATTTCTAATTTTAATTTCAAATATATGAAAAATTAATTTCAATTAATTGTTTGAACGATGTTTTCGGTAATGTCAAATCCACTGACAGTTAATGGGAAAAGCAACTGACGAAACTATAGCGGCACCATCGCAGTTTTTTGCATTTTTAACGATATCGATAACGATATTTTTTCACATTAGCAATATATTTTTTTTTCATACCATCTTGAAGTTGAAGTTTCAACGGAAAAAATAAAAACCAATAAAGTTAAAAATTAAAAATTTGTTAACCAAATTTTTCGCTACAAAATTGTTTTTTTATTTCAAATTGAATATGGAATTCAATCAAAAAATAAATAATTTGCTTCGAAAAGTTACAGCCCATTTGAAACACAAAAAATAATGTTTCCACCAAGTTGCATAAAACAAATTATAAAATTGCGAGAGATGAAAATTAAAATAAAAAAATGGTGTTTGGCGATTTCTCGTTAATTTCAAATGATCGACAGACAAGTTTTATATTCTTTTTCTGTATAAAATTTTTCCCGATAGGATGCATATTTCAGCTACAAATTGTAAAAACCACTATCCAACCCTCAAAACGTTTATTCGTTATTATACGAAATTTTTACTGAGTCGTCTTTATATTTCTCGATACACTTATGATTTACCTTCAACGGTGCTATTATGCGATAATGAAGGTTTGAAATGTCAGTCGTTTTTGAAATTAGGCCAACATCAATAATTTTTCAAACAAAAAAATTCTTAGCAGTATGTGCATGGTTGGAAAATTTGAAGGTAAATCATAATAAATGAATCAGGAAAATCAAGACAACTCAGTCAAAATTTCGTATGGGGGCTATGGGTCATAGGGGTAGTTTATACTAGTAACTTTTCTGCAGACTTTGCTTGGCTTGGTTTTCCATTGGAGTTATTCCATTGAAATACACAAAACATACTTTTTATACCACCATAGAAAAAATTCAGACATGTTCTACTTGTTTCTGAGGCGGTAGGTAGATCCTCTGAAAAACGGGCAAATAAATCTTTGTTTTACTACTTACTCCATCTGTACAGATAGTTGGAAAGAGTAAAGTTGTTCAATGAAATATCTTAACTGAAAACCCCCGCTCAACAAAGTTCCGAAAAAACACAAAAATAAATTACCCATATGAGGAAGGTGATCTGAATTTTTTATATAGTGGCACAAAAAGTATATTTCGATAATCATAATCTACTGTTTCTATAAAATATCTCAGCTGGTAATCCCAGGTCAAAAAAGTTTTGAAAAAATCACAGGTTCAAACTAGCCTTATGAAGGGACTCATCCGACTTTATTCTATAGTGGCACAAAAAGTTTATTACAAGCAATCACGATCTACTATATTTCCATTAAAAAACACTGTGGCACAAACACCTCATCAACACAACCCAGTTTTAGAGTTCAGTTCGATTATATATTTCCTAAGTTCTGGTCAGCAGAATTATATTTTGGTCAGCAAATTATATATGTATACTCAAAAGTAGGTATGTAATAATTATTATAATCTAGAGTCAAACCTGAAAATTATACCATTTATTACAAGGGCATATACCGTGTATAGAGTACATAATGAACTCAAAAAAACTCATCTAGAGTGATTTCCCCCGTGGCCTGGTCCACTAGTTACATAGTATATTGTTAAAGATAATACTTAATTTTTTCATAATCATATAGAGTTCGGTCATTAAGAAGACCAACAAATAACTTCCAAATAACTTTATAAAGAATTGATAGCATGGGAAATAAAATACCAAAAAAAAGATTCGTGCCGTGAATACGTAACTTCATTCATATTTATCAAATAAGCAAGAAACACACAACATATTTTTTGATGTTTAAGTTTGAAAAATGGTTTATTGAAATAACTAAGTACTTCAATTACTTCAATATGAAAATTGATTTCTAAATAAGTACTTACTGAAAGTTGAGATTTTCGTTGGAACGATTCCACAAAAACAGAAAACACAACTGAACCTCTGAACAAAAAAACACTGATGAATAATGTCACAGCCATCTGAAAATCTGTGATAGTGGGAGGTTAAAATATATCTTAGTAGGCTTCAAAATGCAGAGGATGACGAAAAATTGCAGCGTTGTCAACTTATGGAATAGATCATCAGATCCCAGAAAATATGCGTAAATTCCATCTATTTAAGACAGAATATTATTAGGTAGAGAGTTGATATTGTAAAAAAGTGTATTCAGATTTTTGCGCCTTTCAAGAACATGAATGAATCAGACTTACCTACTCAACATTTTTTCTCATACTCGATTCTACATTGAAGTTTGTTTTGTACAGGATGAATTTCGTCTTAGAACGAAATAATTTTGCAAATCAGTAATTTTGCGAGAAAAACTGATGGTCTCGCAATTTTTTCTAACAGATATGGAAGTGACAATATCATTAAATGTTAAATGTGTTTCTTTCAACAGGAGTTGATTTATCAGTAAAAAAAATTCTTGAACACATGTAAATGATGAAATTGAAGAGAAGTATAGGCATGTTTTTTTATTCACCGGTGACTCGACCAATCCACCAACTGTTTTATTATATCATAAGAATATAGGGCGAATTTTAGTGGATCCACCGGAGAATAAAAAAAACATTCCTTGTGCGTTGAATGACTCAGTGAATAAATATTGTGCGATATTTATTGAAAAAATTGTTTGCTATTTGATTTTTTTCAGATAATTTTCCACCAAGACCCAAAGAGCTTGGTCGATCACTTTGGTGAAAATATCATCCCCTCCAACTATGGAGGCAAATCCGAAAATTTGAAAGATCTGACAGAAGAGTGGATATCGATTCTCAAAGAGAATGAAAATTGGTTGAAAGATCAAGAAAGTGTGAAAATTAGTGAATCTGTGATGGTTAAACCCAAAAATGGTGTTTGCTTCAAAGACCAAATAGGTGTAGATGGTTGTTTTAGAAAATTAGAGATAGATTAGAATGCTAAGAATCATTTTTGGAAAAAGGGGTAGATAGATTGAAATGCCTAAAGCACCTAGTTATTTTTTATATTTAGATTTTCCTGCATTAAAAATTAGAGCAATTTTTGTGTAATTCTTCCCTAGTTTCGTTTGGTTTCTCGGAAGTCTCGTTAATGATACCGGTTTCCAAAGAGCCTGATGGTGTCATTCATCCTCAGTTACGGGTTCCCATAGCTCTGGATTTGGGAAAAGTAATTGAAAATTTCCCTAGTAGCAATTAAACAGACATATTTGAAAATTATATATTTCAGTTAAATTTATTCTAAATTACAATACCTCATTTCTGTTTGGGGCTCAGCAAAAATTTCTATTTTGAAATCACTACAAACTTTGCAAAACAAAGCGATAAAATGTATATACAAATTGCCCTTTTTAGAACTTTCAATCAAATTATATAAACCGAATAATTTACTAAATCTTCGTTCATTATATGAATTAAAAATTTCTCTTTTTATTCATTTTGTTGACACAGGAAAAAACATTCGGATCTTACTTTTGATCATATTTTAAAAATCCATTACCATAAAACAAGAAATATGAATAAAATAAGCGCAATACGTTTCAAATCAAATTTTGGAAAAATGTCAATTTTTTATGAGGGAATTGAGATATACAATAGAATACCTCAATCATTAAAAGAAATTAGAACTAAAACTAAGTTCAACATCAGGCAGACACAGGTAGGACGAACAAGAAAACCCGCAAGACACGCCCAATTTCAGGTACCCAAGTACCATTAAATACCGCCGTGCAACCAACATCAGATCGTCTTTTGAGATCAAGGAGTAGGCAGATAGAGACCTCGAAGTCACTCTCTTGAAAATGGCTCCAAAGCAGGAGCCGAAACGTCGAGTTATAAACCTCAACGCGGTTCAACCCAGGAACTTAGTAATCTACGTATATATATATGTATATATGTGGATATATTTGTGTGTATATATTTTTATACACCTATATTATATATTGTATTTTTTAGCAAATGTTTTCAATTTTGATAAAAGAATATTATTATTGACATTTTCTGTATGTTCCCACTAAACATGATACATAACAAAAATATTTTCCAGATATAACTTTTGTGCAATTTTGTGATATTGGCAAACTAACATTATATTAATGTCATCTTGACGTTTCCAACACAGTGTTTTCAACTATATGTTTATGTAACATCAAAATAATGTAACCAATAATATTCATTAGATAATACATATAATGTTGATTATATGTTGCCCAGATATGTCTTAGACAGAGTAGTTATGTTATTTTTTCGATATTTTTGTCTGACCTTCTCAAAACATTACTGACATGTGTACAGGGAGCCTTGAAATTAATATTATCTTAAAGGTTTCTTAAATGTAATTTTTGGTTAATGACCACGTCATAACCTCATTCATATGACATGACAATGTCGACAAAAACTCAAAATCTACGTAAATATCCACGTTCAAACAATATTACCCAGTAAATATTTAATTTTCTATGTATCTTGTATGAAATAAATATATCACTAACGCCATCGTTCATTTTATCCTAATAATCATGGCGGTCGGTAGGAGTGTTGAGTTCATAGAATTAAAATATAATTCAAACTACTTAAAAGTGATTGGAATCAATAGGATTGCAAAACTCATAATTTCCATGGTAAGATTATGATTTTCCACTACTCCATCCACTAATTGTTATTTTATCATTTAGGTTATGTAGTGAAAGTAGTGATATCTACTATTGATTAGAGAGTATCTACATATGATGCAGTAGAAAAGCTATCAGATATTGGACAGTATGGAAATGGTTGCTGACATCTGGAGCTGTGTTAAATTATTTTGAACCGATTGATCAAGAAATTTTTGGAACTGAAACCAATGAATTTAGCTTGCTAAAACAACAATATTGGAGCTGCTTAATTTGTAAGTGAACTCAAAATTATATATTTTATACAGAGTGTTCTGATCTTTCTTAATTTCATTAATCTATGATAATATTAACCTTCCTTGAGATTGTAGAGAAATCACTTGAATTGTTTAATACAAATTATCAATAAACTAACTGCATTTTCTCTTTCTTTTCAGTTTGGTAGTGCCCTTTCACATTCCTTTCAGTTTTGATGTAAAAACTGGTACTTATTGAATGACCAGATTACAAAAACTTAAATAGCAGTTGTTGTTTCCGAACTAATCAAACATGAGCCCTTCTGGATTGGACAAAGAAAAAAATCCAAAAGTTTTGAATTGATAATTATGGACATATTGAAACGTAATTATTTTTCTTTTACCTCTAGGGGCAACATAGAATTATTAATAATTATTGGATGGTCGTTTTCTTATATCACAAAGATTAATATGAGTTTTCAGTTACTGTAATGACTATATTTTCAGAATATGTAAAAGATGTCTGCAGTTCAATCACAGATGGAGAGTTTGACTCATAGTGATGGATTGGATGACATTAGCAGAGCAGAAACTAAAAAGAAAGGAGAAGTGACCGAGACAACAACCATATAATTATTGATTCAGTGATATCTGTTTTTATTTTCCAAAAGAAATACGTTTTCATTCAATATTATTCTTCTAATAACACCTAACTTTGGTAGATCTATCAATAAATTTTTCATCCGATTCAGGTGGTAAGTCATATTATTAGGTACTTTGGTCTGTTCATAGTGATTCAAGATTATATTTTTTATACTGTTAGTTGTTAATTTAATTGTTAATGATGTAGCTGTCTTGTTTTATAATGCTTTACCCATGAGATTATAATAATTGACAGTAAAGTATTTTGATTGATTGGTATGTTTTACATCATTACCCCCGTATATACATATTTTATTTCTTAGTATACAGGGTGGAGCTTATACTCATTGTTTACCAACACTTATTTTTCTACACTTAAAGTTGTATTTCTGGAATTTCAATCGCCACTCTTTGGTTGATGAATAACTTTGTTAATTGCTATTGTTGTTATTCATCTACTGAAAAGTGACTACTGAAATTCCAGAAATATACCTATAAATATAGAAAAAAGTTTTGGTAAACCATGAGTATATGCTCCACCCTGATGTTACATTTTACAAATGTTGCATAGATGTTTTGAGTAACATTATATGTATGTAATAAAGTCACATTAAAGTTACGCAAAATATGATACATTTATGTAATGTTAAGTAATTAACAAAGGCATATGGACGCAATGTATCTGTAACATCAAGCATATCTCTGAATAACATCACCAAGTCACAATGTGATATAACAGTTATGTTTATGTTTACTGGGTTATGATAGCTTTAGGCGTTATTATTATTATTATTACTATTTTAATTTTTTTTAAATCCCTTCTATAAACATGTAATGTTTCTTGGGAAATAAAGTTGATTGAATAAAGAGAAAGAATTGCATGAATTACAAGATTTTTATTTTCCACAAACAAATATTACAAAATAACTTTAAATACAACAACAAAAGGAAATTGACAGCTTGCTATTTTCATGGAGAAACACTGCTAATATAAGAAAAAACATTCTGTTCATCGCTTCAATGTTGACCTGCACTTGAAAATTCGCTGCTCCAAAAATAATTGCCAATCAAACAAATATTTCCATATACAATAACATCATTCGAATTTCAACCTAATTTTAAACAGTCTTGTTACTTTAAGCTATACAGGGCGTTTTTGTAAAACACATTCATTTTTGGTCAACAAAAACCAAAAACTATCCTCACCAAATATGATAAGTTTCCAACGCTAAATCAACACAATATTTAAAAAATCCTTTTTTTGTGAAAATTAAACTAGTTGACCAAAATGGGTTGAGACGAATTATTTTTACAAACTGATATGACTAATATCATTTGTATTTCGTCAAAATATTTAATATCAATGGGAAAATCAAGTTTACTTCTACATGAAAGTATTTTCGGCAATTAAAGTCAAAAGGACCCCACTTTGCAAAAAGGAACCAGCCAAACAACTCAACGTTTGAAATTTCATCATATCCACAAACATGTCAATGAAATATGATATGAAATTCATATCCAGTAGAAGGTACCTTCTGTCAATAACAATAACCTTTTGAAAAACATGAATACTCCTAAAGAGAATAGATGGTTTTATAAAATTATCGTTAATTTAGTTTTTGATGGAAGAATATTTTTTATTTTAGTATTTTTCACCAAAACATAAACCAATAAACTGATTCAACGTTTTGAAAACACCCCTGCTTGAACATGTGTCAATCAACCATTTCTTTTATTAAATATAATGGCAACTTTTTGCAAAAAGCAATCCAATCCAAAACTCCTTCATACACACCTATAATCAAGTACACCCTGTATATGAAATATACATCAATATTATATTCTACATGACTAGATTATAGAAAAGTGAGTAAATATTTATACAAAATACTTTCGAGTCGTACATTCTTTCTGTAAAACATTTATCAAAAATCTCTATTAAACATTACAACAAACTAAAAGTTATGTTTTTCTTTGGCAAAAAACATGTTACAAAAGTAAAAATTGTTTTTCAATGTTTAATGCTACATTGCTAGTTTTGTCAAAGTTTGAAAACACCAATTAAGATCCTGACACTAACGCAAAGTATTAAATGCAACGTATACTTTCCATCCATAGTTCCAATACTCGTGAAACTATCAGTACTTCTGAAACTGAAAAAGCTGTTATCACAGAAAATAAATGTCTTAAAAATTAAAATTTCTTTTAAGTTTCGAAGTGCTTGTAGATCGCTGTTACATAACTCATAACATGCTGCCATTCGGGGCGCTCCAACTGGATCATATCAGTGATGTTCTAAAAATTCAAACAAAATACTACATTAATAATTTATTTCAAGTTTATGGATATGATTGAGAGCAACAGAAAAATATGCTATGAAATATGAGAAACTTGCTGGAAACAATACACTTAAGATACGGAGCAGTAGAGAGAGTTAGTCAAATGTGTGGACCGCCTATTTTCTTCATTTAATATGAGCGTTATTAAAAAAAGTTCGTTCAAAAATTAAACGGTATTCACTCTGAATTTTTTTGTAATTTTTAATATTATTTTGCTGTGCTATTTATATCTTGTGTTATGTTCAGTATCGTTAGAAAACGTGTTTATTTTTGATTTCAGTAGTACTAATATTATTTCAACTGTTTCGATTATAGAATATACATTTGATTGACTCTGTATATTATTATGTGTGTCCCAAGTTCTTTCTATCATGGTGATACCAAAAATGCATTGCAGGCATTGCATTCTGCTTTTCTTAATGAATATCCTATACCGCCCTATCTACCGGTGAATCAGCCAAGTATTCTCGGCCTTGTAACTTTCCCATTTGTAGAAAAAACCATAACGTCCCATAAATATTTTTTCGATGGTTGATTGGAAGGCACTAAGTGACTCATTTCAATTAACCACATGTCGCCTGTCGAAGATTTTCATGTCAACTTTTTTTTTCAAATGAATTGATATATTTTTTATTTTTAATTATGATTTATGCTGTCTTTCGGAGTTCAATCATATGAAATATTATACATTTTTATTATGAAAACGTCGAGTAGTACAAATGTTAAAAAGGACTGCTAGGTCGCCAGATCTTATCACAATGGACTTTTTTCTATGGCCCTATCTCAAATAGCCCTTGCAAATATCGGAGTCTTCTACAACATAAGAAAGCACTGTTACAAAATTTGAAACAAGGACCTCCCACCCTGCTTGATCTTACGCCATCTCATCTGCTTCCATCTCTCTCTTTTTCTCTCCTCTCTCAACTCTCTTCAGTAACTATTTTCCTCTATATCCATTCTCACTTTCCCCTCTTCTACCTCCAATTTTAGGTTTAAATGGAAGAACAGGAACTTCCTCGGCAGCAACCTGAACTTCGCCACTTGAATAATGAATTGGTAGATAATCACTTTTTTCAGATAAAACTACTTCTTTTGTCAGCACAATCATCATTCAATAAAATTATTTTAATTTATTTTTTCCATCAGGAATATCCCAGGAAGGCCCTGTCTGTGTATCATTAACCCCAGTGAACACTCCCTACATCCGTAGGGTGAGTGATTACTAGGTCCGAAAATAATGTGCCCTGAGTAAACGGAGTGAACCAAGAATTACGGCCTTCTGCATTCTTCCGGCTAAGTTTTCTGCCGCATCACGGCAAGCCGGTATGATTTTCAGATTCGAGAGTAGCGTTTATATATTATTATAAAATCTTGGACAGGTGACCACATGTACATAATTGAAATCAGGCACTCAATGTCTTTAAATATATACCATTGAAAATTGAAAAAATGTATAATGGACATTTTTTTTTCTACAATTAAGAAAATTACAAGGCCGCGAATACTTGGTTGAATTCACCCGGTATTTCAACACCACTTGACTACTCTGGTAGATATCCATTGGCAAGGCTTGAAGTACTACTTAAGGTCTGGGTTTTCCTATTCAGAATATTCCATGTCTTTTGAAATAGGTAACGTTCCTCTCGTTTAGTCAAAATATACTTTATTGTCAGAAGTTTCAGTCAAAGCTTCATCAACTCTATGATACTCGTAACATATAAAATTTAAATTATTCATCATCAGCCTGAATGAGAGGAAACACCATATGTGGTACTCTGTTTCTCATAACTTCCGCAGTCTCATAGCTCTTGAGTTCACCATCACAAGAAGTCGGAACTTTTCTTTTAAGTGGGCTCTGGAAAGCCCACAGAAGGGTTCTGGTCCGGAAAATTTTGTGTTTGCCCCTTCTTTGGCAAGGCAATCTGCTTCTTTGTTGCCTTTAATTCCTCTGTGACCTGGCACCCACATCAGGGTGACCTGATTGTTTACTGCCAGTTGTCTTAGGAACTGTTTACAGTCCCAAGTCAACTTAGACTCGTAGGTGTATGACTCAGAGCTTTTAGGGCTGCTTGGCTATCTGACAGTATATAGATTTCTGCCCTTCGAGTGCCTCTTTCAAGGCATTCCAGGTTGGGGTGATATCACTATCACAAAAAAAACCATTCAATGATTCTTGTGACATTGTGTTGTCTCGAAATTTAAAGAAAATATGAAGCATATGGAGACATATTTTTTATAAAGTACAATGAGAAGCAAACGTTTCTGAAGATTGCTTATTTCCATGATATGTTTTTGGGTAGCTTTCAAAACTTCCCTTGTAGCTAAATAAACTATCCTAAATCCATCACTCACCAGTGTAGTAGGTATTCCAACGCTTTCAGCTGCCGTGAATGCCAAAGAAAAGTTTCTTCTTTTTTCCTGCGGAGTTAAACTGTCGTACGGAATTCTATCAGGTAAGTAGGTGTGTAGGAGGGCACATAAGGCAAGTCCATCATTCCAAGAACTGCTGAAGTTTGTGATATCGATATTTCTATAGCCCACAGTCTTATTTTGACACCATTTCAACAAAGCATTGCGTTTGGAACCACCGTTCTTTACGAGACCATTCAGTGGATCTTTCCTCTCACCTGCAACATTGGAATTGTTAAAAAATATCATCAAGAGAAATCATTCCTAGCCAAAAATTTTGTGTGAAAAAAAATCAAGAAATAGACACTACCCAAAACACCCAATTTCAATAGACGCACGTTTCGCCAACGAAGGTGGCATCCTCAGGAGGTCAAAGCTTTGCCATTTTGGTGTTTTGAGTAGTTCATAAGGCTTGATATCATGTATACATTAGAAAATGGTATTTCTAATATTCCCCTAGCTAAGTTACTGTATCATTTATTTGTCGACTAATCCGAGTGCATTCATACAATATATGAAAGAAAAATATTTAAGATATCTCAGAAAATATTATTCTCTGTGCAGCATCTTTTCAAACTCAAAAGACTCCACTCACACTTACGATTATCATCGTACAGAACTGCGCAGCTATATAAATATAATGCTGTAGCGTAGTTAGGCAGTACACAACCTTCCATACTTATATATAGAAATATACCGGGTTGCACAGCAGTAACCGTGTGATAAATACTATAGTTACGAGTTGGTGAATAATTGAAATAAATATTATTCGAAAAAATTACGACCATTGCATCAATAAATAATCCCTCTTCATCAGTATTTCAGTCATGAAGTTCGCTAAATCTAACTTGAAATCAATCAAAATAATAGAAATAAATCGAGTTCAGATTTGAAGGAAACTTCCAGAAAAGGTAAAACTTACTGAGATCTGAGTAACTATTTCTTCTTTGAAAATCAATCCCCTTCTGCAAAATGGACTCTCGATAACCATCTTCCGTTTTCGGTTTAATTATTTCAGTCTTTCCTATTGATTCTGAAAGTAAAAATGATTTAGAACATGGAGACTAAATATCAATATTGAAAATCATTTAAAAGCTTTCTACAGTTTTGAATCATAATTCAGGCATTCATTTCAAAGCAAGTGCTTGTGTCCGATTTATGATAGCCACAAAGAAATCCCATCAATTACTTGGATAAAAATTTGTATTTATTCCAAACTAAGTACGTATTCCCAATATACAGTTACATTAAATAGAAAATTGTAAACCTCTACTAACTCAATCAATTAAAACGGTCAAATAAACCAATTAATAATGATATTAAAATAAAAATATATTTCCACAAAAACACTGCTTACCATTATTCATAACACTCTTGTTCCAATCCCTATTCAATTTATTCGGCTGGTGCTCCTTCAATGGTGTCTTAGGTTGGGGTACGTTGCTATTCACTTCGGACCAATCAGTCGATCTCAATGGAGAGCCAGGTGAGGGTGTGGGTAAAATAGAGGGACTGGAAGGGCCTCTCATGTCAGATGCAGAGGAGTTCACTGATGAGGTGGAGCTACTACGTGAAACTGTGCTTGCAGCTGAAAGGTATTCAGATTTCAATAAAGATTCTGGTCTGGAATTGATTATAGGTTGAATGAATAATGAGATGGTTTAAATTTTGCCCTTTGGAGGGCCACAACCTAAAATTTGCATTGTAACCTCAGTATTACTGTTAACTCATCAAAAACTAAGCTTTTCAGCAAGTTAACTTTCATACATTTTATGATTAGTCTGCAATATTACAGGATGATTGAAAAAAAACATTATGATCAATTTAAGTTATTGTTGGTAACCATCACTCTATACAGAGTGGGCCATTGAAAACGAAACAGCACATGTGTAGGTCGGCCGAACCGAATTATATAAAAACGCTCGGACACGCCAACTACATTTTTGCGATGAAATTTACCCAAAATACATTCCATCCCTCGGAGCTATGACCGCCACGCCAAAATTTTTAGATGGCAACATATGGCAAATGATACCTCATTTGAAAGGTATTTTCTATCTTGATATTTAACAACAAAAATAAATTAATTCTGTCGATTCGTTTCGATTCGTTTTCGAGATGTAGAAATTCGAAGTAAATAAATCACTTTTTATTCATTCAATCAATTAAAATACAATCCAACAATACATCTGTTTGAAGATATTTATCATTGTCAAGGAATCAAATGATCTATCTAACTGTGTCAGGATTATGTCTCTCAAAGGGTTTGAATCTTTTTTATCCGAACGAAATCAGATTGTAAGAAATTCAGGATATTCAAAATCAAAGAATATCAATTGTGGAGTACCTCAGGATTCTATACTTGGACCAATTCTCTTTTTATTATTTATAAATGACCTATTAATATCCAAATTTCAGGTTCTTTTACTGTGTGTGCTGATGATCAATTAATGATATTTATCGGTCGGTGGCTCAGTGGCTTAGGTCTCTAGCAGTGGAACTTCTAGCTCGCATCAGACAGACGTTCGAGTCTCGGGTACGGTATCTTTTTTCTCAAGTACACGGGTCTCTTTAGGTGGCCACATGCCTTGTTGTGAATCAAGTGTGATGTGAGTTGCCTAGATGCTAATCCCGACGTCTGGTGCTAGCTTGAAGTGCGCACCGACCAACCGGGGTGGTGCTGTAGGTTTTCCGGGTTTTCCTACAGCTGAAAAGTGAATACACCACCGACAATATCAGTAAGTCGCCCCGGAGCGCCACGGCATATAATAATAATAGCCGTCCTCTACCCGCACAGGCTATGCCTTTGGGTACACTCTACGAGTGTTTATGAGGGAGTATTATTATTATTATAATCATCAGAACAAACTTATAGTCTACAAGAGTTTTATGATGAAAGTATCTAAAAATCAGAATAGTGCATAGTAAGGGTTACAATTTTTTTGTTCCTTTGCTATTGATCGTTTCTATATCATCCACAATTTGATTAAGTTTTTTTTCTGCTTTCATGTACATACTCTTCATCTGTTCATAAACTGGAGATTACGGGCTGGAGGCAGAGATGAAGAAGTCCTGGGTATAATGATGGATTAGTATGTATTGTGTTTTGTTTCATTCCCTCATTCGCTAATGACTAAATGGTGGTTCTGTGGGTTTTTCCGGGTTTTTCCTGCAGTTGAAATAGCAAATGCGCCATCAAATTTTCAAGTCGCCCCGGAGCGCATATGGGATGAGATGCAGATAGTGTCTAGTATTACCATTAAACTTTTTATCATTAATTAACTAAATTCAATTTTAATATTAATCCAAAACCGAACAGCTTTGTCTATAAGTTTTTTATAACTTCCGACAATAAAGTATACCGGGTGGCTACGGAAGTATTGCCTACGGAATATCTCAGTTATTGTATGAAGTAGGTTTGTGAAATTTGGAGCGTCGATATAATGACATAAGAGCTAAAATTTGAGCATATTGACATGTCGAAGTTAACTTCCGGTCTGACCGGAAGTAACATCAACTTTCTTATTTTAAACAGAAACCCTATTTTTTTTTCTTTTCGCTTTATTCAGCATTCAATTCCCTTTCTAATGACATATCACAAGTTGGTATCTAACCAGAAACTGGATCAGAAAAAAATTATTATTGAAATTCACCGAGTAGGCCGTGGAAGCAAAATGAAAGCCAAAAATTGAAAAGTTGGCTATGGAAACCATACGTCACTTGATAACAGTTGCTACTACTGTGATATTTTATTTTCATTCGTCGGCGTTATAAAAAGCCGCCAAAAAAAATATTGGAAAAATTGGGAAAAAAACAATACTCTGTAGGTCCATAACTTAAATAGGAACATACAACTTTTTCTTGCCTGTACTAATCAGCATAACCATTCCTTTCTAATGATACAATAGAAAGTAAATTTTTGAAATGAAATACCAAAAAATCCAATTATTATTCTTCAAATAACAAAACAGATTATCGCCATACGCAAAAATAACATTAAAAATAATGTGGAATGATAAATTATATCCTGTAGGTTCTAGGTTAAATAGGAACATAAACGTACTTGGTCTGTGCCATCGTCCATAGATATTCTAATATCTACCTATGGACGATGTTTGTGCTATTCAGAATAATCATTCCATTGCAATAATCATTCGAACCAAAATATTAACAAGTAGGCTGATTAAGATGTATTTTGGAATGAAACAAAAAAGAAACGAGAGCTCTCACGAACGCTGCTATCCATATTATTTTGACGTTCGAAGTAGTGTTTTTGATTCTGCCATTTTAAAAGGGTTTGGAAATCGAAATCAGTTAGTGGAATATTCAAAAAATGCCCCGTTATTCACGAACCGAACAAATTGACATGCTTCTCATTTATGGTGAATGTTTAAAAAATTCTTATGCCGCTGAACGATTGTATTTAGAGCGATATCCAGGGAGGCAGCAAACGTCAAGAAGGTATTTCCAGTGGCTTGAAGAAAAATTAAGAACTGAGCCTGATGTTCATGAAGACCAAGAAGCATTTGTTATTAATGAGGAAACTGAAATTAATGTATTAGCTTTAGTACAATATGATAGCACAATTTCCTCAAGGCAGATTGGCGCCGAATTAGCTATGCCTATAAGTAAGAACTCTGCTAGGAAAATTTTTAAAAAACATCGATTTAAATCCTTCAAGTATCAGTTGCATCAACATTTGTATGAAAATGACGGTGAAAGGCGCCTGGAATATTGTAATTGGTTTCTTCGACAAAATGCTGAGAATCACCTATTTAACTATTATATCTTGTTTACGGACGAGTCAAGATTTACCAACAATGGATTATTTAACAGGAATAATACAAGGTAGGTACTGTACTTTATTTGGATTATTGTCGATAGTCGAAGTGTAAAGTGCTAAAAGTGTGAACGGTCTTTTGTTTCAGGTACTGGGCGATAGAAAACGAGCACCGGTTTCGACAAGGTGGCTTCCAGGAGAGATTTGGTGTGAATGTTTGGGCAGGAATAGTTGGAACTCATATTGTTGGCCCCATTCTTTTTCAAGGCCAACTAACCGGAGAGAGATACTTTAATTTTTTAACGAATGAAATTTCGGAATTCATTAACAACCTACCAGCGGAAATAACTGAGAGAATGTACTTCCAGCAAGATGGCGCCCCTCCGCATAATTCAAGAATAGCGAGAAATGATCTTCAAAATCGCTTTCAAAAGAGAGACTTATAACAACCCATGGTCCAGTCAGGTGGCCACCAAGGTCACCTGATCTTACTCGGTGCGACTTTTTTCTATGGGGGCATCTTAAAAATAGGGTGTATTCCACACAGCCTACAACTCTACATGAGCTAGAAGTAAAAATTCGTAGAGCTTTCCAAGATATCACGCCCCAAATGTTGAGAAACGTTTTACATGAAAATATCACCAGAGTCAATAAATGTATTGACGCTGAGGGAATGCATTTCGAACATTTGTTTTGAATTTATTTTATCTTTAATCCTATCAATTTGAATTTTTTTTTTTTCGATAAATCTGTTTTTTTGTTATTTGAATAATAATAATTGTATTTTTTGGTATTTCATTTCAAAAAATTACTTTCTATTATATAATTAGAAAGGAATGGTTATGCTGAATAGTACAGGCAAGAAAAAGTTGTATGTTCCTATTTAAGTTATGGACCTACAGAGTATTGTTTTTTTCCCAATTTTTCCAATATTTTTTTTGGCGGCTTTTTATAACGCCGACGAATGAAAATAAAATATCACAGTAGTAGCAACTGTTATCAAGTGACGTATGGTTTCCATAGCCAACTTTTCAATTTTTGGCTTTCATTTTGCTTCCACGGCCTACTCGGTGAATTTCAATAATAATTTTTTTCTGATCTAGTTTCTGGTTAGATACCAACTTGTGACATGTCATTAGAAAGGGAATTGAATGCTGAATAAAGCGAAAAGAAAAAAAATAGGGTTTCCATTTAAAATAAGAAAGTTGATGTTACTTCCGGTCAGACCGGAAGTTAACTTCGACATGTCAATATGCTCAAATTCTAGCTCTTATGTCATTATATCGACGCTCCAAATTTTACAAACCTACTTCATACAATAACTGAGATATTCCGTAGGCAATACTTCCGTAGCCACCCGGTATTTTGACTGACTAACATTCCATTTAAAATTTTTATTTCATCCTCATTTACTTGGTCGATAAAAAGATGTTTTCCCGAATTCGACTCAAATGCGAGCACAACAAAAACACGTATGAAATATAGTTTTTCTGCCAAATCGCAATTGTGGACGTCTATCAGTGTCAAACTGATCTTTGATTAAACGACATTAATTCACCAGACTAAAGCTGCCGAATGTTTCCTCAATAATGGTGTATAGGATCTCGGAAAAATTTTAAATAATAACAATGATGTAATGTATGAATGGCCCCATAAAATCATTAAATTTTGTCAGTATTCTGAACTTGCCGATCAAGTTCAAATTAACTATTCACTTAGCTTTGGACAAATAAAGATAATAATAATTTCAATTGGCCCAAAAAACATACAAAATTACAAAATTTAAAGAAATAATTGCAACAAAAAAAAGGAGGAGTACTAAAAGCATCATTGCAATAAATGTTTCTTCAAATGTAATTTAAAACGATTTTATCTATGATCTTTTTTAAATTATTGGGTATTTCATTGAATATCAAAATTCCATATGTAAAATTGATTTTTTTTCAAGGGTGCACCTATTCTGTGTTTGATGAGACTATTGGATTATCTAGTTAGGTGATTATGAATGGTAATAATTGAATGAAATTCCAGAGATGAATGTTTCCTGTTATTGATAACAGAATGTATGAATATACATATTTTCAATTTGTACAAAGTCAAATAAAAACTGCCAGAGTTTTCCCAGAGAGTTTTGGTAACAAAGGCAGACATAGTCTTCCAAACGTCAACTTTTTTTGAAAATAAGTATATTATAACAAATTTTTCACAGATTTAACAAAACTTAATAAAAACGCAGTAACTTATTTGATGTATTTGCCTTTCTACAGATTTCCTTTAATTTTGATTTTTTCATTTTCAGACTGTGGATGGTCAAAACACCATGCCAATAATATCTTTATATTAATGCAAGATTTGCGAAGTCTTGTTTTTATTTTTTGGTCCACAATGAGATACTCACTTGTTTTAGGCAGCACTGGTTTAGCATGACTTTCTATGCTCTCGATGAGTGATTTCACAGATTGCCGACTGTTCTGACGGGAGAGTGTTATATTTTTCCTTCGTAACGCAACGTCATCCCCAGGAAAGCTGGTTGGCCGCAAAGGAACAGGATCACTTGGCACTGAAAAATTGAGAGTAACCTTTGAGTTATGCTATTTCGCGAATGATCAGGAAAGTGATCAGGAATAAACTTCATTTCTCACCATTTGTTAATAAACTTTAACCTGAAGAATTATTGGTCACTAAAAATTTTTTTTGACAAACGTAATGTTCAAAGAAAACTGTCAGAAAAAAGCAAGGGAATGTAGGTAGGAATTATTAAAGCTTTGCATTCATTAAAAGAAAGAGCCCTGGGAAAAAGGCTTTAAAGTGATGATAAATCGGTGTGAAGACTGAATTTGTTGGGTCAACAACAATAAAACTGCTACTCAGGATTAAGGCACATAAAATTACAAAATAATAACAGAAGTAGAACAAATTATAATAACAACCTAAATTTAATAAGATGTAAGTATAGGTGTATTATAATGATAACTGAGCAAAGTAATGATATAAGTGATAAAGTTTCAATATAACTAACTACTGACGATCTGAAATTTTGATCAATTCAAAGTAATTTTCGAAAACGTACTTTTTCATTTCTCTTGAGAAGGCTTTCAAATTTAGTTTTGACAACTCATTCACGTTACGGTTGCAAATACCAGATAAAATGTTTAGCTGCTAGCAATTTGAAACAAAATTTTGGAAACAATTGTGCTTTGCCATTATAATGGCAAAGTAAATTACAATTCAATATCTGATGAAAGGATATTTCGATATTGTCAAATTAGTTTTATTAGTTTATTATTCTCTAGCGAATGTTTCGGGCATATAATTTAATCCCATTTTAAATAATAATATTTGAAATAACCATCAAACACATTTCATGACAATCAATTTCTTAAATAGAACATAAATTTCATAAAAAAGCAGAATCTGATCTGAACAATATCATTGAGTATATTGAGTTGTGGTGTGAACAAACGCAATTCGGTATCCATTGTATGTCCAAGGTTTATACAATGGGTTTTTTCTGAAATCGTTCAAGAATGCCCACTTTCTCGGAGCAACTTCAGGCATCAAAATACGCTAATCTAGTATTTTAGTCCGTTGCTAAGCAACGAACTTTCCCGGACCGTTTTCGGCACTAAACTGTACGGGAATAGTTATTATCCTAACAAGTACGGAAAGAGTACCATTCCCGCATGAGACTGCCGTTACCCGAACGACGCAAAGCGGAGTTCGGGTAAGCAGTCGAGTGCGGAATAGTACCTTTCCGTATGAGTTAGGATCAAGATTTTTTCTACAAGCGCATTGAAACATCTTATGTAGCGCTCTTGAACAAACTTTCACGTGCGGGAAAAAGTATTCCCGCACTAGTGCGGGAAAAACTCACTTGAAGTGACCTTAGAGTGCGGGAAAATTTTTCTCGCACTAGTGCGGGAATAAGACACCTCTCAAACTAAATTGCGTGCGGGAATAGGGCGGAACACGCACGCTTGTAGGAAATAGTTATTATCCTAACAAGTACGGAAAGAGTACTATTCCCGCATGAGACTGCCGTTACCCGAACGACGCAAAGCGGAGTTCGGGTAAGCAGTCGAGTGCGGGATAGTACCTTTCCGTATGATTAAGGATCAAGATTTTTTCTACAAGAGCATTGAAACATCTTATGTGATGCTCTTGAACAAACTTTCACGTGCGGGAAAAAGTATTACCGCACTAGTGCGGGAAAAACTCACTTGAAGTGACATTAGCGTGCGAGAAAATTTTTCCCGCACTAGTGCGGGAATATGACACCTCTCAAACTAAATTGCGTGCTGGAATAGGGCGGAACACGCACGCTTGTAGAAAAAGTACTTTCCCGTATCGTAAACGATCCGGGATAATTTTTGACGGCTTGTATACATTTTAGACAGTAAATGAATGCACGCAAACAATAAGTATAATTCCTTAATTTATGTTAATGCTGATTGCGATTTCAGAAAAAATAGTATGTGTACCTCGTAGTAAAAGCACATTCCCAGACTTCAATGCTTGTTGGCCGAGGCGATAAGCCTGCTTTTACTACTAGATACACAATGTACTATTGAATGGTATACATGTTTCACAGATTATAAAAGAAAAATATCATCATGAAGATCTCGTTGATTTTCTTTACAAACTATAAAGATAGAACACTTTTTGGGAATAAGTTTGAGAATGTGCTTGAGTGATAGTTGATAAAGGTATAAGAGGTCATCATTGTTGACAAATGTTTCCGCTTTTTCAATTTCAGAAACATCATAGTGTCATAGGAGTTAATAAAGTTCGATGTATATAAGGTGAATAATAAAGGTTCTAAAATGCTTTCTTGAGGTACTCCAGAATGTACCACTAGTGTTGAAGATTTTTTCAACCATCACTGCACCCTATCTTGTAGACACGAGGATAGCAAGGAGCAGGCTGTCATACCGAATTCAAAAAATGTTGAAATGCGCATAAGAATTTTAAGATTTCTGAAACGAAAGGCTTTGGGATAATCTAGAAAACAGAAAAAAGTACTGCCCCTTACAACTGTTGAATTCAATGAGCCAAAAAATTCTGCAGGAACAACTTTGCCAAATGCTTCCTACAATAAAAACAATAATTCAGTAAAATTTTAAACAAAGGACTCTCTGTACAGCTACTGGATTCAGGATTATTAACCATCATCACTCCAGGTTAGGATACATACAAGTACTGTATAGTATGTTTCAGAAGGATACATTTTGAATATTTGATCATTTCTTGTTGAAAATATGAACGAATCAATGAAAAACCCCTGGGAGAATATTTCCATTTACATTCTTTTGGTTATTCAACACAAATGAAAGTTACTGATTTAATAACTATAAAATATTTATTCTCAATACTTTCACAGTTGAGCTTGAAACAATCAACTTTTATCGGAACAGTGTGTATTTATTATTTATATAAAATATGTACAAATAATACAATGTAATAGGCAAAATAGTTATATACAGTACAAAATACGATATAATAAGGATTTAGAAAATAGAAATAGAAGACCGGTTATAGTAAATAGTGATTATTTTTCCAATTCTTCGAGTGTTTTTTTCACCGAACCAGTATTGCTGCTTTTAGCTATGTCAACATTGTTCAACTTTTCATTCAAAGATGCCCTTTTCGCCACGTGTTTGTCAGTCTTACTGTCAGACTTTGCTTGGAGTTCCTCAAACAGTTTTTTAGCAGCCGAAAAGCTTGATCTGCTGCTGTTCTGTTTCAACTTAGTGCTTGCACTAGAGTCCTTCTTTGGAATATTTTCTTTGGTTGTGGAAGCAGCTGAATTGAATACTTGGAATGTTTCTTCTCTTTCTAAAGTGTTATAATTTGGCAAGTCTTCCTTCTCAAAGACAGGTTTTGTTGCTTCGTCTAAGGGTACGAAATCGATGATTTTTGGTTTCGATCCAGTCCCGTGTAAAAAGTTTCTTTCTAAACTGTCGATATCATCGAAACTTTCAGAATCGCTCACTTCACCAAGGTACGTGATGTTGAAGTATCCTTTCCTAGGCTTTTTTCCACTGAATTGCTCCATTGCCTTATCCTCTGGGGATTTGAATAAGCTGAGGTAGGAATCGTCGAAACTGGGGTTATCCATGCTGAAGAGGTTGACATCAGATACATTTTCAGTGACTGTATCTACAATACCACTTTCGGAAGGCTTAGTTATATCTAGTTGTTCCGATTTCCCAGCAATTTCTATTGTGGAGTACTTAGTTGAGGTCTAGGTGTAAAAAAATAAAATGAATTAGAATAACATATGTATAAAATACAGAAACAGTACCAATCAAACATTTTTTCAGAAATCAATCTAATCATAAAAGTATTGGAGAGTTCTGATGCATCCGTAATGAGAAAAAAATATTTATTTGCTCCACTGTGACATATGAAAAGGCTAATAGGTGAAGAGGTTATTCTTAAACCACTAAGAGTTTTCTTATTTTCACTCATTGAAATGAAAGTTTCGTTTACGAATTTATCTAAAATATTCCAGTTTTATTAAATGAGTGTACTGTTATGTAACTACTCATTGCATTGAAGAAAATATTTTTCAGTTATATTGTTGGGAGCGAGAACTCTAGAAATCTCATAACCACTATTATTATTATCAGTAGCGAGGCGGTTAGATGCCCGCCCTCTAAACTTCCGCTTGCATTTGGCCTGGTTCGAATTCTGGAAAACGAGAAAATTTTTCTCAATTTCATAGGAGTCGATAGGTAATGTAAGTTGTCTAGATGCCAATCCCGACCGACGACTGGTGTTTGCTTGGAGTCCGCGCGCCGACCACCCGGGGTGGTGCTGTAGGTTTTCCGGGTTTTCTTACAGCTTGAAAGTGAATACACCACCAAAAATCAGTAATTCGCCCCGGAGCGCCACGGCAAATAATAATAATAATAATAGCCGTCTTCAACCCGCACAGGCTATGCCTTTGGGTACACTCTATGAGTGTTTATGAGGAAGTATTATTATTATTATTTCTTAAACCACTACATCCTTCGCTGGAAAAATCCTCACTACTCTGTGTTGTAGTACATGTTTGAGAGGTAGTAAAAAAGTTTGTGACTTTCTGGAACTTCAACTAGCATTTCCTGAAATGTCTGATAACCAGTCCGTGCAAAGCTTACTATTTCATCATCTGTAAACAGAACTTTTAACTGGTGATGATCAACTGTATTGTCCAATATGCGCCAATCTAACTAATTATAAGACAATGAGTATAGCCGAGGCACCAGTCAATCTAATAATAACACTGATGCTCTTCAAACATGACTCAACCTCTGGCAGAAGCACCAAACAATTACGAAGATTCGAAATAAACGAACACCTCAATCTAGCAGACCACAATTATAATCTTTATGCGGTTATTGTTCACTGTGGTTCCGGCGTTGAATGTGGCCATTATTACGCATTGGCAAAAGATAAAACGGACTGGTTCAAGTTTGACGATAGTTGTATTACCAAATACTCAGACGATATCTTGGGTTTATTGGATCCTCTGGAGACACCCTACATTTTATTTTATGAGAGAGAGGACATTGGCAGATCAAGATCTTCAGATGATGTGGTGCTGCAGGTTTTTCCGGGTTTTCCTGCAGCTGAAAAAGCAAATGCGCCACTGGAATCAATCAAGTCGCCCCGGAGCGCCAATTAATTTTTGATGTTTTATATTTATTGATTAATTTTCTGTTACTTTACAATGCAGAATTGAATAAAAAATTATATATCATAAATGTAGTTTATTGAATTGAGAAAACATTAATGATGATATCAATAAATATTCATTACTCAATAATTAAGATCATGTCCATAACAAATCGAGGGTTTCCCAGTTCTATCCCCTTTCACATCTTCACCATTATCGCAGATTTACTTTTCTATATTCCAGATTCATCAGCAAAATATTGTGAGTATTTGTGATTTCATTATGAGGAAATGATAAGACAAGCGATTCTTAGCAGAAACATAAAACGTTGATTGGAGGTTGTTTTGACAATGGATCTTGTTTTTCCCATTGAAAGTTAGATTTTTGAACCTTCAGCATTATTCATACTAGAGCATTTGCGCATCTTCTGATGGCAGTTACATCTGATGAAGGGTATTTGTACCTACCACGGTAAATTTCAAACAATCCACAAATCGAAAATTCTATTGCAAAGAATAGAAACAAAAACATTTTTCATTACCGTTAAGGTTATGCAGTTTCAGAACACACATAGCTAGAGCCCCACATCAGAGTTCAGTGGATTGTCTTGTTAATCTTTCTACTAATCTTTAGAACATCTTTGTAATTAAATTTCAAATATTCACCACTACTTCAAATGGAATTTGACCAACAGATAAATTTTAATTCGATTCTGTTAACACCTATAATGAGTATGGTGAAAAAAATTGGTACTGTTTCCTGCTAATTCAAATAACTACTCAGAAAACAACTTACCCCACTTGCCAAGTTTTCTTGATCATCCACTTCTTCCTTCACGTTTTCATTATTGGGTGGTATCATATTTTCCATGAACTTTTCTGATTTTTTGATGCTAACTGCTTCTCCCAGAGCCTGTTCAGTTCCTTCTAGCACTTCTTGTGGTATGTCTATTGTAAATGTATGAGATTCATGGAGGCCTGGAACTTCTGTAGTCTCCTTTTGGCCACGTTCTACAGTTGATACACCTTGAGGGATGCTGCGTTCATTTTCACTGAAATTTTTCTCATTTCCTAACATTTTTCCAACTGCTAAATCCTCATCGTTATTATTAATATGAGAGATGTCACCTGATTTGACATAAGATTCGCTGGCTTGATTTTTATGCCTTGGGAGAGGCAGAGACCTTTTCTCTGCGTTTTTAGCGAGTGTTGAAGTTCTGCTTAGATTTCTTGATATTCCAGTATTGTGTGCATAAACTGGTTGATACCTTGTGCCTTTATCCAAAGAGAGCCTCTCAAAATGTTGGGCAAAAGATTTCACTGCTTTGGTTGCAGATAGGGGTCTTTCTTTTCTCATCTGAACTTTATAACGATTGATTTCAGAACTTTCATGAGATACAGAGGATATCGGGCCCATGCTACTTCTATGTATTGCGCTAATTTGACCATCACTTGACTGAATGGTCCTCCTGAGAACTGCTTTGTCAGACGGAGGGCTTTCATACCTCAATTTCAGAGTTTCTTGTGGTTTACTGTCTATAACTGAAATATTTCCAACTGGTTTCCTTTGAATTTCTTTCTCTTTGTTTGCAAGAGAGAAGTCAGACCCTTGAACCTTCTTCATGGTTGATTTGCTTCTTGAATGTGAAGTAATCCTCAGCAAAAGCGCGTCCACGTCATCAGGTTTCTCCGATTCAATAGTTAAATGTTTTTTACTTGTTTTATCAACTCGGGAATCCTTCGGCAATTCAAAGTATTTAGTTTTGCTATCATTGATTGTTTCTGTGTTATCTTGTTCTGGAGGTAAAGAATAACTTGTACCTTCTGATGAAATGTCTGTGGTTTTATCTGGAGTTATATGCACTGGCTGAACATCGTTTTTGTTAATAGACGTGTTGATTTGGTAATTGGACGACTCAACATAATTTTTTTCTGAAATAACATCAGAACCATCGTAAGACAAAGGCTGGAGTAATGGAGAATTCGGACAGTTATCAATAGATAACGCTGGTGTAACCTCACGAATTTCATGACCAGAATCAGAGTATTCTCTAGGCAATACATATGATTTTGGTGAGGTGCAGTCATTTGCAGGTCCTTTTTCGTTCTCATTTGAAATGGAATCTGTGGATTTTTGTTGAGATGTATTAAGGTGCTCATCCTCCAAAGAGTAACTAGAAGAAATTCTCTTGATAAATTCAAGGTCGTCTTCATTGAAATCCGACAAAGGTCTTAATTGTCTTTGTTTTTTAACTTTGTGAATGAGGCGCACCTCATCTTCCGTTAACGGTTCACAATCATGATAAGTTTGTTCCCAAAATATTGGACTTTTTCTTTCAGGAACTTCTAATTGTATTTCAGGTTCCTCCGATTGTATTTCCAGTTTTTCTGATCGTGTATGAGGTTTTTCTAACTGTATTTCAAGTTTTTCTGACTGTACCTCAACATTCTCAAATTGTTTATCAGGTTTTTCTAAATGAATATCAGATTTTTCTAATGGTATATCAGGTTTTTCTAATTGTATTTCAGTTTTTTCGGATTGCAATTCAAGTTTGTCTGATTGTGTATAAGATTTTTCTGATTGTATTTCAGATTTTTCCGTTGACATTTCTAGTTTTTCTGATTGTGCATAAGGTTTTTCTGATTGGATATCAATTTTTTCTGATTGTGTACGAGGTTTTTCAAATTGTATGATAAGTTTGTCTGACTGCATCTTTGTAGAATGGGTATCAGGTTTTTCTAATTGTATTTCATTTTTATTAAGTTTTTCTGACGATTTTATATTTTTTTCAGATTGTGAATCAGGTTTTTCTGATTCTAATTCAAGTTTTTCTGATTGTTTAACAGGATATTCTGATTGTATTTTGACTTGATAATTATCGAATGGTTTTTCGATTTCTTCATCATTTGAATGATTATCAATAATGACTTCTTCCCGAACATAGCTTTTGATTCCAACTGTGTCTTCTATTTTTTCTTGGTATTGAACAGAAGAGGGTACAAATGAGAAATTCTCAAGGTCAATATTTGTATTGGCAACAGTAGTATTTTCATTGACCGGCTGTACAACATTACTATCATCATGTTCTTTATTTAAATGAGGAGTTGGAGCACCAGAAATGGTTTCATCTGATTCAGATTCATCTCTTCCACCTTGCTCCATGTTAATCTTTCTTGGTTTAGGGACTGGTATAATGTTTAGCAAAATGTTGTCATGCTTCAGTCTATAATTATCATTGCCGTCTAGTTCGTCTTTGGGTTTTTCAACAGCAGGAACAGGCGGAGAAGTCTTTGATGGATTAGTGATCCTCGCCAAAGGCTTCACTTCCGATTCCTTGATTATTTTAGAAACACGAGTATGTAAATAGTTTTGGAATATATCATCCATTTCCTTATCAATTGTAGTGACATTTTTATAGTGTTGTTCTGGATCTTCTTTATCCAGTGATTCCATACCAAATGTTCGTCTGAGAGTGAAAATATTTCCAGACGAAGACGAGTCATCATTTCCCGGATGAATATTTTGATTCAAATCAAATTCGTAGTCATCGGTCGAAAACCTTTTTTTAATTTCATGTACCACGTTTTTATAACTGAGCCTGTAATTCAGTGGTTGTTTGACTCCAAATCTATTTTCTCTCAAGATTGAGTGATAGTCGTATTCTGGACTATGTTCTTCATTTCTTCCATCTGTTGTATCAGAAGTGACAAAGTCAAAATGTGCTTGTGTTATGGGTTTACTATCATTCAGCGTGTTTGGAATGTTTCCCTCAATTTTGTTTGCAAGTTGAGCGCATTTATCATAGTCATATCCGGTAAAACTCTCCTTATCGCTCACATCTGAATGTAATTTACCATGGTGAGATTTGAAAGGAGTACAATCATTGTCAGGTGCAACAAATTCAGTTGGTGTCCGATTATTTTCAAACTCATAATTTTTATCTTCACTAATTAGCTTGTGGATGACTTCCAATTTATAATTTATTTTCTGAATATCAACATATTGCTGGTCATTTCTAAGGCCACTCATTTCGGATTGAGGCAGATTAGATTTATCCGAATTTTCAGTATAATTTTCCATCATATCTTGTTTGATCATTCCGTTCCCAGTCAAATATTCTGATATTCCTGCCATTTTTACCACAGCTACATTTGTTGAAATCTCAGCAACATTCTCCTGATTCAATTTTCCATCAGCCTGTTTCAGTTTACTGCTTGTTAACCTGTCAGAATTGCTATTTTGAGTTGTACTTGGTAATTTATTTGCTTCGTAACCAGTTTCATTCTTCAGCTTTTTATTCCAGGTTTCATTGTATACCAACGAATCATATCGATTTGACTTTATGGAATTTTTGTTTAGCACATCTATATTCATTCCTGGTGTAATAGTAGTAGTATTATTATCGACAGAAGTGGGTTTTTGTTCATTTTTAATGATTTTCCTTATTTTTTCTTGTAGGAGATCTACTTTTGGGACACCTTCAATCAGAATAGTTTTTCTGACTGTGCCTTTAGAACTTTCCTTTGGTTTATTGAGGGTGTCATTATAAGTTAAAGAGTCAGATTTATCTCCAAACTCTTCACTTTTTTTTGTTTCTCGCTCTTCTTTATTACCCAAAAAAGTTGAAAATTCTAATTTTCCACTATCTTCAGAAATCTTGGTGTTTTGAGACTTTTTACCAAACATATGATCTCTACGTGCTGCTTCACTACCCAGAGAAGTATAAATTTGATCAGTTTGGCAACCCTCAAAAACTATCGGATTGTAAGGTCCTGTTAGACCCGTTTCCAAATTGAATTCTGCACTTGAATAATCGCTGGATGAATCTAAGGGGTGTAACAGATCTGTAGGGTAGTCGACAGAGGTTCCACTCGGATTGAAAGCAAAGTTGATATTATCATAACTCTTACTCGTTCTCAAAACTCCAAGGACATTGGACGGTGCTGGAGTATCTGAGTTCCTTCGACGAACTTCTATAATATCAGGATCATATAATATCTCCTCTAGCTTGGGGTTTTTAATAACAGACTCCAAAGTAGGTGTGCTTATATGCAAATATTTTGCATTGGTCAATTTCTTCAGAGTATTTTTTCCCTCCTCCAAAGCCCGCGACAACCTCAAAGCAAATTTCTGCTCTTTCGTCAGTTGAGACTCTGGAGTGTTCTTCAGAATCGATTTCACTATTCTGTCTAGGGTAGAGTAGCTCAAATTTTCTTTAGATTGTTTACCATTATCTTTGTTCACCTCCAAAGCGAAATCAGAGTATCTTCTATTTGAAGCTGAATCGCTTGGTACGATACTCGGCTCTCTTTGTTCCATAGACATTAATATATCTCTTGTAAGGTCCTCAGCTTCAACTGTTCTGTACAATGTAGGATTATAACCAACATCTTTCAACTCGTACATATCGTCGTAGCTCATGCTACGGCCGATGACACATACTCTCTTCACGGATTTGCCCAAATCTTCACTTTTCCCCCTGGCCGTTCTGTCAATACTCTGAATCAAAGTATTGACCTCGGGAGTTTCTTGGGCGAAAGTCGCCATGTCTTCTATCGTTCTCACATTAGCATTTCCGATGATTTCGAGTAACTTGGGGTTACGGAGTACGGAGTCCAGAAGTGGTTTGCTGATGGCAAGTTGATCTTTTGCTTTTGGAGCAATGGGCTTCACTCTCAAAAGTTCGTCCTCATAGATAACTTTGAGTTTTCTAATGACCCTCTGCTCCTCAGTCAAATTTTCATCGGGGATATTTTTGTCTATTCTTTTATTGTAAGTATCCAAAGATTTGAGGAGAGTTTCTTCTTCTACCGAGAGCGTTTTTAGCCTTTTCTGCTTGGACTGTTTAATTTCTCTTCTCTTCACTGGTCTCGGTAGTGAATCAGGCGTACTTTGATTGTATTTTGAACTACTTGATTGAGTTGAGTAACCGTCCTTACTCTTTTTCGTTCCGTTTTTATTTCTGTTGGGACGTTTCATCAAAACTTCCATTTTTTGATCGTCTTTCGAGGACAAGGTAGTCCTTGTCTGTCCTCGTTTAATCGTTTCACCTGTTTTTCGCAGAGAAAGAATTAAGTAAAACTATGCTCGATTTCTCCATCACTCACAACACAGAAAGCAAAATACTGGAAGAAATCGACACAACTCTTAAAGCACAGAATTACACAATAACGATTTCACGAAATAATCTGTACCTCAAACGCTTTGGTTTTAGTTCTAAGTTTGGCGAACGTTAATACAACATTTCTATGCTTACACTCACAGAAGCCCCAAGGAGAATGTGCACTTACCTTTTAGTTTCTCTATTTCTGCTCTGAGCTGTTTCTCTCGGTCTCTGAATGCCTTATTTTCCAAAATCATGCGTTGCAACTCCTGCTGAGCTTCAGTTTTGAAATCGTTTGCTACTCTCACGGAAGTTAGCAGATCATCTTGAAACTTTTCCCAGTCGGCTGTCTGGTAAACATAGAATTATTTATTAATAGGATAGATTCAATTATAAACAGGTGAAGATACTTGAATACGTTTTCAACTCTATTTAAAATATTCAATAATTACAGTCAAGTATGTGACCATGTATGACTGACTACCTGATAAGAAAGTAAATATCAATCAGTATCTAATCTATACTCAATAACAGGTTATTTTGTTTTCGTGATAGGAGTAGATAAGGATCCGTAAAATAGCCAAACAAAAATAACTGCACACTAACCTCTCTTGCTATATGTTTTTTCAGTTCTTCCAAGTCATTCACCAGGTTTTGATTTCTTCTTTCGGCCTCACTAAGATTCCTCTGTGTTTCAGACAGAACAGATGACAATTGTCTTTTATCCTCCAACTGACACTGACTTTGAACCTTGTGAAAAAAAAACGTTCTTATTGATAAACAATGAATATTGTTTTGGTTGATGTTATACCTGTAATTCATTCACGGCTTCTTGAAATTCTTGTAGTTGATCATTTAACCCATTTTTGTCTTTCTGAAGTTTTTCGCACTTATACTCGAGATCAGACTGTGTAGTTTTGGCATTGTTTCTAGTAACCTGTAAAATACCAATGGTGCATTTTGTTTAATACCGATTTTGCATATTTATTTACTTTACTTTATTAAATATATATATATATATTGAATTTCCTTTGAATGAAAATTTTATTCAGCTAATAAGTCCAAAGCTGGAATTTCCAAAATTTCAAACAATTATCAAAAACTGAGAGAAAAACAAAACGAACTGAACAAATATTTCATTGAAAGGCAACTATAATACTCCAAGTAACATAGAGTAAATTGTACACCATGTATCTTACCTTACATTCCTCTTGTAGGATTGAAACTTGTTCCTTCAATTTTTCAATTTCGTTTTTACTGATTGCCAATTGTTCCTTCAAATGTGCAACTTCGGATTCGAGGGCATCTTTTTCTTTTCTCGCGTTATCCAGCAGTTCATCCAGTTCGGACTTATCGCTCATTGCTCTGTCTTGTTCCAATTCACTGATCTGAAATGGTTGATAAATTGTGACAAAAGATAATGATGAGAGCAGTCATATCTCATTTCTTGGACAGAATAGAAGATGCACATCAAGAACGACCAGATCGCCTCTTGATTTTCATCAGTGGTACTCTGATTGACTTATTGTAGTTGCGGCTTCATTATTAAATAGGAAACTATCAATCATTAGAATAAATATTGTCTCTAATATTTTCTGTCCTACCCTAGCACTGACGACAATCAAGAACCTAGAAAGTCGGTAGCTTGCAATTGAAAATTGGGTCCTCGTAGAGGAACTTTGGTACAAATATTGGTCAGGAGTATTTCAATGCCTGTCGTGGTATTATTTAGAAAAGTAGTTGTTTTCTCTGTACCATAAACAGAGATAAACTGATACCAAGTTAAATGTTGGTAAAAATTCGACAAATACGTCACAAATACCCAATAGAAAAAATAAACAATAGAATTACATCCCTGTGGAGTTACACAATGACAACTAATAATGTGTACCCTTTACCACACATTTTTCCTCCTGGTGAAGGCGACTTGGTTATCGAAATAGATATAGAATCGATGCCAGAAGCAAAATTCTATACAGAGTATTTCTACAAAAAAAAAAATTGACAACGGTTCGTTAATGCTTCCTGAGGGAACTTCGGCCTTTTGAAAGTGGTTCCCATAAATTAAATTTCGTTCACAAATGTTCAAAAACGCATGGGTCGTACAGGTAGAAGACGGCTAATATTATTATCCGACGCAGAGACCCGATGCAACTGATTTTTTATGGCGCATTCACTTTCTTGTTGTAGAAAACCCCGAAAATCCTATGGGACCACACTGGGTAGTAAATGAGGCAAATACTCGAAAGCAGGTATCTACGCATCCTATATCATACTTTTAATTTTAATCAAATGCTGTGGAGATCGATACTCTTGAGATACAATCTTTAATGTAATGACTATAATTCTTCAAGTAAAGCAGCTGAGACCAAATTAAAATTTTATTTAACCATGTACATGTCAAGTAGCTATATCGGTTTATATACACTGTATTTCTTCCTTATTCTCTACTATTCCTCGAGGGTTTGGTCGGGAAAGGGAGAAGGATAAGACGTCTATTTACAGCCAGAGTGTTTATCCGTTACTAGATCTTCAATAAAGCGCAGTGGCAAACCATTCTCGCGATATTTGCGCAAAATATTTCAGAGCGGTCCCCTCATTGTCGGCGGGCAGTTCCGTATATATTACGAGTCTAACGTCGCTGACTGCTGAGCTTATGCATAGCAAGGTGGGAAGTTTATACAGAGACTGAATGATGAGTTTGTGGTCGACAGTACGTTGTAAATCCCAGAAAGAACTCAAAAAATTGGTCTTACTTTCCTAGACTGCCTCTACAGACTAGCTATAGTCGACGCCTACAATTTCTTGCAATGTATCCAGCCGAGTGTACCGATTTCTTTTAGCGGCGATAGGTTGCATTTCATTCTGCATTCTGTCAAGTCTCATAAGTTGAGTATTGTTCAGACTGCAGAACACCTGTCTGGAGTAGAACATTGCTGGTAAAATTACTTGCTTACAAATCAGCGCCTTGCTGTCTTGGCTAAGTTCAAAATTTCTGAATACGAGAGGGTATGTTTGTGGAGTGTTAGCCACTTGTCAAGCTGCACCCTCATGTATCAAGCAATGTTCGACTCACTCACGACTTCATTCTTAATCCTCAACATTCGACGATTATCGACTGACGATACTAATTCAAAAAATTTAATACCCCAGGTTTTGACACCTTTCCTTTTATTCTTCTCTAGATACAGTACAACATTCCGGTTCATAGACTTCACAACAATCCCCTCTGGCTAATAGCTCAAATACTTGAATTACATCTGTCAGATATGTTGGATTTTATATCCTTATCTTTGAAGACCTCTTAAATATCATATGTGTATTTACAATAGCTGTCTAACAAAAATTGGGGATGAAGGAGAAACTATAAATTGTCTCATACAGAAACACTTGATGAATACATGATATCTGGAGTTGTTTAATTCGGGATTATTTACTGCTTGTACCGGATGTTTCCTATACCAATGGAAGGTGATAACTAAAGAGCCACAATACAGGAGGTTGATTATTTTGAATTGAACTGAAATTCATTATAGGTTATTAGAAGAACTTGCAAAGTAGGTCTTGAACGACTTTTGCATCTAGTCTCAGTTCGTATATTGTTTTTATAATTATTGTGGGTTTGGAGTGAATAATTTACACCTTGTACTTGCGTGCCTTGGATTGATTTGAGACAGAACATTAAGATTGATGTCCACTCACCTTGGTTCTCGCATTGTCCAACAAATCTGTCAGCCTATTGATTTCAATCTGTTTTCCGCTACATTGGTCTTTCGCTTGAGCCAACTCTTGGTCCAAGAGCTTGTGCTCCGCGTGTTTCGCATCGAGGGTGCACTCTAAAGTTCGCACGCGATCTCTCAGTTGCACGATATGCTCATCTTTGGATATATTGCCCGTTCTAGCCTCCTGAGTCTCATTGTTGAGCTGCTCTAGTTTGACCAGCAGCTCCTCTTTATCTTCTTGAGCGGATTTGATCAGATCAACGAGTTTTTGTTCGCGTTCGATTGCCGATTCGTATTGACCCGTGTCATCCTTTTCTTGGTACAGAAGCTGCCTCAAAGATTCAACTTCTGAACGAGAATCGGTCAGTCGTTCGGTTTGTCGACATAAGCTGTCAAACATCAAGTTCTTTTCGTCGTTGAGGCGTTCGTTTTCCTGCTGGAGCTCGGTGAGTTGGCGTTGTAGATCCGTCAGCTCCTGAAGGGTGGCTTGCAGTTCTTCGTTGGTGCTTGAAATGATTGATAATTTATTAGTTTTTCAAAGTTTTTCATATGCTATATGCATTTTCAATGATAAATTACCACCAAGTCACTGAGACATACAACAATACAAGTGTACAAACACCTTAAACCCATTATGACACTATTGAGAAAAGCACAGAAGAGATTAAAAATTCGATATCTTCAAATATTTACCTGTAATGTGTCTCTTGCATTTGATTTATCTTGTCTTGCAAACAAGCAACGGAAACTTCACTGATGTTGCCAGAAGAATGTTTATCCCAATCTGGAGTGGTACAAGTTGTATCAGGGCCACTTTCATCTTCAATAATCTGTAGGAAAAAAGCAGAATGTACATAAATAACATACTTAAGAAAATTATTTGATAGACTATTAGTTTATTTTGACACATATTGGATGACATTATCGACAGCTAATTTGTCATTTGGTCTACGGCAACAGGACCAAAGAACTCTGTCTTGTCAGTATTTCTGACAACGATATTGGCGGGACTGTAAATGAAATCAATAGTTTGAGTTTTCTGCAGGCATGTTTCAGATCTACCCTAGAACGGTCCCAGAACCATCCAAAGTATTAGCTGAGTTATGGGCCGCAGTGGCCATGATGGTAGAGCGCTAGTCTATCAGTCAGAGGGAAGTGGGTTCGATTCCCAGCATGGTCACTGGTCTTGTGCTAGGAATCGCACGTTAAAAGGTAAGACCTCGTTAATCCCTAGCTCGCACAAGTTTCGACTTCTGAGGGCTGTCGTTCGTAGGGGATAACAGCTGGTTAACGGAAAAAACAATTTTCAACAATTTCAATTTTCAATTTTTTAAGTTACGATTTAACAGATTTTGATTAAGTAGATATCCTAATCTTGAACGTGCGACTGCTCAGGATTCATCAGCGATGATGAGGGGGGTATTGGGGTACTACTAACCAACCTTCAATCTATAATCCTAACGACGCGTATGTCAGAACTAGTTAGTTAAGAAATGAACCAAAACAAACTTCACAGCAAAAAATAGAGATCTACAAAGGCATTAATAAGTATACATTATACAGATCATTCGCAAAATATCGGAAACATTCAATAAAAATTAGAAAGTAAAATTAAAACAGAAAACTCCCGGACTCAATTTTTGTTTCTAGTCTAGAGTGCTTTTACGTGAGAGTATCTCAAGAAAGAGATATGTTGACATCGACATCGATTTTTTTTAATAACAGAACTTGAACGTGCGCATCTTTTTATGTAAGACAAGCTGAATGTGAATGGTGATTGCATAAGAAATATTATCGAAAACATTAATGATGAAAAATTAATGAATTTTTGAATTGAGCATCGTAAACAATCGGCAAAGGTAAATTTATCGTGCTCCGCCTTACAACAGAAAATAGGCCGTTTTTCATGTAGTTTTGTCTCCTAAACAAGAATCCGAAGGAAAATCGAGGGGGTCTTGACTACTTTTCGAGTTATACCCTTCTGAATGTTGAAAATGACCCACTTTCAAACACAAATTTTTCTATAAAATATCACACAAAATAACTTCTTCTTTTTGACGACAGTTTTTTTAGAAGTCAATCTACCTAATTTCACAATAACAAGCACCAAAAACAATCGTTTTACACAAAAATTCGACCATTTGTCACAAACATAACCTCCTTTTTCTAAGATATTTCCATTGTCACGGTAGGTTAGTCACTTGGAATTCAAATTCAATTATGAGCAAATATTTACTTCCCCTCAATTTTCAAGTTCAATTGTTTAATTTCCACCATTTTTACGAATAATGGTAATTAAAAAAAAAAACATAAATTAAGGAGAAGCAGATACTCGCTGCGCTCTCCTTTAATAAATCATCAGAAGAAAGATACACACCTTCTGGCTGCCAACGTTTGTGTGATTTTTTTATTGAACAATTTGTGTTCAAAAATTGTCCATTTTCAAGACTCAAGTAATTTAAAAATGCATTTTAAATCTTTTCAATTCAATGGTCGAGTCACGTATATACTTTGATTCTCAAGTATCCCTACAAGAAGGAATTAAGATCATTTGAATCTGGCGATCTGGCTGGCCAATCGTCCCCCTTCTGCTTATCCAACCACCATCTATATTTACACTTTTTCTTTAGTAAAAATATGTGCGCTTCCTAATTCTGCAATAAGAAAAAGAGTTGTTGTTTAAAAAATATCTGTGTTATCATATCTCTTTCTTGATACCCTGTACTCTCACATAAAAAAACTCTAAACTGAATACAAAAATCGACTCCCATTTTAATTTTTATTTAATTTATCCGCTACTCTACGAATGCACTACCTACGTATAGACATACGTTTTTATGACTAAAAGTAGCTATACTTTTTCAAAATGTAATTGATATATTTGAAAGCAGTGAGCAATAACTCTAGTCTTTTCTTGAAACTATTGTTAGTTTTCTTAGTCTTATATGATTAGATTCCCTCATTTGGAGAGCAGTACAATATAATTCAATTAAGAATTAATAGATTTCCAAACAATTATTTAACTTTTGTTAGTTGAAATGGAATCGTTTCTGTCAAAGTCCAGAAGTACCATTGTTGCCATTTATATTAAAAGAAAAAAGTGAATGATCGAATGAAAATTAAAATATCCTGTTACATATTTTTTTCACTCTGCTTGCTCGAAATTATTTGTTTTCACAAAGTCTGGTATTAGCAGTTTTTCTTTGTGCTGAGAATGAGATTTAACTTGAGATGTTTACAAAATATGGATATGTATTTATAAAATCATTATGTTGTTGAGCACAAATTTCTTTGTATAAGTAGTAATAATTGATCGAAAATAATATAATTAGTGGGTAGGTTATTCCAAATTGCGAAAAATTATGCATTGCATTACAGGGTTTCAAGGCTGAAGTGCTTATGAACTGTTATTTAAAATAAAAAGTCGAGAAAACTGATACATTTTGTTCTTAAAAATATTGAACTGGCAAACGTAGAAATCAATCTTACACATTTTCAATACAAATCATATTTGGTTATGTGACTACATAAATGATAATTGGACGAAATTATGTTCTAACATAAGAAAAAACAATCTGCGTAAATGTTAAACCCCACTTTTTTACAACTATGATGTTATAAACAATTGCTCAACTAAACTTAAGAGGAATGGTAGGTACATTTTGGAGCAAGGTTGGAATCAAATTCGATACGAGTGAACGAAGAAATATTTATTCCATGAGTGTTGAAACGAAATACATGCAAGATACTTGAGATAGCAAGTTTCTTGGAATATTTCTACTACAGCAAAAGGTAAAATGTCTACTTTCTAATGACAATGATGACATTTTTTTTACAACCGCTTACTAAAGTAGTCTTTGACGCTTTTATCTCAACGCGAAGTTGAAGATTTTTGAGTAATGGCATTTTATGACAGTGAGTTGTTACCACTTTGCGCTCTAATTACAAAAATAGTTTTTGGAATTGTCAAACTCCACTGCGGGCGTGTAAAATAAATATTTCTGCTATAAGTACAAGTAACATCAAGAAAATTGTCAGGAAAATATCAGACAGCAATGCATAAGGTTTGTTGGTTGCTACCTAAGAATGTGAAAAAATTAATCCGTATCCCTATGTCGAATTAGTAAACTTGTAAGAAATGTAGGGTTCGGAGATGAATTCCTTAGGAGAGGTAGATAATCCATGATAAAAATATTGCGATGTATTCATTCATGACGCAATTAAAACTTCAACCTTGCCGCGGGTGATAATTACACCTATTACCCCATAAATAATCTGCTCGTGGGGTATCTTAGTAGAAGGGTGATATTACTTACATTAGTTGCAATCGATGCAGGTGCTGAAGAGCTGTGGTGGTGCCTATGAGTATTGAACAACAGTTGCTGCTTTTCGTTATCCGACAATGGTGAGTGGGCGACATCTTTCAACCTCTTCCTAAGCCTACTATTTTCTTCTGTCAGCTGATCCATCTGAATGCTGGACTCGTCCTGAAATAACTGGAAAAAGTAATTATAATGAAAAAATATCATTTTTAAGACACTAGAACGTACACAACCTGATAACATTAAACAACCTGAGCATTTCTTAGGCGAACATCGGATGTGAGCAATGTGCTCTTTAAACCGTACCTTCTAGTTTGACCCACATACTTCTTACAGTCCTTACCGCATCTCAGAATTAGCTTATTCCGAGTAACTAAGTCGGAATTCTGACTGAGTACTTGGAATTATCTGATTCTGACATACTAAGTCGGAATTCTGACCTAATATCTCGGAATTACCTAATTCTGAATTACTGAGTCGGAATTCTGACTTAGTATTTGGGAATTCTGGGATACCAATTCAGAATTCTGACTTAGCTAATTCTGAGTTACTAAGTTGGAATTCTGACTCAGTATCTCGGAATTAGCTAATTCTACGCCCCTTTACGCCTTCGTAACACACCAATGCTGATAATAAATTTTATACAATCTCTCAAAAAAACACCCATACCCGAATTATACTAAACAATAAAAATTAAGAAAAAAAGCATCAGAAGACTACCAAAATTTTTTTCCACAGCAATGTGAATCAATAAAATTCGATTCCTCGTAATACATTTAAAAAATTGTCAGCCAACTGTTCCAAGTATAAGTGATACAAACCACATACCACCAAACACTTGCAATGTTTATTTTTCTCCTACTGGATGAAGGATATTGATAAATAATATAATCTATTCTCCGAATAGCACTGTTTTTCGAATATTTAATGTATTTAAATTTATCATGATTTCAGTTGCTGCATTCTGCTCCATAAAAATCAATAACCTATAATAATAAGAATAATTTTTTTTCTTGTGACTATTACACACACTATTACAGGGTGTCCCCGATGAATATTTGTAAAGTTATATAAGTACTCATCACATTCAGTAATAATGGTCAAGATCGTGTTTTTCGGAAATGAGACACAATAAGGTAGCCAAATCAATAGTTTTCCAATTAAAAACTGGAATGAAGGATTGGATAAGAAAATTACTGTATGAAATAAAATACAGCCTAGATAATTGATACTGAGAAGCTTGACCAAAGGAGTTACGAGTCGTGAATTTCTGACAAACAAAAACTATGGAAATCCTGAGAAAAATTAATATCACCTATATAACAGTTGAACACGATATTTTCACAAATTTTATCATTGCACTAATGCTTGAAAAAGCTTCGGTGTACCGAAACACGTTGCGAAATAAAAATTCTATAAATCTTAGTGTTTACCCTGATTGATTACAAAAATCCTTACTAGCGCTCAGCTAATGACACTCACACAGTCAAACGAATAATTCGATAATCATTACTCACTGGTACGTAGAGTTATGAACTGACCTTTAATTTTTGAATTTCCTTTTGTAAATTATTCAGTTGGCCTTTTTGTTCACCCAGTTGCAGAGCTAAGTTTGACTTTTCCTGAGCCATATCCTGTAGCTGTCGCCTCAGGTGCTGTAATTCTTCCTCTGGCAAAGAATCCACGGAAGGATAGGTATTCTCAACGGCATCTAATTTGTTGTTGTTTTTATTGAGACCTGAAAAATATGCGATATGTTGACAGTAACAGATAAAATAATTCGAAAAACAATATAATGTAGGAATGTAGGCTTTCACGGCTGGCGTCAATGTTTTGGTTGGTTTCCGGGTTTTGCCGTATCAACTGAAACTGAGTTTCACTTGATACGTCTAGAAGAGTACGTCGATCACGCCACTGAAGACGACTGCCGCAGTTGCAGTCGAAACGATTGGAGATTTAAACCAAAGAAGACCACGGCAAAACCCGGAAACCAACCAAAACAAACAATATAATGTTCATGTTGTTAGGTGAACATGCGGCAAAAATTCAAGGGGTTATTCCTTGACTTATTCTAAGAATAGTTGGTCCTATGAATTTTGAAAAACCCCTTTGTTTCGAAGATACAGGGAGAACGAAATTTAAGATATTAACAACATTTTATTATCAAAAAGTACATGTAAAGTTGCTTAATCTACAACAAATGTTTGAAATGACTTCCTCCAGTCTGTATATAAACATTTAATCTTCCAAACACACGAGACATTTCTAATTGAGTTACACCCAGCAAATATCCGATTTTGCAAATTGAGTAGCATAAACTAATGACATCCCATATATCCAGAATAAATAATCCAGAGGGATCCTTGTACGTTGCTGTTGAAAAATCAAATTTTTTATACTTGATAAACTCAGACGTACACCCTACGTTTATTTGCATTAATGATTTCAACAAATATCGAATATAGTTGTCGCAAATTTTGTTCGCCCTGTATCTTAGAAACAAAGGATTTTTTTTCAAAAATCATCATGGGAAAATATATTCTTAGAATAGTTCAAGAAATAACCCCTTGCATTTTTGCCGCATGTATACCTAACACCCTGTATATACTAAAGAACACCATCTTTTGACCAACACTCAAGTATACATTATATTGAACAATCATAATATCTACAGACAAAAATTGAATTTGCAAAGGCATTCTGAAACGCGTAAACTTTGATGCTGTTACAATCGTCTAGCTTCCTTGCCCCTCCAACTATGTAACTCAAAATACGACTTCATCACAATTCGGGGAACAAAATTTTCCTTTTGTGAAAAACGTTAACACCTCTTCATATTATCTTCGTTAGTGATTAGCTGATTTGAAAGTGAGGTGAATATAACGATGTATATCATAGAGCCATACCTAATCGCTTCCCGGTTCTTATTGTTATCTGAAACAGTGGGCAGAGACATCGTCGCAGTTCACGAAACCAAAGATTCCAATTGCTTCTCGATGCGCTGGTATCTATCGAATCGTCTAGACTGGTTTGACTGGTGATCTGCGGGGATATATAAGAGAATCCAAACAGCTGAACGACCAAGATAGACCAAGAAAGATCTAGATCCTGTTTTAGTCATCGGGTGGAAGAAGGGTTACCGAAGCCAAAATTGGCAATATATTAGCAATCAGCCGTTGAATTCTACTGGGCCCAATGGAATCCTCTTATCCTGGACTATAGAGTCCCGAAGCACACAGAAAGAGAAGAAATGACGATCTTCATGATGGGGTTACCGGATAACTTTTGGAAGTGAAAAAGGCCCTTCAGAAAGTGACGCAACAGTTTCACAGGGCCAATTTGCAAACTGACGTCAAGGACTGGTGCACTGCCAACTGCCAGCAATGGACCTCGAACACGACCTAAGGCCTCGATGCGTCAGTATAACATTTGAGGGAATCGCCATCGACATCGCTGATCACCAGAATGGACTACTTCAGTATGCCTGTGCCCCGCCCAACCAGATAGATATCACCATCACCGACGTCTTGGTAAAGGAGTGGATATGATGATTCGGGGTCCCATTGGAAATGCATTTGGACCAAGGCACAAATTTTGTGTCTAACGTGTTCAAGAAAATATGTCAAATGTTGAATATCCGGAAGACGAGAACTACGGCTCTACGTCCACAGTCTGATGGAATAGTGGAGCGGGTGAATAGTTTGATTAACCACTACTTATCTAATCAGTGCGTTCATTCGTTCCTGATTGCCTATCGATGCCTATCGTGAAATTTGAGACGCCACCAGGACAAGATTGGTTCATTTGAACATCAAAAAGGCCAGTGACAGAATAAAGGAGACCTATACTGTCAAGGCAGATGATGCAGGATTTCAGGCTGGTGACCTAGTTTGGATGTACAACCCTAAACGTCACCGTGAAATATCACCATAGTTGCGGAGCTCGCAGGAAGGTCCATACAAAATTATGAAGACGATGAACGATCTC
Organism: Chrysolina americana; assembly: GCA_958502065.1. NCBI lineage: Eukaryota > Metazoa > Arthropoda > Insecta > Coleoptera > Chrysomelidae > Chrysolina > Chrysolina americana. Next base: position 19,951,583 of record OY293410.1, read on the forward strand.
GTCTATCGTATCCATGAGCCACCACGAGGGAATCCTAGAGTCGTCCATTTCAGTAGGCTGGCTCCTTACGCCGGAAATCATGACCAAATCGGCACCCTTACACCACCGGAAGATGGGATACGTTCCAGAAGTTCATGTCCCTGTACTCATACGGGCAGAGTTCTACATAGGGTTACCTAAAACCGGACTTTGTCAAGATGCCTGCCGATTAGGCGCTAGCTCAATGTATGACATAAGATCTTTGAATGCCAGGGGGAATTGCTCTAATGTTCTTGGAGAAGTTTGGTCGACTACAAAAATTACGCAAACAGAACCCAGAAGTACTACAGTTGAAGAATGGCCAGAGAGAAACATCTATTACCTACCAAGAAGCATTCTCGAGATGAATCAATCAAGCTCAGGAAACCAAACTAAGGAATATGATGGACCAGAATCTAGTAGACCCATCAATCTCAAAATTGTCCATTGGGATAGATTGAAGCATCATTATTTTGGTGCACTGTAACAATATAAAGACTGTGGAGTGTTACTCTCATCGAACTGCATGGCGCAGATATGGAAAATCTTGCAGCTATCGACACACTACAATGATGACATTCCGGGCTGAAATGTCTTCAAGAAGGAAGCAATTTAACGATCTTAGAGCCTGACATCGCTTTCCGTTTTGTTGTCTAGTCGAATTAAATTAAAACTTATATCTTGCAAGTATAAATAAATGAGTTGGAACAAAGTTAATTATAATACAATAAGAAATATTATAGAAAAATTCTATTAAACAACAAAATGTTTTTCATGCTTTATTTTTTTATACAGGGCTATTCACGTTCGAGCCGATGCATTGGGATCTCGATAATGGTAAAAGATCAGATTTTTTTGACGTAATTGACCTCTAAAATACGCAGCTTTGCCCCCATTTAACCACCCCTCTATCTTTTACCGTTAACGATGCATAGAGTGCAATTTGAATAGCTCTATATATATATTTTTTATTTATGAACATATGTTGATAAAATTATGATCAGTGATAATTCTAGACGTTCTGATTTCTATCGTGTGTATATAATTTTTAAAAAGTTCTGAAATTGAGGTCGGAAAATTTTCAGATAACATTTTTATTAATGACCGTATTGAAACCAAATTTCTTAATAAAATGAAATACATTCTAATCGGCTGAATAATGTATGTTTACACTGTATATAAAAGTGTTCCATGAACCCATTCTTATGGGGTGGTATTCCGTGTGCCATAGAATTCTATAGTCGACAGTTATGTTTCTTTCTCTCTCATGAATTCAACCATGATGTCATCTCACTTATTGTGTCGACTATAGAATTCTATGGTAAACGGAATCCCGCCTCTTAAAATTTGGATTATTGTCGACAACCTCTCCAATATTTTGACACAATTGATTTCAGGTAAAAATACAGTCCACCAATAAATGTTGTCAACTAACTATTATTCTCAATAAAACTAACTAACCTTTTTTATCATGTTTCTTGCTGTCTCCTATTTTGTCTATTCGATCTCTGGAAGCGCTTTTCCTGGGCCTGGCTCCTTTGCTGCTCTTCTGATCGGCATCTAAGTTGGTGACAGATGAAGTTCTCGACAAATTGTCCCCTAAATTATGTCCGTCGATTTTGGGGTTCTGACCTCTACGGAATATAGCTTTGATACTCTTCATTTTGTATATTAGAAAATAAGGCACTCTATTGGTCGATTTTACGAAAACTGTAAGGCACTTCGCGATGTTTGATAAGCACTAATTGTTCGATAGGCACATGTCTCAGTATCGAATATTACTGAGTTGAGATTCGGTCATAATATTGTTTCACAACGCATTCAGCTTAGGTAATGTTTTTTATTGAAATTCTTATCAGATGTTTACCTGGAATATAGATAAGGTCGTGAAAACACAATTAATGATGCTCAACGTTCGATGTGTACTCATTTCATTTCGCTCAGAAATAGGTACTTCCTTCCAAATTACTGATAATTTTGTAATCACCTGTTAACTAATTGATTGGAGAACAATGCAAATGCCATGATGTTACTTTACAATCGGAGGTTGAGGGAGGCAACAAATTCACTTGATACGGAATTCTGCGATTTTTTGCGATAATATCAAAGTGAACAATGATGCGAGGAAGTTCAATATCACACCTACCATAAAGAGTATGAAAAATAGTTGGTACACTAATTTAGGTTAATCACTTTGATAATTTGATGTTATAGTGTTTAATTTTCCTTCATATTTTCATTAGACAAGTAAATTGACAAATGAGTGTTTGACATCAGTTGGCTCATCAATACCTGACCTAAAAGTCATAACTTTCCATGTGCCTAAATGTAGAGGTTTCCAAGATATTTACGAATAACTGAAAGTATGTCCTGAGGAAGCAAGGTTATTCATTATGTAGGGAATGATCAGTGCTGGCTAGACTCAATCCTTTTATTGAAAAATTCAACCTAAATCCTAGTGAACAACATGGATTCAGGAAAACCAAAGGAAAAATCAACCAATACTGCTACCACAGAATCCATGACATTGTAAATGAACTTGATAAAAAGAAATACCCTATCGGAATATACTGCGACTTCCTAAGGCCTTCGATTGTGTACCACGAACAACTATTGGAGAAACTTTGGTTACTTGGTCAGTAGCCAACTACATGATTGATTTAAATCCTTTCTCACAAACCGAAAGCAATATTCATTTATTTATCAGTTCATATACGTCAAGCAACACATCTACAGATATAGTTATTGTACCTCAGGGAAGTGTCGTAGCCCCTTTATTATTTTTTCTTCATGTGGCAGTTATAGTATGTTTTTTGTCTGAGTTCAAAACTTTCTTATGTCGTCTCATTTTGAACCAAACAGCATGTTATGATCTAATTTCAAAAATTGCATATTGGTGTTCCAAAAATATTCTTTACGAATGGTCGGTGGATCAAGAGTGGTCGGTGGATCAGCGCTCTAATGCACAGGCCGTTCGAAACTCCAGCATAGCGATAATCGGTTCGAATCCGATGTAGGTACGAGAATTTTTCTCAACTACTTTATATCGGATCGATAGGCGGCCGCATGCCTTGTTGAAAAGCAAGTGTATTGTGAGTTGTCTAGATGCCAATCTCGTCTAGTGCTACCTTGGAGTGCACACCGACGTCCCAAGGTGGTGCTGTAGGTTTTCCGGGTTTCCCTGCAGCTGAAAAGTGAATACATCACCTAAAACATCAGTAAGTCGCCCCGGAGCGCCACGGCAAATAATAATAATAGCCGTCCTCTACCCGCACAGGCTATGCCTTTGGGTACACTCAACGAGTGTTTATGAGGGAGTATTATTATTATTATTATTATATATATATATACAATAAACACAGAGTTCCTTATCTTTTATACAAAATAAAAACACCATGAGGATGAGAAATAACTTGAATAAGAACTCCAGCATTAAATTTCTAGACATTCAACGATACCTTGGACTGGGAAAGTCAGATAAATGATATAATCAGGATAGTGTAAACCAAAATTCTTCAAATACGGTGCATGCATACAGTACTGACAACTCAGGTACTGGAAAAAGTATATTGTGTATCTAGTAGTAAAAGCAATATATTCCCGGACGACAATGTAAATTGTTGGCCGAGGCGATAAGCCGAGGCCAACAATCATTGAACTCTGGGAATGTGCTTTTACTACGAGGTACACATACTATTTTTTCTGAAATCGCAATCAACATTATCATAAATTAAGGAATTATACTTATTGTTTGCGTGCATTCATTTACTGTCTAAAATGTATAAAAGCCGTCAAAAATTTTCCCGGATCGTTTACGATACGGAAAAGTATTTTTACTGAAATCGTTCAAGAATGCCCACTTTCTCGGAGCGACTTCAGGGGTCGTATTCTTGACCATTCGCAATAAGAACGAGTGCTCGTATCGTTTCATTCTGAGTTACTGATAGCGTTGAAACGACATGGAGAGAAAATTAGACTGTGACGCTACACGTACACATCACTATTGCGAACGGTCAAGAATAGTAGCCCAGGCCTCAAAATACACTAATCTAGTATTTTAGTCCGTTGCTAAGCAACGAACTTTCCCGGACCGTTTTCGGCACTAAACTGTACGGGAATAGTATATTGTGTATCTAGTAGTAAAAGCAATACATTCCCGGACGACAATGTAAATGTAAAAAATGCATACTCAATTTGAACCAAGTGAACTTTTATTCAAAAAACTTCAAATATCACCCCTTTCGTGCCTTTACATATTGGAAGTTGCACGTTACATCTACAAATGGAAAAAATCAATTTGCTTCATCGAAAAGATGTCCATAACCATTTTACTTGAAATCAAAAATTGCCATATACCTCACAATTCACAAAAAGAAATGAAATCAACGCAGAAGTGTCCTGCCAGCAATGGAATCTGAATATTCAATAAGATTCCTCCGGACATGAAAGATCAAAAGAATTATTACACATTCAAAAAATCTATACCTACTTCTGAAGAATATTTCAATATGTAGAAAGGTTGTGACTGTCTATTTTGTATTCGGGGTTTTAACTAATTTTTTTTATATTATAAAATATATGCTGTATTGTATTCTGTATTCAGAAATTTTTGACGTGTTTTCACATCAATGTGGTATCTTTAATGAATAAATTCGACTAACTATATTTTCTAATCGGAATAAGATCCAGCTCTTACATTAGCCCATGGAAAATAATAATAATACTCCTTCATAAACACTCATAGAGTGTACCCAAAGGCATAGCCTGTGCGGGTAGAGTACGGCTATTATTATTATTAATCTAGATGAATCAAGTTTCAAGGGATGGCCTTGGATGACTCAAACCAACATGACTGACATTGTTCAATATTTTTCAACATATCAAGGCCCTGAACAATTATCTGAGAAGTTATTATACTTTTTCCTTTATTCAGTTGACGCATGTTGACAGCTTTAGACAGTTCGACACTTTTACTTATTGTGACAGTCAATTATGAAGCTTTTATAAACTGTTCCAATATTCCAATTCCAGTTCTTAAGGTGGCGTATAGAGTTAGTAACAAAGCCTAACCAGAACACATAGTGGTTGATGACCGTAGCAATCGATTTCACTATAAACACCAAATAAAAAAAAGGTTCTAGTAACTTCGATCCATTTCTTGATCCAACTTTCTTCAAGAAAAAGCAGCCAGCATCCATAACTTACACAAAACCTCCATACATAAAGTCTGTGTACCTATATCATGCCAAAATATCATGATTCTAAAATCTGTGTACTTATACCATGCTAAAATATGATTCTATCAGATCGAATAACAGATATAATTTGTATTTGAGTATGACGAAACAATACGATCATAAACATGACCGACAACTTGGACTTTTCAAATTATACTACCACTTAACCCACACTTGAGCATTTATAATAAGGAATCTAATTTGAATTTCAATCAAAATCAAAGAATGCATTCAGCATAACGAGCACAAGTTGAGTTATTTACAGATTTTATATACATACAAGTAGTTATGAATGAAAGAAATTTTATTGCTGATATGGAAGGTCAAACGGTAAATAATATATCTTTTTGTATTAACTAGCGTCAATTATAAAATTAATTTCGATCCCATGTAATAAGCCTATTATTATGAGTTATTATCCGGCGCAGAGGCGTAATTTTTGGGAGTCGGTCCGGACGATACATTGTTAAAAAATGTGATAGGAAGCGGATTCTGCAAAAATCGTATTTTGATTAGACCGCAGTAGGAAGTTTTTTGCAGAAAGGAGTCAACCCACGAACATTCAATTGATGTGTACTCAAAACTGAAATAAAATTTTAAATCATCAGGATTTCCAAAGTCAGTTTGATTCAAAACCTTCGGCAAAACTCAGCCTACGAGTTCTGCTATGATTTAGAAATTAAACGGGTAATCAACAATGAATGTGCTAGTTAGATTTGTCTTAGTTTTCTCTATATGTTTGATTAAAGTACTTGTAGATGTCCTTGAATTCTTTAATATTTTTGGCTAAATCACCATAAACTGCAACCAGACTTCTGAGTCCATTAAGTTCCGTAGAATCAGTTCTATTGTTATTCTAACAGATAAGTCAATAAACGTGGTGTTTAATTTTTTTAATGACTTTTCACTAATATGAAAGAAAATCTGTTATTACTTGCGAGACGATATTCTCATTATTTAAACATTCTATCACCGATAATCTTATCAAGTAACATTTGTATTTGAAATTTGTTTTCATTATTATATCCTGACAGAACCATATTAGTTTTCATTCCGCCTGTTTCCATCACACAGACAGACCAAAATTAGTTTCCATAAAAATCGTTCCATAGTCTCTGAGTAAAAACAGCATACGATCTAGAAAATAAGTGTAGCAGAACTAATATATAAATAATACTGACAATAAGCTCATCTCATATCCATATCAGTTCTTTCAAGTACGTCATTTCATATTTATGAATGACATGGAAATGGAACACTTAAATTACAATTAGTCGTGACTAATGTGATTTTCTATTTTCATCCTCCGATATCTGATATGGCGGGCTATGTTTATTCAGTGTGAATGTATCGATAGTATTACTGGGAAGTGAGTTATTCGAACGAAGCGATCGAGTCACTGGAGGTTGACCAATATGGCATTACCGTCATGTCTATATATGCACATAAAATACTTGAAAAATAGTACATATGGTTATAAAAAACTCCAAGAAAATTAAAGGAATAACTCAAATGAATGAATCCCAATCGATATTGCAAAGCAATATTGTTATTGTTTTAAATAGCATTTTATTCGCGCAAGAATGTTTAAACGTGAGAACGAAGTTCGAGCTTTCAATTTTTTTAAGCGAATAACGGATGCAATACAATATTTTATACACAATCACAGTCATATAGAATCACAATCGCTGAAATTTTTCATCTGAAAATGATTTGACATTTTGCTCTGGCAGCTGCAGTTACCTCCTCAAAAGTAATTAAAATTATGTACAAAAATATCGGGAAGTTGGTGAAAAATGCAATAACAATGAAATAATGATAACAATAAATTGAAATTATTCATCATCAGTAATATGTAAAATATAAAATACACAATACATTATGTAACATGAAAGACATTAAAGAGATGAAGAGGCGGAGTGTCAGCAAGTGCTGTTTATCAACTCAACCATTGAGGAAGCTGAAGAAGCAACACGCCAATCATTGCCTGACGAGTCCACGGAACATTATCAAAAAGTATATTCCGAATTTAATGAATGGAGAAAAAACGGAGGTTAATGACAATAAATAAGGAAGCCCTGCTATTGTATTTCTTAAATTAAAAAAAAAAGTATCCAATTTAATCCTTGTGTTCGATGGCCGCCTATAAAGGTCTATAAAAACTAAGATATTGGGAAGTATAAAAAGGTCACTGCCTATCTGAAGAGTGGGTAGAGAGGATACAAGAAGAAGAAAGCTGGAGTATGGAAAGAGCACAATTGGAAAAATGTTTGACGAGATCTTGCGATAAAGAATATTTGATGATCAAGGTAATGATATCTTGTAACCTTCTAGACAGCTTAGATAATAAACTTTGAAATATTTAGGTTGCACTAATAATGGGAGTGTCTGGTCCCTCTCGATGCTGAAGTGATGCGTATACGAGAGTCTCGTTTTCGAGAGTCTCATATAGTCTCGTCTCGTTTTCGAAATGTTTAATAGCACGAGATCTTTTAAACATACCGGCTACTTTTGTCTCGGCGGAAAGATTGATCTCACGTGCTGCGTTAACTATAAGAAACCATCGATAATGCCTAAACAACTGGGTGAAAATTTTTTCAACTTTGATTTTTTATTTATTTCATTACCAAAATGATTGAATAATTTTAAGTTTTTATTTTGTTTAATGTATTACTATCAATACATGATGTTATCTTTCAACAATAATTGTAATCTTTTTTCCGACTCTTACATTAGAGCAAGTATTTAAGCATTTTATTGCACTGAAAATACTTTTACGAGACTCGTACGACAAGCGAGACGAGACGAGAGTGAAGGCTGAGAGACGAGACAAGACTTTATGGAAATCTCGTCTCGTTGGTCTCGTGCGATCCACTATGATGCTGTGAATTGACGAATTTAAAAATCACTGATGTACAAGATAGGAGCGCATATCTGCTTGTTTCGATACCGGCACTTTACGAAAATTCACAATTATAGAAGCAGGATTCTCTATCAATACTGTAGAGACGTGTAGAAAAAACATATCCTTACGTCAGAAGAAGTTATCCAACGACAGATTCTTTCTACGATAAGCTAATCAGAAACGTACTTCACAACCTGTTGGAATCAACGCTTTGTCGAAAGTGCCCTCAAAAAGTGGCTTCATTTTTGAGTCTGGCAAACGCAGAAGCTTGTAGCAGCCATTGTATGAGGCACACTTCAATAACCTTACTGGCTAATAAAGGTCTGTATCTAATACGCTTCGTATAGAAAAATCCAATTGATTCTAGAAATTTATCAAAAACTTCGACAGGCACTATGCTTTCTGAAAACGATGACAACTACAAGCTTGTTATCAATGGAAACGAAGAGAAATATGATAAAACAAAGAACTAAATGTCTATTAATATAAATGTTAATGTTGATAAGAAATGAGTAAAATATGGTTGACTCAAGATCGTATTTTCATTATCCCACTAGTGGAATTAAGTAGTTTCATTATTCCACTGGTAAATAAAGTGGTACTTTATACGGTTCATGTGTGGATAAAACTTTTTTATGATCCTTCAATTTACATGTGGGCCGAATAAAGAAAATTATTAAAAAAAGTATATATCAATGGAAGATTTGTCCTTTACTTTAGCTTATCAAAAGGCATTATCGATGGAATAACAAGATAATTTATGTCATAGCTGTGGTGAAAAAGGTCGTGTTCAGAAAATGTGCATGTCGAAGAGAGTTGTGTGAAGAAGTTTTCAACTCAGCAAATGAGCATGATATACCTACCCTATATCAGTTTATTCAGAGTTTTGTAAATTAATGGGAAGACTGTCGAAATGTAAGTGGACACAGATCTGTATGTCTCACATTGAATTTTCGGTAAAATTTTATGTAGATGTAATGTCAAAGCAAAAACTTCAGCAATCTATAGGAAAGAGTTCACCTTATGGGAAGACGGTGGCTGAATATTTAATATTAAAACTGAAAAACAAAGATATTGACTGTTGAAAGAGAATATAGGTAGATATAGAAAAGAGGAAATTAAAACTACTTTCGATTTCTTGAAAATGCGGATTATTATCAATAGGAATAAAAAATTTATTGAACTGAGCCCTACGGAAAAAATGCAACGTAGACACGTGTTTCGTCAGACCGGTGAAAACGAGTGTAAGGATGCAACACTTGATCGCAGGTGAAAAAACAGACGACCAACTGCACATATATGAGGCCTGTTTTGGTTCTAATGTAGAAGGGTCCTAGAACCGTCCAAAATAGTCGCTCGGTGTAGTTCTGACAAATGTTGGGTATACATTAATATCCTCGACTTGAGAACTGGTTTAGAACCGGTTATGGAAGGATCCAACACAAACGTATGGCTTCAGTCAGAACCCCTCGTGTTTACGAGGCAAGAAACGAGGTCGCCACGGAGGCAGCTATAGCTACCGGCGTGACATCCAAGTCCATAGGATTATGAGTAAGAAATAAATGTGCTCTCGAGAGAAAGTGTGAGCAATAGAAAGGGAAAATTCATTTGGAAATAATACAACTGGACACGTGTTTCGAACTTAAGGCTCCCGTCATTATAGTGAAAACAAGTGTAAGGAGGAGCAACACGGAAAAAGTACTCTTTTCGTACTTATTAGGATAATAAAAATTTCATATCAAATAGCAACTTTTAGTTTTTCATATTTAGGAAGAAGGGAACAAACGCACAAAGTATAAAAATAACTTGAACTTGCAAGCGGGTATCAAATATTTACGACTTCTCAATAAAAAAATCAAGCATGTCCTCCATAATTCCGCTGCACGCCTCATTTACATTCACAATACGGTTTCTTTTCGCGTAGGCTTCCTCGACAAATAACTATCGGCGCCAATTCTATTGAATTAACGGAAACTTATTACGATGGAACAGTTGTCGTTTCGTCGTGATTGGCCTATCAATCGAATTTCGAATTATTTCTGTCTCGGTGCTTATTACTAAAAGTGGTGCAGAAGACACTGCCGCCGATTGAATTTTGATGGTTGTTCATTGTGAAAAAATAATTCGGATACCTGCACGTACCTATAGGTACGTTGTCTCCACAGGGCGAAATATTTTGTTGTCAAGGGTTTCGAAATGTGTCAGTTTTTATATTCAAACTGAATCACGAAACCTACTTCATAATTAATGGCTTTTAATAAGTTTTTGTATTTTTTTTAAACATAATTGGGTCGCATTTCGTACTAGGTACTAGCCGAAATTCGTCAGATGACTTCAGGGTTTCATCGAGACCAGAGCGCAAAAATATGATATTTTATATAAATATCAAAATATCGGATATATTTGATATATACCTATCTGATATATATATCCAAATGTGATATTTATATATTTTCGAAAAAACTTGTAAAAACGAAATCAATAGGAATAGCAGGAATAGCAAGTTTATTCAAAACTAAATGTATAAAAAAACATGTAAAACTAAAAAATAAATTAATTATGCTAATTAAATGTGAAATGATATTATGTTGAAGCGAAAAACCATATAATGCTAATAGATAAAAACATAAATTCCTTCTGAAATAAATTGAAATACTCTTCAGTCTTCAATATATCAACATAAAAATAGGAATAACGTTATTAGGTATAAAATAACATTTAAAAAAAATAGTTCTCATCAAATTCGTCAATGTCAAAAGAAAGAGTTTAGAATCTTCATTATTTTGGGATTCCCAATTAATCCATTTTAAATCATCATGTTTTCGTATCGTTATTTAAATATTTAAATAAAAATACTAGTTTGCTAGCCTTTTCCGTTCATAGATTATTTCTTAATTTGAATGCACAAGTCGAAAGCTGGAGAAACATCACTCAATTCCAGCTGTAGAGGCTATTGCTGTGAATAATTGATCACAAAGGCTAAGAAAAAGTTTTTTTTGAGTCGAAAATGTAGGAAATACAATATCGATATATATCTTGATATTTATCTGATAAATATCTGGATCGAGACGAGAAATCTCGTCTTGAAGGCACTTTCTCGTCTCGACTCGATAATCGAGACGATAAATAAACAAACTCTCGTCTCGATGTTTTTCTCGAAGACAATTTCTCGATTCGAGACTCTCAAAATTACGATGAAACAAACTAACTAGTCAATCCTATCTCTATCTCTACTCAAGCGGAAAAGTCATAACCTCATTCATATTTCACGGCGGAGTTTCCTCTTCAAATGTCAGCTGTCACAACTGAGTTGAAGCTTCGGAAGTTCTTAATATATCACGCTCACATCGAAACCAAAAAGATTCAATAATCAAGTAGCCTTTTCTCAAAACAATTTTTTTTTTTCATTTTGAATAATATACCAGGAAAGCTACACGTGCATCAAGTATGACTTTTCCAATTCAAATAAGTACGTGAATCAGGGTCAATTTATAAAAAGCTTTAACAACGATTTATGACTTAAGACTTAGGAATCTTTGAAGCCTATTATTCAAAAGGGCCATCAGCATAAATGAATTCTTAAATCATAAATGTTCAATCTATTTATAAATTGACATGCTATGAAATAAAAGCCACGTATAACAAAAAAACCGCCGATTATCAGTACAAAAATAAACAAAGTTTCAAAAATATCAAAATTAAACGAATCCTTGATGTTTTAATTTATTGTTCTATCTATACATTTAAAATTTACCTAGGTACGAAAGGTGAAAGTTTAAAATTGTTTCTTCGTGAAGAGAAGAATGTACCAGCACCAACAACAAACTCATTTTTTATAATCCAAATAGTCGTCTGTTGAAAAAAAAATCGATATTACTCAAATTATTTTATCTCAATAGTAGGGGTCGCAGTACTGCATAGTGAAATTTATGCAAAAATGGTGCCATAAGAATATCCTCAGAAGTAATATAGTAATAAGCTTGAAATTTCTTGGCATAGTTTTTTATTTTCTCATTCCTGGCCTATTTAGAGCTGTGAGTTATTGCAGCACATATATTTTTCAGAGATCGAGAAATCTCGAAATAATTTCTCGATCTCGAAAAATCTCGAAGCGTTTTTCTCGATCTCGAAATCGAGACGAGACGATACAAGAAATCTCGAATTTCGAGTCTCGTGAAACACTGGGAGTCTCATTCACAGCACTGTTATCTGCTATCGAGATTTTTTAAGGTTGGGTCGCTTCATGTGGTGGTCAATGGTATTTAATCCGACACTGACTACATTTATCTCAAACTTTGGATCCGATTAAAATAGGTTCGACTTGACTGGATCCGATCCACCTAATCGATATATACAGTTGTCGGATTGGATTAAATCACTCAAGTCAATTTCATAAAATAAAGAATTGGACCCAACTGATCGCCTTCAAGAAAAGTAAAATTACAAGATAAACGAGTTTGAAATTGACACAAATGCCAGGTAAAAGTAGCCAAATTTAAATCAATTGTTGATTGTCAATGGTCTTTCTCAAAATGGGGGACAAAATATTAGTCAAGAAAAGAAATGTATGGTCCACAGAAGAGAGCAGTTTTTTTCTTCAACCGATCAAGGAAAAACGTATTTTGGGAAAGATAAATTGAAGTTATTCCAGCGTTTCAATCATCCGAATATATTCACCAGGAACACCCCTTTTTCTCCGGAACCAATCGAGTTATAAAAATGGGAGATGTGTTAGAAAATAGTTATTAATTAGTTATAAAATACTGCATAATTTTTCTTTTGATTGTGTCGAAACGGCTGTGCCAGCTTAACATATGTGTAGATAACACCCATTTCAATCAAGAAATATGAGAGAAAATTATTGAATACAGGGTTTCCCAGGACTCCCTCTGTTCAGCGTACTTGGGATCGACAAAGCACCAGTCATACATTCATTATTTTTTCCATGACAATTATGACAGCACAAACTACAATTATTGATTATTTTCAGGAATGGTGGCTCGAGCGTCCTCAACTACGCATGGAACTTATAATGCTCCGATAACATAAAATCGCCATTCCACTTCATCAACTTGTAATTTTACGATGTCTCCAAGAGCTGACCCAATCAATTCGTAATCTCCGTCGAACATATGACATTTCGAATTTGTTTACATAATAAACAGTTTAAACACTTTAATTGTTACCCGGCAATGAATAGATTAGCATAATGGTGTGTTAAAGCCCTTGTGTCACATTCTGAATATATTCGGTTCACGACATACATTCCTAAAAATAATCTTCTTGGTAACGACACAGATATTATTTTCAACTGAATTCGCGAGGATAAGCAGGCCATAAAATTAAGTGCATGAAGACGTTTTTATCTGATCCTGTATATCAACAGATTTAATAAACGACTTATATTTTTTGTTAGTCAAAACAAAGAGGATGATGAGCTTTTTCTAAGAATTATAATTATGATTATTTTTCAGAGACAGAAACTACCAGCAAAAATGAAGCCAGATACAAAGATATGGAATATGAGGATATAAAAACTACATATAGGTATGAGCTGGTTGGTTGGTAATTAAATCAATTATATATTGAAAAAATCCAAAAACTTTTTGATTCTTCAGTTTTGATATATATTTTTGTGTCCGGTACTAACATCAATAGTGACTTTGATATTATACAGATAACAAAGGAAAGAATCTCTCTGAACTTGTTTTTGAATATCGGATTACTGTTAGTACTTTTTTCTGTCATGAATTTCTCAACCAGGCCCTGTCTCCGGAGCTCCGACACTTCCGGAGGGCACGCTGGATCATTTGCCCCGACAACCACTCCCCACGTTGTATGGTAAGTGACTATTGGGTCCGAGAATCATGTGCCCTGAGCAGGCGTAGTGAACTGAGAGTTACGGCCTTCTGCATTCGCCCGGCTAAGATTTCTGCTATTTTACGGCAAGCCGGTATGATTTTTAAGTTTGAGAGCAGTATCACCATCATTCCACCAAGGACCCCTATTATCAAAACCACCATTTTAACAGATTGGTTTGGGTAAAGCCTGCGAAGTTCAAATAGTAGATATTTAGTCTGTTTTCCTCCTCTCATTGGACTATGTTCGTGTCGTCAGGAGCCCAAAAATCGTCTTAGTCTGGTCGAGGAGGACTACATGAAGCTGAGGGAAGCGATTGAGTAGTTCCACTTCTCATTCTCCACAACGGACTCAGGAGTATTGGGCAACACCGGTGTCTTGTCTATACCGTAAGACTGTCGTAAGTGGTAGTACAAAACACGTAGCGCCGCGTTGTGTCTGTGGATATAGGCTGAGACCGCATAAGCTGGACAAACTGACAGCAAATGCATTATGGTGTCACCTGCCCCACGACATGCTCTCCATTCAGTGCCAGCAGGGACCTCTACACCTATCACGCGACTACGGTAGACGAGGGTGTTGAAGACAGCAATTTGGCAGGCCATTATGACATTCTTGATTTCCGATTTCAGTCCACTTGATCTTAGAAACGCGAAGGGCAGGTTTCTGGTTTATCGGCTGCACGGGTTGCTGCCTTGAGAAGAAATGCACCAATCCCTGCTTTTTCATCGTCACAGACTAAGCAGAAAATGGGATCTGAACTCCTTATGACTTCAGAGGCTTCATCCAGTACCATTCGGTTATGTAGACACTCCAAGCTCAAAAGTCCACGCTCTCCATGTTGTCTGGAGAAGTATAACCATGGAACAGACGATTTAGGATGCAAGCTCCTATGAAGATCATTTTTCAAGTTTTTACGTCGAGTTGTCGCAGCTATTCCAGAGTCCATTTCATCACTCCAAAGGAAGCAGAATCGGAACGACAAGCATATTATTTGCAGCAACTTTGTTCTTCCCAGACAGTTCTAATGAACAGATCTGTCGAAGTCTATGCTGATACTTGTCACAAGAGAGTTTTTAACAGTGGTTACCTCTTGGTAGTGGTGTTATTCCACCCCTAGGTAAGTACGAGCTGAACGTCCTCTTCGTATTTCTCGCATCGTCCTCTTTTGAGATAAACCGTGGCACATTTGTCGATCCCAAAGTCCATTCTGATAGCATGCATGTACTTTTACAACATACCTTGAGGACTGATCAAGATCATTTCCTCCCATGGCATATTGTTTGAGGTCATCCATGTAAAACGGATGAGTGACCTTATGCTTCCGGTTGCTGGAGGTGCCGCAGTCGTATACGCGGGTCCTTCCTAGTGCAACAAACAAACAATGGTAATAGGAAGGTGCAGAAGGGAAGATGGCTGAGGGAGTATCAATGAAACATGGCCCTATTATTATTATTATTATTACTACAATTAACCAACATAAATTGAAAGCATCAGGGTCAGAAAATTTACTGATGAACAGACATGAGATAAAAACTTCAAGTTAAAATGAAATATACAGGGCTATTCAATTTCGAGTCTATGCATTAGGATTTTAGTAATGGTGAGAGATTAGCGTATTTCAGATATCAATAATATGAATCGAAAAAATTTCATTCAGATTCTTTAGTTCTGGAGTTATACTGGAAAAATCAAAATCTTCCAAATTCTTATTTTGTCTATACCTTTTTATTTTATTAATACTGTTTGAAATTTCTAGCACTTTTGCAAAGCACTTTCTTGTAGACTATAACTAAGTATTGGGCCAACCTGAACTTTTTATTTTGAAATAAAGACTTGTATTTTTTACTGCATTTTTGCATGTGTCTTTTTTTACATTGGCATAGTATTTTCATTTTATTTAAAGAGTGTTTTGGAAATATTGAAATATTATCAGTGAAATTTCGAAAAACAATGCAATTCCTCAAGAGCTGTAATTAAGAAATGTCAACTTGTCATTGATTCACTTCTTATTCTCTGATATTTTCCAATAACAGCTGAAATTTCAAATAGAAATTATTCGAAAATATCTTCGTGGGTTTTGCAGCTATTGATTGCACAAAATATTCGAGAGTCAAGATTCAAAACATTAAGTTTTATACAAACTACACTGAAGTACAAGATTCCAAAATGTATTTGTTCATATAATAAAATATCGAAATAAATACGACTGCACCTTCTGCACATTATCTATACACCAATTGTTGAGGAATGAATTAAGTGAGGATAAAGCAAGAATAATCAAGAAGTGGCATTTCCTGTTGTTTATTAGGAATGACAAGTATTCGGAGAATAGGTATCAGGAAATAATTAGTATAAGTTGAACCAGGAGTACACTGCTCAACAATTGCAATTGTCCGAAATATGTATTTAAAACTATTGTTGTTTTCTTCGCATTTTATCAATAGGTACACCGTACGCACAGCAAACTTTTTTTGTATGATTCATTTCAGTTTTTCTGTCAACTTTCAAGACATATATATGATGATGTTCATTACGATTTATTAGAGTTCACTTACACTGAAATCAAAACAATCGAAAAAGGCACTAGTCTAGTCATGGGTACGTCAGATTAATGAGGGTTTGTTTCGAGGAAAAGTCGCAGTGTCTGAATGCCTCACAAGTCATGCATGCATCCTAACCAAGCAATTTCGAATGATCGGATGAAATATCACGGGATCACAAGAATCAAGTGACTATTCTGCTAACCTAACTTGAATTGCATTGCTCATATTACAGTTATAATGATTGGATTACACCGGTTTCAACAACCTTCCCAAACTTTCGAACAATTAACTACTGCGTTGTAAGAATTATTCTCCCATCAGAATGGGTAACATTAATCAATAATCAAGTTACAACATCGACCACAACCTTCAAATAAGTCGCCAGAAATTTAGTAGGCAATCAATCAATCCCTTGCGAATTCATCACTAATTCAATAACGAGTCTTTCAAATAGCTCAAATACATTGGGGCGAGCCCATACCATATTGAACTCGGATAAGAATTCCACGAAAGAAAAACAACGTTGTCACTTATTTCGTCGTGGTATTTTTCAATTTTATTGTTTTCATTCATAATAATTTCATTATAATTTATTGGTTGTATCATGTGTGATTGAATGAACATTTGTTTTTATATAATAATACTAACGTTTATCGTGCATGAAAATTAAATCTTACACACAAAGGGAAAAAGGGTTAGCCAAAAGCTATCTTCAACTCTTTCCAATAATTGACATGTATTTTTGATAAAATAATTAAATTATTATAGTACTTAAAATATCTTAGGTGATTATTAATCTCCTAATTTCAGGACAATATGAAAATATTATTCATAAAAAATCGTTAGTGAATGTTTGAATTGTAAATGGACGATAATATGTAAGCGAAAGAGTAATATAAATTCATTGAGAAATAATCAGTTGTGATTTCAATGTTTTTTTAAATAAGAAATCGAAATATCCAGCAATGGTAGGATATGATTCAGAAATGAAAAACATCCTTCGAATTCCAAGTATTATGATGGGGATACTGTATATTCTTTCAGATACTGTATAGAACATCAAGGGAGCCTAGAATTTGATGACGAAACAAAAAATTTAAAGAAATACGAGTTTATCGAAATGTTACCGGAAGTCAGCAATATTTCAATATCTCAATTCGATTGGATATCCATATTATACGTCTATTGGTAACTCGTTTTGAATGACCCTGTATGCAGGTACCAAGAAGCAGCCAAGAAAATTAACAGATACAATCAAACTCATAATCAAGCAACTGCTCGAACCAATAGAACATTTAACTTTCATATTAATTAGAGCAAAGTAGGTAACTCGGATAGCTGTGAAAATAAACATTTACTTTGCTCAACTTTATGAAGTAGATGTTCTAATCCAGGTAGAAAGTTTTAATTTGTTGATGGTTATTTCTGAAGAGATTATTCGAACTAGATATACTCCTCACGACTACCAACTGACTGGCTCATAAATCATATACAGGATATGTTTCAATACCATTCTCGCCAATCATTCCCTCAAAGCAAAATATGTAAGTCAAATATATGACCGAAAACAACTACCTCTCGTGATTACTTAGGTTTAGGACGTTTAATGGGTTGAAAGATGTTTGACTTCTTTCACTTTTTCGATTACTTGTATCCGCAAACATCTTCAGGTGAATACTGACAAGTTCAGATGTTACGAAGTCTTTATACTTAGGTCTGCTGTGGTGTGATTAAGGCTGTGTTGTGGCGCGTCTAGTTTCGCGCATTTTCTTTCCTCCAAAGCGGTCTATGAGCGGTCTCCACAAGTTTTTAATTTCCACGCTCCGGCTGACTGAAAGCGCAATTGCCTTCGATATACGCGGATGTTCCTCTCTATGAAGAACACTAGCCTCGTCCCAAATAATTCAATGGTGCTCAGTCTACGTATGGTTAGCAATTCCCGGGAAAAGTTCCGGCTCAGTTCAAGAAGATGCCTTGATGGCCTGTCAGTTGGTCCCATCACCATCATTTTTCCGTGAGTATTGCCTGTGGCGTCTTCCCAATAAGATTGATGATGACTTGACCAATTTTTTCGTGTTCTGCTCAATATCCTCAAATGGGATTCCACAGGTTGGTTCTGGTTCAATGAGAGTTATTGCATCTGCGTTCTCAATCTCCTGGATGGCCTTGTGAGGTGGCACCCAGTTGAGGTTTTTGTGAGTCTGCCAAAATAATTTGAAAGTAAGTCTACATGATCGTAGAGCCTTTTTTGCCACCTGACTTTCAGAGAGAATGACAGTGGGTTGGTTTCTAGAACCCCTCCTCAGAATTTCTTTTGTGCAGAAGGAAATAGCTGTACCTCGGCTTGAAATACGGAGGCTTGAGTATCGAGACTGAGACTGATGTCTTGCTCCGATCTCTGCCCGTATATGCAAACCCTTACCCCATTGCTTGTATTTGTGTACCAGATTTGCCCCCTTGACAGCACTGGTAGGGCCCTTGACGTGAGATTCTCATCTTGAATGGTTCCACAAAAGTTGGGAAAGTACTTCTCCCAGAGGGGAACCTCTCGTGGCTTAAAACCCCTCTCGTGACCCCGAATAGGGTGGTTTATATTGTACAGCTCAGCACGGCAGGTATCCACTGGTTCAGGACTGGAGCAATGTTTCTTTGCCTAAGGACCCTTCAACGTCAAGAAACGCTGTGAGTTCAATCTCTTTATTCGAGAGTGATTTTTCAATTCTGCAGACTAGACTGTGGGCGCAGTTCGACAGGATTTTCCGAGTTGATAGGCGTCTTGGTACTCCGAGAAGATTGGATACTCTATATCATTATCTCGGATATTTCTATTAACCATTTTCCATCGTTTTGAGCATGAACGATGGGAGGCAAATTGGTCTGAATACCTTGGCCTAGGCATATGATGGTTTCCCCGGCTTTGTTATGAAGACCACCTTGAACCTTCACCAGGTGTTGGGTACCAGTGAGCCAGGCTCACCCTGAACAGCCTGAATAGGTATGGAATCAGTATGTCTGCTCCTCGCTGTGATAGTACGGATTGAATTTCATCTGGCCGTGATGATTTGAATGGACTGAAGGGTTTCCATAGCCCAATTTACTTTCCTGTATGTGATGACTTTTTTCGCCATGTCCCAGGTTTCCCTTGTGGGCCTGACCTCAACTGTTTGTACTCTCTGGGACACGACTGGGTCGTTTGTTCTCCTAGAGTCAGGAGAGTCGGTATCGAGGAATATCTCTAGAGATTCTGGGTTCACCGGATCTTTTGACAAGATTTTGTTCAGTCGTGCTCTCTTGTATGGCTCTTTTGTAAGAGAGGGCTTCATTGTATTCGCTCCAATGCTTTGTTCCAAAAAGAGATCTGGTCTTTTTTTTCAAGGTTTCCAGCTCTTTAGTCCAAAATTGGACCGTGCTGGCCTGTTTCATTTTTGTGAGGATGCAGCATCTCTGGAATGAGAAGACTATCGCATCCTGAAGAAAGACTGCTGTCTATTCAATTCCCTCAGCCCCTCCTTTGGAGAATTTCTCAGAGTCAAGGTTAGCCGTTAAGGAGCTTCTGTACGCCTCCCGATTGAGATACTTCCAAAACATGTGATTTGAACGGATCAACCACTTCTTCAGGCATAGAAGAACACTGATCTGGCAATTTATTATTGATTTGGCAAACAAATGCTGGTGTACAATTCAGAATTGACCGTTCTACGTTGCTTTAAGGAAACTATGGCAACATGACCAACTATTCCGAACAAAAAGCGAACATTTATGGGAATGCCCAAGTTTGCCTCAATCTCAAGGTCACATGATGATATTTAATATCAGTTCAGACCCAGCATCGATGTTTTTTGGTACAACAGCTGATTTTGTAGCACCTTCACAAACTTCGTCCTGTAGGGAAGTGCGTCAAAAGTCATGAAAAATCATCGCGCGAAAATGTTCACCATTTAATTTTTGACCAAGATGAATGTTTCGATTAAGTATCTGTAAACAACACAAATAACCCTAGGCATGTTTTTTTATTCACCGGTGGCACTACCAAGCCAACAACTGTTTTCTTATATCATAAGAATACAAGGTCGAATTTCGTAGACTGGTGGATCCAGCGGTGAATAAAAAAAACTACTCAAGACAACACGGTCTGAGTATTGAAAATGTCAAACTTCACGATGACAATGTCAAATTTGACATATTCACATCAATGTTGCCATAAGTATCTCAAAACTGAAGTAGCAATCTTGGTACAAATGCTGTTAGTACCAAAATTTTCCAGGAAGATATAAGGAGAATGGGTGTTTCGAAATACTTAAAATCGTAGTAAAAAGCCATTAGATAAAAATTATAGGTACCTATCTATCCGAGTAATTGTTATCGAACCTAACAGGTGAATAACCACGGGAGAAACAATTACCTATTTAATAAGCACCATAATGATATTTAATCAATACCCTTCGGTTACGTTCTACGGAATTTACAAATGAAATCGTTACCGTCTCACAACGTCGTATAGTTTGTTAGTTACCTTTACGTTCGACCTCATAAACATATCATTTTCACGATTGAAATTCGCACGAATCACCGCAGGTGCTTATGCGTCACGGAATGTGTACATTTTGCAACGTTTCATTTGGTACAGAAGTGCACCGTTTGCGAGAAACATGAATAAACATCGAGGCAACACGGGCTTGTTTAACCGTTCAAGTGAAAATCGACTGATAATAAATACATTTTGCGAGATATTCTGGTCCTCAACTAATAATTCATCTACCACCGCCCTAGTTTTTTCAATGATTATAAAGTATCCATGTCGTAATAATAATATTTTGAAGGACGGAATGCCATTGAATAAATGATTGATAAATAATCAGCGAAGTGAACAATCTAACCTTCCGCAACATCCTATATAATAAACATTTCATCGTAATGTATCTCACAGACCACCTATTCTATAGAAGTTTCAAGCAAATAGTCGAGGTCGGCGACCATTTGGTAGTTCGTGGTTCCCACATGCAGAGGGCGCAGCAGTAAACTGTCCAATACTGCGCATGAGCAGATGACTCCAATGGATTATTGTTATCGAGAAAATGCTTGAAATTCTGAAATTCAGAACCACCAGATCCTGATTCCTCAATCATTCGGTTCAAAGTTTGTGAACAAATAATAACACCACGAAAAAAATAGTATATTTCCTATTGTGATTAGGTACCTGATCCACCATTTTTCATAATTCGTTTAATGGTCTTCCGTCAAGTACTGTCGCCCCTTTCCGAAGTCGACACGCAGTCGGGGAGCATTTTAATTCTGGAACCCAGAGATAACGCTGATATCATACTTCAGTATTTTTCTCAGGGATTTCCAATTACACGGAAAGGATTTTTCGATTCAACTAGCCATCGGTGATGATTGGCAAGGACCAAGAAACCGGTACGGACGTGCTCCCTCAATCAATAACTACATCTTTGGTATTTAAGATACATTGCAAAGTAGTTTTTGTAGAAAACTTTGCGAATTATCAAAAATGTTAGATACTTGCCGACGACGATACCATTTTTCAACAAGAGATGAAAATACTCACGAAGAAAAAAAAGTATTTCATCTCGAGTATGAAATGCTATTTTTTCAGGGCCAAAATCCCCCTCTCTCCATCCCACAAAGTGGAAAATTTGAGTAAATGTCTGTCGGAAAACAAGTGCTTATTATTTATAATCTATTTTCATTAATGAAATTATGGCATCACGCCAAGTACACCCAATTCTTCATGTAGAATAATTATCTATTTTTCATGAAAAAAAATAAAATAATGTTCTAAATCCATTTTTATAAGCACCAAGTAATATAGTTTATGGTCATATAAGTGCTTATGCAATATCAAAGCAATGAGGATCTTCAATGCAGTCCCGTTAGAGAGTTCGGAAATTAGAGGATAATAGAAATTAATTGAGAAGTGAATATTTTGAGCATTTGCTGTAATTTACATACTTTCGTCTTCGAATTTTTCTTTATTATTGTTATTCGTTCAAAGTTCACCCATTAACTTGAACATAATTCGAATAGGTTGTAGTTTTTTGAGATACATGTTCAAATACCTTCTTTCCGATCTTAACAATGTTACTATTTATTGAATTCGAATTAACTAATGTATATCTCTTTCTTTTATTCGTGAAATCAATTTTTTCGTCGGAAATAAAAGTGTCAATTTAATATTCTCGATTTTTTGAAAAAGATTGGTAACTTGGTAACTTAATTACTTATTGAAAACGTTCCACTCGAAACATCAGAAATAATAAAGTTGATGTTGGTGGCTGGAAGACGAAACGTGGGATAGCAAATACGAAATCACTATTATATATAGCATGGGAAAAGTGAACGTGCCATTCATTTTGAATCCTTCGAAAAATATAGTCGGAATTTTATTCAATTATCGAAAATTTCGTTTTTTTTCTGAATATTTCCAGACATACTTAGGTACCTGGAATATCAAAACTTTCTTAAAGGCATAAAACACCCGGTATATATGAGAATGTATGAAAGAAGTATGGGACGGGTGCGACAGATCGAAATTTCACTTTCAATTAATATTCAAAATGATAACTAATTCCTAGTAAATAATCCTGAAGAGTAACGTTGTTTGATTTTGAGTAGCTTCTCCAAATGACTTCTATTAGTTTCACAACACATTTCAATGTATTTTTTTATGGGTCATTTACCTTATCTCTCCTAGAATTTTTGCCAGTTCGTGCCATCAACCCTGTAGTAGATTAATGCAATGTAAATAGTTCTGACACCTTTTTCAGTATGTAAACAATCACACTTAGATTACTTATAACTTTATTAGGCTTTTGTTTGCTTATCGTAATTTAATTTCCCCTACCTGTATGACAAGTTTGATCTCGTCTGGGGAAAACAGCTATTTATGAATCGTGGTAAGGAAACTAAGTGAACTAAGAAATGAACGAGCGAATATTTGAACAGACTGAAAACATTGTCAATGAAATAATAAAACATGGACGATGTGAGAATATTATTTCAGTTTTCAAGTTATGTTTAAACTCACAGAAAATCTTTTATGGCGAAGTTCACTACTAAAACGTCGTACCTACAATTCTTTATTGATGATTGAAAGCCATGCTTTCTTCTGTGTACATTTCTGGAAGTGGTGTGATGTTATCCACAACGTACACTGAAAAAAAAAAGTAAATCGGCTGGTGGAATCTGTTTTCCGCTTAAATGATTTAAAGCTGTCTCAATGGGTTGGTTCATCAAATTCAGTGGGTCGATCACAGATGGAGTGAAATAGAAGTGATTCGGCTGAATTAATATTAATAGGGCAGATGACTGTCTCTGTGCTGTCAAAAATAGTACTTCACAATGTCCATTCATTATGCTCACTAAATTCACTCCTTTCAACACAGTCAACCCCATTTCACCCTCTTTGACAGTAAAAATCACCTTAAATATCATATCCCATGTTAATCAACCTACTGAATTCTATATGAACCCATTTTTATAACAGGTGCCTACATTTAGAAAATTGAAATTTATCGAAATACAAATCTATAGCTCTCAGAAGGCGACAGTGAATAAAATTCTGATATTCTTTATGAAAAAAAGGGGTCTTGATACCTAACTCATTTGGATAATTTTGTTGAGTACTTCGTATTCCTATACACATGCAGGTATGTATCTTACACAAAATGACGGCATGTTACATTAAAGCTGAGTTATGCTAGAAATAAGTTCGCCCAATTTCCATTTATAGACCAGGAGCTGGTGACAGATGACGGTCTCCCATTTCACACTGCCTTTTTAAAGCTTGATAATCAACCCTAAATTATGAAAAATAGACGGGTTGCTGACCGCCGAACGTGTGCACTTCATAAGGAAAAGCGCTTTTCTTTTTGTGTAGAATTTTGATGTTCTTCCGCGATATTATACTGCCTGCCGTTGTAACATATGGAAGTTCAAACAAATTGAAACGCTACTAATTTATGGCATGCAATTCGCAGCGGCCGAAAGGGCTCAAATGGTTACGAAAAACTGAAAAAAATCAAAGGGGACTTCCGTGTTTTCAAAGTGCATGCCCATGTGAATAATTGAAATTTTAGTAACGAAAACACTCTGGAAAAATTGACATGTGTAACTCGTCTGACCAACGGTCGAAAATTGCGGAAAAACTCTATAAAAATTTAATATAGGTTTTACATGATTCCAAACTGCACGCCATTGAAAAGATACGTCATTTGTATAATTAATTAATAGTAGGTAATTTGGCATGCAGACCTTTTACCCACTACCAATGACGTATAATGTCAAACCTTACGATACTGATATGAGTTTCGCAATGAAATACTTCACCGCACTAAAGTGGTAAAGTTGAAAAATATAATTTTTTTTCTGTTTTCAAATTTACTTTTATATATCTGAATCAATACTTTCATGGTCGGAATTCATGTCGATGAAAATTTACAGCTAGAGAATGAGTGACAAGCGAGACACAATCAACAATGGGTAGGTACTCTTCCAACCTTTGCAGGAATATTAAATAATTTTGAGTAAATAATCGACGTTATTGGTAGGTAGTAGATAAAATATTGTACAATATTCGTATCGTAATTCCATATTACGATGATCGATAGGTTATCAAACTTGGCCAAACGACTTCTTAAAATTCTCATATGAATCTTTACGATACTTACTTCATATCGTAAATATCTATCAACACATCAGTCTTTTTGGCGCCTGACGATGAGGATAAATATGTATGCTTGTCTCCATTATGAGAAATACACTATTGTTCTATTATACAAGATATAAGAAATATAGGTCTGAACCTATACTGAACCCAGTGGTCATCCTCCAAACCAGAACAGTTGATGACACTGCAAAAGTTAGTATAGAATATAGACCTTCATTCATTGTCAGGTTCGAGCATTCTCAAAGAATTCGATCAACAGGTTCGCAGTCTTGCCTGCCCTACATAGGCCGACATAGGGATGGTTCTATAAAACCCATTGCGTGGAGATGTTCACGGAGTTGGCATGGTTAATCTGGAAGCTCATGATGTTTACGTTGTCTTCGATTAGGGTGAAAAGTTTCCTTAGGATTATATCCTTGGGTTTCGTCCCTGTCGCTCGTGAAGTTCAAGAGGTGTTTTTTTTTGAGTGTCTGTTGAAAGTGGACCATCAGCCCTTTCAGTCAACTACCTCAGATTGACCACGTTTTTGTTATAGATATCGTCAAAGGCTTAGTGATGAGCTATTAGAGGTATGACCTTGAAAATACGACCTGTATGGACCTCGAGTAATTGAAAAAGAAATTAAGCGGCAAGTAGGTAGATAAAATATATCAGTAAAATCTTACGTACCCACGGCATACTTAATTAACTTAATCTCCGATAAACAAACATATTTTTGATCGCCCGTTAGGCATGTAATGTAGTGAAGGGAAAAATCATAAACCATATCGAGCAAAACAGAATGAGTGACACAACAAACAAATGACTAAATGGTAAATCAACCAAATCAAACTCATTTACGAAAGTAGGTGGCATAGCATAAATATCAACGTAGGCACAGAGAGAGATCTTTCAAGAGACACGTTGTGAAAACTCACTGACTTTATTCGGATATCGTAGACACCGTCGTCGAAATCATCGGTTTCGTCACTTAAAAACTACACTGGAGTTCCAACATTTCGATGCAACGGATTTCCGTGATTTTCATCGATTAAATTTCACGCACATAAACAATAAACGTCAATAGACTGATGAAAACAAACGACAAACACACGTCGTACAGGACGACCACCTTGCACCGCTCACTACACTCGTTATTTCAAATTGTGCTATCAGCGAACGGCGTTCGAACAGTGGTGGGGGGTTGCAACGAACGAAGAGGTAGAATAGACCAACGTTCAATCAAGAACAGGGGCGTACTTCGTCTACAAATAAGGGAAGAATATTTGTTTTTACCAATAAGAGCCATGGGTTATGGGTTTTGCGTTTTTCTCTCGATTTTTCTCATTTACCTGAAAAACAACTAATTCAACATTGATTGAAGTAAAGCTTGGGCATGTTCAAACTTGGTCAACTGAACAGGAAAATAAACATCGTTTAAAATTGGCAATTATTGTAAGAGTGGTAATTTATTGCTCTGATCACTGATTATTCTTACGGAGAAAATGGAGACTTAAAATTATGCAAAATGTACCTTTACTTATAAGGTTTATGAACATTATCGACATGCCTATTTTGCAATCGAGTAATAAATGAAACTGAGATTTATATTAGTAATTTTCCAATGAGTATGCTTTTCCTATCAACATTTTCTATCATCTTGGTTCCATCTTGGTTCCATCTTGGTAATGCTAAGGGAACATCTTGAGGGTCGAAAGAGAGTAGGTAAAAACTGGTGAAAATATCTTGAAATCAGATACAGATCACCATACCTTCTGCAGGGTTCCAGAGAAGTGAAGGAGCTTGTGAGCGAAGCATCACCGACGAGACGAAAGTTTTTTTTTGCAGAATAAGAATTCAATGTGTTTTTAGAGGCTGCATATGGGCACAGTATTTCAGGACAGGTCAGATTGGTTTGTTATGAATTATTATTACTCGACAAAAAGCGAAAAAGCTCTCAGCACGATACATATAAATTTTGAGAGGCTTTTGTGACAATGGACCGCACATGATTTTCCCATGAAATGGTACTGCTGAAGTTTATATCGAGCATCAAAATGGAGAATTTCATTTGTACGAATATTCCTGACCTAATGTCGCTGGCAACTGTGAGATCAGCCTTCCTAGAGAAAAAAAAATTATTGGGTTTGCCAGTCCCAACAAATCAATGATCTGAAAAAGATTCATGATAACATTTTGTGAGTTTGAATCTCAGCTCTTGTTATAGAAGATACTTCAGATACATTCTCAATTCATGTGTATCATCAATAATATTTAGACCAGTGATTATCAATCAGAGTTCCGAATACTTTCTGTAATACGTCTTATTGGCTGACGAAAAACGAATTATTTACCAGAACAAGGAGTATTTCTGCAGACGTTAAGATTGTATCCGAATATCCGATTTTAATTTCTTACCGGAATTATGTGAATCGAAAATAAAATCAACAGCACTCCTCGACACAGATCATTTACTATTTTGATTATTCCAAAAGATCTGGTTTATTCTGCATACACAATTTTTCACTTTGACTTTTCCACAAATTATATAAACGAAAGAAAATGCTACACAGCTTTTTGAAAGTTCTGTTTGGGAGTTCGAATACAGAATTTGCAGGTTAAGTATTTATATCTAAATGATTCCACGTCTGACGAAAATGAAGACGAACAAGTACTTGAGAAGGCGCTAAACAGGTCGATTTATACCCTTGTATATGAGTCAATTCCTAGTCCTCTTAAATATCAAAGATCAAAATAACTGAAACTCTATCATACAATGGTTTAGGTTTAATGATATAACGGCAGGCATGGTAAATTCATGATTTGATATTGATCATAATAATCAACACACTCTAGGTTTCTGCGAATTTCTCTATCGCAAACGATAAAATTGCAACACTGTGAGAGTTGGGTTCACAACCAATATTTTATATAACTCGTATATTTGTTCTGGAATAAGGAATATAGGTATAAAATCTTATATATCTTTCTATAATCATGCCATCAATCAAACCAAGCATGACTGAGTCTGGAATAAGAACGAAAAAAAACCGAAGGGAAAGGGCCTGGAGCAGTAAAACTAAGCTGGCCAGTACAAATCCAGCAAATCTATAGAAAATCCTGAGACTAGCCTGTGTATGCATAAGAGGTACAATGAGAACGTGACCATTAGCTACTATAGAGGTAATCCTAAGCTTTATACCTTCCCATATAGTAGTGGAGCGTATATCGACAAATACAACATCCAATATGACCAGAGAGAAAACCACCAGAACCAAGTTTTGACTTCTCTCTAGAAATTACCAAACCTTGGATATACCCCAAGATGACGATAAGAAAGTTTACCTTTTTGAAAAAACACAAAGCTAAGAAGCAAAAGTGAATAGGGCAAAAAACCCATCCCAAGACTCAATAGAAATGCCATTGAATGGAACACAGATGGATCCAGAACAACGGAAGGAACTGGTATAGGAGTATATGGGCCTGGAACCAAATGTTCTCATAGTCTAGGCAAACTCCCGAGCATTCTCCAAGCGGAAGTCTACGCCAACAGAAAATGTGTCCAATTTAATGTAGAAAGAAATATTTGCAGACAAAAGATTATCATCATGTCAGACAGCCAAGCAGCTATTAATGCTCTGAACTCCCTTGTAATCAACCCCAAGATTACTTGGGAGTGCCTAGAGCATCAAAATGAACTAGGCAAGAATAACACTGTTACTTTTCTATCATAGGTGATGTTATCAACGTATCCTAGTCGAAGTAACAGTTTAAGTCAAATATACTTTGATCACGTTACTCTGTAATTGAAATATCAATAAAAATACTTGCTGAAAATTCAAAATGTTGGTTTTCGAGGAAAGAAGTCACCAGGATGTCTTATCAAGACAACTAAGTTATTTCTAGTTGAGAATTTCTCATGATTGAAGTAAGTGCCAATTTTGCTGACGATTACCGCAGAGAGGAGCTTACGAATATCAGAAGTGATAATGTTCAATTACACAGTGAGTTTCAGAAAGTGTGCACCATATGGAAACTTGCTTATTATCTATTTGACGAAAAATATTCATCTGCAGTTGTAACATTTCAAATTACTGAACGGTGTACAGGGGATCACAAAAAATTGGAATTTTGATCACGAGTAAACTTTCCTAATTTTTGTATTATCGAAAAGGTTGCCTATAAAAGTTGTGTGGAATTGAAAACAATATTTAGATCAGAAATCACAGCTAACAATGAAACCAAAAAATCCCATCTTTCAACAATAAAGTAATTGTTAAATAAATTGCAGATTTCAATTATTCAATTGTTTAGTACAATTTAAATAATTTACTTATTCATTATCTTCCACTGAATGGTACTGATAGTAATGATAGACAAGAAAATTGTACACATTGAAATCGTTTTCAACAAACTTCGATATTCTAGTAAGAATAATGAAATGGGTCTGAATTTGCATCAAAATATTATTATACTAATATGAGGAATACACCAAAGGTGCATATGAGATACTATCACTCTTTATGAGGGTACAACAAACCAGAAAAAATGGGAAAAAAATGTGTTTTGTAGGTGGCTGTGATTCGAAATCTAAAAAATATTTTTAATCCTTAAAAACTGTTCTGGATTAAATTTTTTTTATTACATCGAAAATAAGCGTAGTTTACTCACCAATTCTCATGAATAATAAAATTTTCCGACAAATGGATAATAAAAATGTTACCCATATGTTACCAACTTTCTGAAACTCATTGTGTAAGTTTCGAACAGATTCAGACGAAGCGATACCGACATGAAAAGACATGGAGGCTGAAAGTCAACTTGTTAAAGGTCACTTCGAGAAGATATTGATAACAATAAGTAATGGAATACCATTATTTTTTCAATTCAATCAATTATTATTTTTGTGGTCGTAGAATAAATTATGTATAGAAAGTTATTACCGTGCTCGACCACTTGCCAGAACTTTGCTTCTCGTCGTTCGCCATAACGGCAGTCGCGTGAAGAAAAATTTCATTTCAGCACTTGCTATAAAAACAACTCTTTCGAACTCTTCGAGGTGTGAAACTCCATGCAAAATTATATTAACATCAGACGATGTGCCAGTCCGTCCCTTCGCCCGGCGATAATCTCCCACTTTGTCCTTTGGAAGAAACATCAGCGGAGTGCGTTTCTTTCCTTACCTCGGAAAGACATATTTATATTACATTATTTAGGCCTGCAGCTTGCGAAGGCATTCGAGTTCGAGACTGTCGAAGAGGCAAAAAACGAAATGAGTGCGTACGCCGTATGGCCTGCTTTTTCTTTTCGGTGCAATCTCCTCAAGACTCGAGGTTACATCTTGTAAAAGAGAAGAATAAAACGCCGATACAGAGTTTTTGCCTTTGGTGAGCTAAATTGGAATCGTCTGTTCGAGTCAAGAGAAACGACGAATGCATGTTGCATCGATTATTGGAGAAAATAATATTAAAAAGCTCATACAATATTCGAAGCAACTATAGATTGACGGGAAAAGGAATGGTCAAAATAAAATAAACATAAACAAAATAAAAAAAAACATTTTAAATGCGATAAAAAGAAAAAAATAAATTTTAAAAATCAAACTCATAATTTTACAAAATTTTATATACCCTAATATCAAAGCTTGTCGTAAGAAGAAACTATGTATTTTTTATGAATTCAATTCAAAATTGCATGTATCAAGAATTATTCTGGCGATAAGCTTTCAGATCATTCAACACTTCATAATGTAAGAAAAATAATCGGTTTTGTTTACTTTAATATTATTTTTTTCGGTTTAAGGTGCGCCAGGTCCCCAGCTTCTCGGTACGTGTGACGATTCGAACCCCCAACTTACTTTTTTTCTTCGTTTTCCACGTCCAAACAGCGTATTTTATATAGTTTTTAGGGGAACAAGGTAGTGTATTTTTTTTAAACTGAAGAATTTTACTTTGGCGAGTATTCGCAACTTTTGTCGTCAGAGACCACCAACCAAAACTTTTTTATCGTAATATTTCAAGTCCGAGACCGTTAGAAATTTTTCCAAATTCCTACGCTTTCTCTATCTAGCCTTCAAGGATGGGGTCCAGGGGGTACACTTCTTTAAAAAAAAAATTACGGTCACATATTTTCACTGATTTGTTCGATTTTAATTTTGCGAGTTGTCATTTTTTCCTATGTTTGAAATGAAAGAACGGTTCAAGCTCTCAATTGTCTTTGGCGATGTTGTTTAGTTTACTTGCTTGGTGTTCACTGGTCGAGTTTTTGGGGAATGTGGTATAAATAGAAAAATTTAAATATTTTCGTACATACTCATAAAATGAAGTTTGATAAAAAAAAAATATATGTTTCACTATCAATGGCCAATATCTCCGAAACTACTCGTTATTGGACTTTAGTGCAATGGTAACTTTTAATCAGGAAGACTTCCTCTGAACAATAAATTCAGGCGAATCCCTCATAGATCACATTTGAGCGGGGTCCTTTACATCATCGTTTCATGAAATCGAAATTTCTATGACGAAAAAGCAATTCCGCGTGTAAATTTCAAATAGCTTGGGTATATCAACATTCACGATACCTGAATATAGGCGCATATACACAATATTTATATCAAAATCATACTTATATGATAAACATTGATTAAGAAAAGATCGAGTTTTTCCTTCCATCCTAAAAATATATTCTGTTCAGCCCAGTTTAGTTGCAAATTAAAAAGTTATTCATTCGAACACAATAAAAAATTAATATCCGTAATCCTCATGAACAAACATTGCGGTTTCCTATGCTGATAACGGTATTTGATCGATCAAAACATATGTTACCAAAGATACATACATGAATGGTGCCCGGAAGAAAATGAAACATGTACATGAATCCACGAGTTCACCGAATGAATGATTGAGAAACGAATAACCCTAGAAGGATGTCCTATCAATTATTCACTAATTATCATAAGTTATTTGTTTCAAACATGTACCTATCGGATAATTTATTCATGGCAATTTCCAATTGGCCGTAGCGTGGGTTTGTTGGTGGGTTGGTAAAATGCCATCAATTAGAAATGTGAAGACCATATTAAACTCTATTTAATATGTGTGTATGTAGGCATTAGGGATGTGATTATTTTTGCTTCAGGTTTTTTTTTGGATCTTGATAAAGTTCATCGAGCTACTCGATCAAGCATGATATATTATTTAGTTTTTCATTTCTTGAGTTTATTATTATTTATACAAGTATTTATGAGGACAGGGAAGTAGTACTCAAGTATAAGATATTTTTTTACTAGTTTGTTAGGCAGAGGGTGATATTCCCCTTAGTAACAATACAAAAGTGTTGTGTCTTCAAGTAAGGACATCGAAGCTTGTACTGTAACAGTGGACTCTGGTGTATCCTGTATACCCTTAGGAAAATTTTATTTAAATATCCAAATTTTATTTAATGGAAATCAATTTGCGTTGAATAGCATTTTAGATCGAACCAACTCGTAACTCTGTATCGGTATGCAAAGTCGATGAACGAACGGGCCGTGTATTTGGCCCAGCCACACAAAATAATCTTTCTGTGCTATACATTGTAAGATTTGTCGGTTCGGAGTAAGGTCAAGAATGTTCCAGTGAGCGAGGTTGGCTCGAACAACCCCCAAAAGGGTGGCACCGAAACAAGAGGGTACGTAGGGTCGATGGGGTGTCATTGTTTAAAAGTAGTTTTTTTTAATCCCAATGAGAATGATAGGAGGAGAATTTTAATCATCTTGGTTTTGTCTGAATCGAAGTGATTATAGTTTGGATAAGAATATGGGGTTTCAGTTCTAGTCCCGTAAGTAGTTTGAGTATAAGATTCAGACATTTTTCTTAGTTCAATCATAAAAAATTGATATAAAATGTGCTGCTTTTAATCGTTACTAAGCGTAGGACTAACAAGAACGAACTTACGATTAACAATTCCAATTCGGTGAGAGATCTAGTGGATGAACAAAATTGCAGTTTCACGTTGGTGAGTAGCCTTCTTTTATAAACATTTATATTATAACGGTGAAGCAAGTTTACATTTTTATTATGAGAGGGTGACCAGTTCATATGACCATTTTACTTGACCATTTTATTTGACATTTTTATATTTTGGCTTATTTGCCATATAATATGCATTCTTTTAATAGAATTTAATAGAATTTATATTATGTTTTCTACGAATAAACTTGCTTCGTGAAACTTTGCTGACTATTGTTATCTTCCCCCTTCTCTCCTCATGCAAAGTCCACAAATTTGTAAAGCCGCGGGCGAACTTTGCTCGATATTGCATTGACTTTTCCTGGAGTATGTGATACCGAGGAGTGCTGTTTTGTTTTTCCCTCGCGGTTAGTGCAAGTCACCGCTTCATTCGTATAAGGCTTTTGGATGTTATCGTTGGTTTTGTGGAACTAGACGACTCTACTGTTGTCTGACCTAACCTTGCACTGATGAGAGGAAATATCCTCGAAACATGCATGTATGCAGGTGGTCATTTCCAACAAAATGAAGGATGACATTCAATGGCTTTATTACAATCAGCACTTGTAAATAGTGTCTTTCTTGAGAACCATTGCCCAAATGGATGACAGATGTAATGCCATGTCCGTAGGAGGGAGTAGTTGTTTTCTACCAGATATTTGCCTCATCTTTCCACTAGGTGGAAATGTGTGGAGAGAAGGGTATTTTCCACCATAGTCGGAATAATTTCTGTTTATTTATTTGATTCCTCTCTGAACACACTTTTCGAACTTTGTTCCATTTATCATTACTATTTTTTTGCTTAATTTTCATCTCGATCGAAGCAGAAATTGATGAATAAGTAAAATTTCGAATTAAGACATCAATAAAAAAATTCCATACGATGCGAACTTTACTGGCCTGTATAAATAACAATAAAAAGAAAAAAATCCATTAATTTTGTGTGTCTTAGGTACTCCCCACTGTATCAAGTTATACCGAAATAATAAATATTCTTTTCTCAAGGTTGATACATTTCAATTGTGATTCATGTGATATGCAGGTACCTTTATAAACAATAAATTATTTATATTATTTCGAAGCATGGTTTATCTGCAAATGCATAACTTTGAAAATATTATTTATGTCAGCATACCAAACATAGCTAGGAAGTAGTTGTCAG
Organism: Chrysolina americana; assembly: GCA_958502065.1. NCBI lineage: Eukaryota > Metazoa > Arthropoda > Insecta > Coleoptera > Chrysomelidae > Chrysolina > Chrysolina americana. The sequence goes on from OY293410.1 coordinate 19,985,963, forward strand.
TATTTCATATCGATTAATGTAACAGAAAACGCTTTGTTGTTCTTGAATTACAAAAAATTAATTCTGCTAAAAAGGCATATTATATTTCATTGGGGACCATTTGCGGTGACAATACAATCGATATGGAAGTAGAAGTGTCAAGTTTCATGATAATTCTTATTTCTTACCTTGTTGTTTTTGAACTGGTTATTCATAATATTCAAACAGATCAGAAGACAAATAAACGCTGTTAGCTGATTTCTTACCACCTTGAGAATGAAAGTTGCAGATACAGACGCGAGAACAAAAATTAAAGATATACCTGATTAAAATAAGGATCACGAATAATAAAAGGCTTATGCACTTCTAGAAGTCTGTTCACTGCGATAATTGCAGATCTATTGTTTGTGCCCTCATGTTATGGTGAATTTATTTTCTGTATCCATCCATTCTACAACTCTGATGATTGACCTAGTAAATGCATTGGTGGAAGCACCCTCAATGTCTGCAAATGTGTTCTTTCCTCTTTTTCTTTGTCCCCAGGTTTCTTGTAAATAGTCTTTTGTGATTATCCAGTGCCAAGCCAAGTCTGTTGACTTGAGTGGCTATTTAAGCAGGAAGAACACTGACTGATTGGATATCCAGTCTCTCCACCTTGGGTATATAAATTCCATTTTGCCACTCAGTGGGTATGCATCATATACGAGCCTCAAATAGTTTACATAGATATAGAATTAGTATTTCCTCTTGAAGTAGAATGGAGTATAATACATTCTCGCTTGGAGATTTGTTGTTGACCTCATTATATTTGACCTTGTCATCTCTGCCAACTTTATCAATGTTATTGTTCGATTTGAATAGTCAGACCAGACAGATTTCAAACTTATGAAAAATGAATCATTATCAACTAAGAAATTTCTCCAATAGGGAAAAAGACTACATGCCTGTCACGTCACACCCTTTTATATCGAAGGATATAGGCCATCAACAGAGAATTCGTGAAATATCTGAAACGACCAGGAACTGATTAGAACTGAACAAATAGTCTCTATGATCACAGCACAACTGGTGGTATGCTTGCTAGGATACGTATCCAGAAAATATGGTAAAACTCTAGCAGTGGCATTGATAGCAGTGATATCTTCAAGGCATTTAGTTGTGTTTGGCACCAGGGACTTCACGCCAAGCATATCTTGCCCCCTCACTGAGATATTTGCTGCTTATTTATTTATTTCATTTTTCCATCAGGATAATTTGGACTTTTGTGGCGAGGACAAAAAAACCACTTTGGCCTCACGAATATCTTTGGTTCTATTCCAAACTTACACCAATGCAAACATCCACTATAATGTTCAGAGAGGGCGTCGTCGACTTTCTCAGGATTACTCACTTCGAATATCTTGAAAACCGTTGACAATTTTGATAACGAAACCCATTTAATTTTTCTATGGAAAATACTAAGAAAGAGAAGAAGAAGAAGAAGAAAGAGAAGAAAGAGAAGACGAAATCGATATTAATCCAGTGGCATGAAAGTTGAGGAGGGGCGATTACAGTTACAAACACGTGAATTGCAATCAAATTTGTAGCTAAATGCTGTCAAGTGACAAACCAAATTTTATTGAGTAAAGTTGAGTTGTTATGGAGTTATTCATGGAAACACCTTTCTTTGTCACTTCAACATCCTGTAACTCAGTTATTATTCATCTTAGAGCATATCTTTATTGGAAATTTTAGCCTTGAAATGAAGTGGGGATTCTACCATCGGAGTTTGTCCCCTTTATTCTGCGACACCCTGTATAGTTAGTCCAACTTTTTCATAGGAATATTGCTTTTATTACTTCTTGTTTCGCTTCAGTAAGAGTTTTTTTTTCTACGAACGGATTCGCCTAGTTTATTCAAAATATGCAAATAAACAGACAGATAACGTATTATGTATACTGTTACAAAATATATAATCGAACCACCTACACGTTAGGAAAAGTAAGTAGTTTCATCTAAATTAACCACTCATATATCTAGATTTGAACTACTTACGACGACTCAAATGATAATACATGCATAACATCAACAAATGGTGTTGCATCACAAACGGCTTGTTTTTTTTGTATCACGGAACATTTTGATCGTAACAATAACACATCTTTACGAATGCTGTTTGTCGCAGCTGTTCGTCATTTGCGTATCTCCAAAAGGCAATTAATCATTCAGGAATTCAAAAGTTTTTCCTCATCGGACAAGTTAGAAAGTATCATTTCATCTTCTTCTGTAGTTCAGAATAGTGTTTGAGGAATGCCGAGGGATCGGCTCGATGGTGATTATCATGAAAAATGCAGTTAGTATTTCAGAATAATGAAATTAATGTATTATGTATATGATTAGTTTGTTTCTTTCTAAACAGAGAATATATCAGGTGATCCAAGCCCATACGAACCCCTGTAATTTTGTTATCATTCTACCTATTAAAATTGAGGTTAATACTGCATGGTCATAGTAATCATTAATTACATGAATGATTTAGACGAGGTCAAAATACTCTTATCCACACATTCCCACAAAGTGAGAAAATCTGTGGTGAATATCTGACAGAAAACAACTAATATCCCCTACAGACATTGACTTATATCTGACATCTTTTTGTAAAATGTTCCTCAAGGAGGACAATATTGGAAATGCAAATTGTAATCAAACATTGGATATTATTCTTTATTTGGTTGGGACTGACATTTACAGACCTCCTCCAGCACACTTATCGAACTTTGTTCGAATTAATGCATTTACTGTTCCTGAAGCATGCTACTAAGCTTGTAAGTTATCATGCGTAGGGTGGAATAATTTATGATTATATTAGGTCAGATTGTCTAAGGGAAATATTGAATAGATGCAGAAATATTCAACATATCAAAGTAAAATCAAAACTATCAAGACGATATTACTCAGAAAACATCACTATGGTAAGCTCGGGTAAGTGTGAATTTGGGGCAAGTATGAGTCTGCTCGCTATCTTCGCTAAACCGGGCAACAGCCCACTGCCGTCTATTGACGAATAGCCTACACTTATAATGAATCCATAACCATCATATAAAATACAAAAGAGATCTTGTGAAATCCAAATATTTTCCCCAATTTTCTAACATACAATTTATCAACCCGAACAATTATAACAAGTTTATTTCAAGCTTTGAGTGCATTGTTAAAATCTAAGGTAAGAATCCATTTTATACACTTTTCTTCTGCCTAAACAATGAATCTGACTATAGATTGCCGTTTTTTCATGAAGTTGTTGTTTTTTTTCCATTGCATGTCACACTTACCCCGAAATTAAATGTTATTGGGGATAGTGTGACCTATCTGTCGGGGTAAGTGTGAACCTGGTTCATTTGGCCAATCTAAACAGTAATATTTTGTCAGCTATAGTACGATATTATATACGGGAATCTCGGAGAGCCAAACAATATACCTGGCCAGATGTGGAAGATATTGATACACTTTCTGAGGATGAAATAACAACTGTGCTTCCATCACCACTCGTCAGAAGATGGGGATCAATGAAATTCTCATTCGATTTTTCAGATTTCTACCTGTAAATTTTTCTTTTCAACAAATGTTCACTTTTACGATTATTTTTTGTTTTTTTTTTTCAATGGGGCATTTCAAATTCAATATTGAAAAGTTCCTAACTATGTTTTGAATATATCTCGAAACAAATAAATTTTGGTGAAAGTTCCTTTACTGTTTACTCACACCTGCCCCAAAGAGTGATTTACGTGTATTAATTAATATCTTTAAATTTGGCCAGAATCACACTTGCCCCAAATTTCCGGGGAAGTGTGACATATGGAGATGTATGTCTGAATATATAAATAAAATTCATAGAATACGTTTTTCAACAGTTTTCTGTGGCGTATTACAAAGACTGATCTTCGAAGTAAATACCTGCAAAATTTCATTGTTAATATTAGTTCAGGTTCATCAGATGGACTAAATGCAATGCGATCTAATGAAAATCACGGTCACACTTACCCGAGCTTACATATATATCATACCACAACTCTTCAATGATCTGATGAAAACATCTAAATCTAGCGGAGAAACTTAATATTTTGATAAAGCAGAACAAGGATAAAAGGTGGAACAGAACGCCAAAAAGCTTAGATGTCAGAAACAACTGCATATGGTTAGCGTTCAAGGGCACCAAAAAAAAAGCGTTTGGAGGGTCCGATATGAGTCAATCAATTCTCCCAGACCCACCTAAATATAAGGATCGTGGTATCTCTCCGAGGAGGTGTAACGAGTCATTAAAAGACTACCAAACCAGAAAGCATAAAGCTTCAAAGGGCGAGGGTATTGAGTCAATTCCTCTCAAGAATAAGCCGCGGAGGTTTCTAGAACAGCTTCTATATGTCATTAATGCTATATTCGAATGCCGATAGTGACAAGAGATATGATGAAGGAGTTGAATTCGGAATCAAACATATTGTAATTGTAAGAAAAATACCAAAGTCTACAGGAGAACCAACAAAAACTGAATTGAAATAATGTGGACCATTCACAAGAATCTAGAAACTATTCAGTCTTATGAACTGGCCAAATTGAATATAAGGATGCTGAAAGACGTTGACACATTAGGGCAGCATATGTCACACGAACGAAAATCACAAAAATCCTGATGGAGAAGATGATTTAGATGAGAAAAAAAACAAAAAAAAACTGTTTTTTTAGAAGAAGAGATTGGCGATGAATTGGGTGTTACTGAAACTAGGAACCACTACGAAAAGCTCTGATGCTGTCTTGGGTGTGCACCACCCAGGGTGGTGCTGTACATTTTTCGGATTTTCTTGCAGCTGAAAAATGAATACACCACCAAACATCAGAAAGTCGCCCCAGAGCGCCACGGTAAATAATAATAATAGTCGTCCTCTGCTCCGCACAACCGGCAGTTTGAGTGATGAAGACTGAATTCCAAGTGATGATGATGTAGGAATGATTGTCGAGAAGAAAGCTAGGCCAAACCTAAATATGAACAACCATATTTGGGGATGAATATTATAACACAGGATACAGGATGACTGAATATTAAATGAGAAGGGGGAGAGCACGGTTAGGGGTTTTAGTAAATACAGGTGGGGATATATTAACCTTAAAGCACCATGGAGGATGGCAATCCAGTACCGTGGCAAAAGGATACGTCAGAGAGTCTATTGAATATAAAATTAACGTTGCTAATAAAATCGTCAACTCTGAAATGGAGACAGAATATGCACCGTATATGAATGATCAACCCTCAACTTCTACAAATAATTTTACAGAAAATACCTATACTAAAAAGATATGAGGTTTTGGGATTGAGCAAACAAAATTGTACGAATTCGTCTATTAACTATGCTTTTGAATAAATTATTTAACTGTTACAAGTTCATCATACTATTAGTAAACTTTATTTCTATCTATTAGATTTGCAATTAGATGTTCATTTTCTGATGATGAGAATGAACTGAGGAAAACATCGCAATTTATAATAGTGAATAAGATGCAGGTCCAAGTTTACCTTGATAATAATTAGTTGGGATTCAATGGGTGTTGTGGAAACCTACCATATGAAATAATTTATATGAACCTAGTAATAACGCATTGTTTTCATCAGTCAGACTTTAAATGAAAAATCTGAAAATATCAGAGATCATCTTTGTGGTTTAGATACTATTCAGAAAAAAAATGGAAAACAATCTTTTGAAATGTGAGTTTCTAGGTATGGAAACAACGAAATTGACAGTTTTTCCTTTCTAAGATGATGAAGAAGTTTGTGATGAAGAAAATGAAACAACCACATTAATCGGCGTTTTTTTCTCTACAAATTAATTTTCACAGATTTTTTTCCAAGTTTACCGATAAATCGACATTAAGGAATTAATAAGTCGGACGTCAAATTGATGACCGTGCGGTGTTGCCGATTTTCTCACCACGGCTCGGAAAATTAGGACGGCTGTGGTAACACGGTTTACACTCGATGCGTGAATTAAAAAAAAGTTATAATAGTGTTCCTTATTTGCTTATCGCTCAACATTATAGTACCGAGATTTTTTGCAAAATAAATATTACAATGTTTGTTATCAGAATTCATTCATGATAAAAATGGAATTTCTATAGTCTTTCTCTGGAGTAGCGTCATGCAGCAACTTTAAATAGTATCAAGGATTTATTTTTAGTTCATCAGATAACAATAATTGTACGTTTCATAAATATCAATATATTCTCGGAAATCGACCAAAAGAAGCCCAGTGCATATAAAAAAATAACTCACCTTCTATAAGTCACATTAGAAGAGCTGAACAAACTAGCAGGCCTAATCTTCTTCGGATCTATCGCTGACTTTTGGACGTTGCTGCCAACATTCAAAGATGCTGTGGAAGACTTTATCTGCAAACAATTCACATAAACACCATAAATTATCGATGTATGTATTTCATTCCGTGATAATGAGTTACTATCTGTGTATACGGAGTGTTCGTTGGATAAACCGCGAGAGAGTTTAAAATCGGTAAATAGTTTTGAACAAAATGAACCCAAAGGAGAAGCGTTTTCAGTAGAATAAAAGTTCGCTCTTTACGAAAAGGTATGCTATCGAATTGGAATTAGCGTCTAATGAGTTATCTTGAAGAATTTTTACATAATCAAATTCGCCACTATCAGGACCGGTACTTCTATAGGCACACGAAATTCCAGTCAATTATTATGTAGAATTGATTGAATCGGCAGTGATAAAGTGTTCGGATACGTTCAAACTGTTACTCAACAATTCTTGGTAGCCATTAAATGTTATACAGTTTCCTCAGAATACGTCAAAAAATCTTAAAGTTTCGGATTAAAATAAAATATAGTTCAAAAAGACTAAAACACGCTTTAAACTAAAAAGTAAAAAATAATTGATATAGGTACAAGAAAAAAAATGAATTGTATAGTAAAAAATTTATAATACCATGTATGACAATTTTTATTCGATTTATCATCCTCGCATATAATGTCAATCATTATAATTTTCTCATAAAGGAAAAAGGCAATATATAATTAATATTACAATAATAGTTAGTAAGAGTGATTACCTCCAAGTGTTGGTAGTAGTTTTGATTATAAAATATAATAAACTGATCGTTTTATGATATGTTGTCTTTAAAGTACATAAACTATTCAAAGTAAAGTGATATTTTATAATGCCATGGTAGTAAAGTTTGAAATATTCAAATAATAGAAGATTCATTTCTACCAACGCCGTTGTATACATTAATACATTTTCCTACCCATGGTAATACTGTTTACGCACCCAAAATTTTCGTGACGCTCACAGTCGCAGGCTTCACTTCAGTCGCTGAAGTATGCATGCACTAGGTTTCAAGAATGGTTGGTTGTGGATGTAGTATGTTCACCAAATAATAATTGTTTCAGTGCACGATATTGAGATTCTTTCAACAAATTAGCCCAGTATCCTGAATTGATAAAAGAAGTTACTCCAAGCGTGGGAAAACGCATACAATTTTTGGAAAAGTACAACATATACATAAAAGAGGTAATGTAAAGAACATCATTTAGAGTTAACCTTATATAAATAAAGTAATTTTCAGCTAGGTGAACTATTCAGAGTAGGGTCACCAAATACTGCAAGTGTAACTAACTCATCGTTGTCTAGTGTATTCGGTTCTGGACACTCAAATGTTGATGCACCTTATTTGACATATATTGATTACCTTTGTGCGTTTAACAGACTTTGTTACATATTTTTTCATTCAGCGTTTAGAAATCACTACACATAGGATAACTAATGTTTCACATTATGTTTTTTTAATAGTAGGTACCTACTAAGTCAATATATTCTACATTCACGTGCGAATATATTTTCAGTTTGTGCAATAAATTATTTTGAAATATATAAAAACTTGTTTTATTTATTCAGAACCGCTCTGCAAAAAAACGGCCACTGAAAAATTGCACTGATTTCAAAGTTGGCTTCCGATATTGATGGTCTTTAATTTTTGTTGTCGTACAGCATAATCAAATGAGCGCTTCGAAACTTTGAAATTTGAGCAAATTTTCATTGGTCAGTTATTTTGCAGGACAGTGTATATCGGCCCAAAATATTATATTTTATTAAATCCATATAATACAGTATACTGGACAATATTATACCACTTAGAATCAAGTATTATTGACCTATTGATACTATTTTGATGAATGATATAATATAAAATAATATGTTTAATAAAAAATTTATTGTCAGAAATAACTTATTTCTAAAAGAAAATATTCTGAAATTTCATTATAAAATTAAAGTTTCATTATCATAGGTAATCGTCCTATATGGAATGATATTTTATTGTAATGAATATTATATTTTTAATACTATTTACTATACATTTCTTTCTGTGTACGAAATTATGAAACAAAGCGCCTCACGCTTTTTTTACAGTGCTAGTAATATTTTTCATTTATTATTATTTTTTGCCTATATAAACAATTATTTTTCAATACTTTTTAATTCAATGTGTTATAATAGCGTGTTTCTTAGTTTTTCCAAACTATATTTCATTTATCAATTTTTAGATTTCAATTCATTATTGAAAAAAATTCTCCGGAAAGTGGGAGCCTGCAAAAAAAATAGTGACCTTATCCAAAGAAGGCAGTAGGCGCATTAATTACCCATCCACAACGCGGCTTTTTGAAATTCTGGTTCAAAGTTTCAATTAAATCTGTCCTTTCAAAGTGGGTCAGAATCGAGTGTAAAGGAGTCGTTACAAACATCCATACATACAGGTGAAGTTAAATAAAAGTGTGTGATACTTAATAATAAAAAGGCACCCAAAAACACTGCCGGTGCGGTTGGAGGACAGCTATTATTATTATTTTCCGTAGCGCTCTACACTCACATCTGGAAATTTATAGTCACGTTCACTTTTCAGCTGTAGAAGAATCTGTAAAATCTGCAGCACCACCCCGGGGAGTCGCGGTCGGTGCGAATTACAAACAAGCATTATACGTCAGGATTGGTATCTGGACAACCCACATCATACTTGCTTTCGAAAAAGGAATGTTCTCGCCACGGCAAATAATAATAAGCCGTCCTCTGCCCACACAGGCTCTGCCTTTGGGTACACTCCAAGAGTTATTGAGAGGGAGTATTACCATTATTCTTTGTATTTGGTGTTTATAGTGACATCGATTACTCTGATCATTAACCACTATTTGTTCTGGGTAGGCTTTGTTACTAACTCCATATTTCACCTTGAGAGCAGCACAGTTAATTTGAACGCACGATTGAATCGTGCAGAACTCCCACATTTCGAGCCACGAGGTTTCAACAATTTAATTGGTGAAATTAAATTGAAAAAATCTCAGCTCCGACTGGGACTCGAACAAGGAAGGAAACTTCAGTCTCGCAGACGGACGGACCCTGTGGGTTAAATGACTATTGGTCCGAGATTCATGTGTCCTGAGCAAGCTGAAATGATTTTCAAGTTTGAGAGCAGTGTGTACATAATTCCACCAAGGACCCCTATTATCAACAGAATGGTTTGTGTGAAGCCTGCGGAGTTCAAAGAGTAGATCTAGATATTTAGTCCATTTTCCTCTTCTTTTCGGGCGATGTTCGTTTCGCCAGACGCCGAAAACGCAATGACGAAAATTGTCTTAGTCTCTCGGTCGAGGAGTACTACATCAGGCTTATGGGCTTGTATTTGCCTGAGGGTGGGAAATGAGTAGTTTCAATAGATTCGGTGCTTCTCAACCTCCACAATGGACTCAATACCCCCGGAGCATAAGGCAACACCGGTGTCCCGTCTATACCGTAGATGGTAGTACAATACTCGTAGCGCCGCGTTATGTCTGAGGGTATAAGCTGAGACCGAATAAGCACACTACATCTAGTGTCAGGGACATTTATACCCATCACGCGACTACGGTAGACGAGGGTGTTGAAGACACCATCTTGGCAGGCCATTATGAAGTCCTCGGTTTCCAACTTCAGCCCACTTGACCTGAGAAATGCGAAGATAACGTTCTGGATGAGCCAAGGTCTTCAATGTTCTTGAAGAAGACCCCATGTAATGGCGTATCCTTATGTATGTATAGGAGACTCTCACTCTCCGCAGCTTTGACGTGGACTTTTTGCTGAACGGGTTCCAACTCGGTGACAGTTTGGGTTCGTCTGTTCAGTATCGAATACGAGACCGAGTTGATAGGCTGCAAGGGTTGCTGCCTTGAAAAGAAATGCTCCAATCCCTGCTTTTTCATGATCGCATACCAAGCAGAGAAGGGGATCTGAACTCCTGATGACTTTACAGACTCCATCCAGTACCATTCTGTTATGTTATCATCTTTGTCCAGAAGAGTAAGCAATTTTGTAAGCGAAGCATCACCGACGAGACGAATGGCTTTTTGGACCAAATCTGCAAGTATAAGTGTGTGTTATTTAGGGGCTCTACTGCATATATAGAACTATCCCTTGAGTTTTTGAAAGGCACATTTGACAATGGTCCAAACACGGTTTTTCCATGAAAAGGTACTACTGATTGTAAGACCAAGCATTGAAATGGGTGACTCCATTGTTACTAAGAACTGAAATACTGGGTGACAACGAGATTAGCCTTGTTCGAATTATTCAGTTGTTTCTGATATTGAAATGGAAGTTGTCGTTAAAACAATCCAATTTTTTCAGAGGTTTTTGGCACTGGCCTTATTTTGTCCATTTTCGTATTTACTTCAATGAAAAAAATAATCATTAACTGCTTTATGTCTTTCAAACTTTCGTAACACCGACAGCTTTTGAATACATGGATTTTTTGAAGCGAATTTTGGAAACGTTCGTCGTTCTCAACGACGTCAAACGAACGTGGACAGTTTTTCAGTAGTATTCACTCCTCTACTTGACCAATAAAAATATGTTGTTGAAAATAAATTCACATTTAGTACCGAAGCAAAAATTTACTCTCAACATCGTACAACCGGTAATAATTTCCACTTCATTAAATTCTGCTATACAACAAACAAATATTCAATCAAAATGTTAGTAAAGGTGACGTAAAAGGAAACAAGTATTTGAGGTTAGGTTATCTAAACTTTAATACTTGTCTCCAATGATAACCCATTTTCGATTACTTATGAAATTAGTCAGTCACACAAGTGTCGAACATGAATTTCGAAATATTGGTTAGATAGTGACAACTGACAAATGTAGAAAATATAGGTCAAAATGCCACAAGTTAGAATTAGAGGCAAATATATGACAGAAAACAAACGCTTACTTGGCTATAAGTGCCATGGATATTAAAATACATCAGGTAGGTAAGTACCCTGTATCGGAAATGCATACAACGAAAATCGATCAGTTGTAGGATAAAATAGAATATCTGTTTATTATTGTTAAGTTAACAATGTATACATGAGGTAGAACACTTCCAATGAACTCCAAAAGTCGAAACTTATGCAGTCATTAAAAATATACCAATTTTTTTTGGTTATATCTAGTTATCAAACTCAGTCAAAGGCCTTGCTAAACAAAATTTCCGTCTCATTTTGTAATTAATTTTCACGAAATCAATATTGATGGATACCTATATCATATAAACGTCTAATAAAGCCTACAAGTTTCAAATACAGAAACGGAAAAAAAATCAATCTACTTACCCAATAACGATTGCAAAAATAAACTTACCGGATCTTTTTTAACAAGATTTTTTGGAGAACTTCTGTACCAGGGCCTTTTTTCCTTGTCCTTTTCTTTCTGTGGGGGTTTGATCTTCAATCCCGATGTTGTTTTTGATTTTATTACATCATTGCGTTTGGGTGTTGGGGTTTTTGAAGCAGATGTGACCGCGCCTTGTACTCTCTTCAACGATCCCAAAAATGAAGAACTCTGTGTAGAAGATCTGGAAGAAATCAAGAAATTAAGTTTGCGTGATGCGCCTTTTTCATAATATCAGAAATCTGGAGACAATTCGATAAACAAATCTCTGTAGCCTTTCTAACATATAACCTTATATATATATAAGTAGTCAGAAATGTTTTTTCACTTTTTCACGAAATATAATCTGTGATAGACTACAAGCCCATCGTTTTGTAAGGGGTCAAGTAACCCAGCAAGAATTACATTCAGTAGAAAAAAAATGCTCATGGGTGACAAAATACTTTTCCAGTCGTATATTACTACTTTTCTGGATGACATTGAATTTTTATCAATTATCAATCTAAATATCGTCAAAGTATGCTAATGACGAAATAAATATACACCGTAAATTTGTCCTTTCCATTGGGAAATTATTTTTCTGACGAAGCCATAAAAATTTTACGGCATGATAAAAAATGTCATCATTTTATAAAATTGCATTAACATCATTGTGTTAAATTTAGTGTTAATTCAAATCACTACCACTAGATAGGGGTATATAATAATATATAGGGTTGCGCCAGAGGTTTGCTCACCCCGGTCCTTTATTTTTCTAGGCATGAGTTATTTTCTTTTTCTTTGTTCGAGATGTAAATTGTTGGATATTCGGATAGCTTTTATTTTTAAGATAGCTACTGAGTGTTAAATTGAATATCAAGCTTTTTTTGTCGAAGAGCTGCGTTTGTAGAAAAGTTCTTGTGTGTATATGGTGTTGCAAATTATATTTTGGAATACCTTATATATTGTTATTCTTGTTTCACTTCAAATGTGACAGTTTGGAAAATAGTTGATTACAGTTGTCAAAAATGATATTTAATTGAGTTGTCAATAAAAAGACGTATTTTTCCTTCAAATTTACTTGCGTTGAAGATATTCTATATTGTAACTACTCCTCCATTAGAGAAGATATATATTTTCACCGGGTAGGTGATTTTGTATAATAAGTTCCTTAATATATGGAGCCCACATTATTCATATCATAATATCAAGTTTTATTTACAGCAACATGGGCCGCAGTGGTCATGATGGTAGAGCGCTTGCCTATCAATCAGAGGGGCGTGGGTTCGATTCCCTGCATAGTCACTGGTCTCGTGCTATGAATCGCACGTTAAAAAGTAAGACCTCGTTAATCCTTGGCTCGCACAAGTTTCAACTCCTGAGGGATGTCGTTCGTAGAGGGATGACAGCTGGTTAAATGAAAAAACACCACATTTAGGCAACCGTCAAAAAGATCCATGCATTTCATTCGCAATAAAACGAAGACTGGTTATCAGTGAATACATTTTGACAAATGAGGAAAATGATCAGTAAATAATTGATAGACATTCATGATATAAGTACTTATCACAAATTTCATCGACATGAGTTCCGACCATGAAATTATAGGTTCAAACAAACAACTTGCGGCAGTGTCTGAATAATCCTGGGATAGATACGAAATTGACGAAACTGAATTTAAAAACAAAAAAATATATATATATATATGACTGTAGATGTCACAAGTTACTATTCATTTATATATATATATATATATATAGTGCGGTAAAGCATCTCATTACGAAACTCATATCAGTATCGTAATCTTTGACATTACATATTGGTGGTAGGTAAAGTGTTGTTTTCATAAAGCTCCCTTCTTCTATGGTTCGTTAATGCTGTATCGATTTTCAACTGGACTAATCTTACTTAGCACTCCGATCACGAAATTGTGTCTTCACCCACAATCAACCGACGAAACCCATTTTGACCTAGCCCTTTCAGTCTCACACGTCGATGTATCGACAATAACATTAACTTAAAAAAAAAACCTGTGGGAGTTTGGGATACGAAACAAGTCTTTCCCAATGTACATTCATAAACAGTCACACAGAGGCTGTGAAGGGGTTAACACCCTTGTTATGAAATTCACAATATTGGCAGCGATATAATGAGCATAATTTTTTGATCAATGAATAATAATTATTAGTAGCAATCCTACTTAGATACTTTCACTTTCGTTTTCAGACGCATTAAAATGTTTTATTTTAAAACTGTGTATGTACTGTATCTACAGTTTTTATGATTTTATTGGTTTTATCACACCAAAATCTTTTGATTATCTTGACTAGCCATACTTTACCAAGGGTATACGAATTGATATAGCTCATTTATATTGTTTGTCGACTTTTCGAATCTTGTATTGATTTATAATGATTTTGATTGGTACTGAGAATATTAAATTTATTAACGTGATTGTGACTTTATATACATACATGGGATGCCTACAAGGTGGGGTACTTTCTTCCCTTTTATGGTCACTCCTGATGGACAACCTACTCAATGCGCTCGAGAGGAGAGGGGTGGAGCTTCAGGCTTATGCAGACAACCTTGTCATTTTGGCAAGGACCACGTCGAAAAGGGAAACCTCTAATATCCTTCAAAAAAACGTCGGACGATGTTCACAGTTGATGCCAGAGGAAACAAATGTCTATCAACCCCAGAAAGAGAAAACTGGAACACCTAACTCCACTTTCTTTTATTGGCAAGGTTATTCTATTTGCAGCAGAAGTGAAATATCTAGGGGTCACCCTTGATAAAATAACTCACATGGAACGCTCTTTTGGTAAAGGTTCTCCACAAAGCCAGAATGTCCTTATGGACTTGTTGGAGGATTTGTGGAAAATACTGGGACCTAGGTCACAAACAAATCTACTGGATATTCGTGATGTTTGTTAGATCAAAGATCACATACGTGACCGAAAACTTCACTACGAATGGCCCAAGTGCCATCAGCACCACCCTATCAGCAGCTATGGAAATCCTACTAGACCTACATCCTCTCCACATCTTACTGAAGAGAGAGGCAACTACATGTAACAGACTCATACAGAGCGTAGTAGATACTGCTGATTGACATTGAAAGTCACAGCATTCTGGGAACGAACTCTGATATAATGCCTCAAATAGTAAATTTTGACCTTCCCTATACCGTTCTAATTCCGACGAGAAACGACTGAGTCATTCAAGAAGAGGAACTACTTTTGGTTCACAGATGGTTCAAAAACACCCTCAGGTTCTGGTGCAGGTGTACACAGTCGTATACCTAGAACCTAGAAGAAATATCATCCTGTCTAGAATATTATGCAACAGTATTCCAGGCGGAAATTCACGCCATCGATCTATGTGTAGAGAGACTGGAAGAAACCAACCTCACACAAAGATCAATCAAAATTTTCTCGGACAGTCAAGCGGCTTTTAAATCACTTGGCTCGTATCGATCAACGTCTAAGCTGGTGTCAAACTGCCAGAGGAGACTCTCCTCAATGGGAAGACTCAATAATCTGTCTCTGGTCTGGATTCCTGGTCACTCCGTTATGGAAGGCAATGAAACGGCGGACCAGAACCTGCCATTGACATCTCACCAAGTTTTGCCAAATATACATTGAACACCTGGACAGCGAGGAAAGTATTAAACTTCTGGCAAAACCTACCAGGATTGGCTCATTCCAAGGCATTCATGCATTCTTCGAAGAATTTGACTAAAACACTGTTAGACTCCAGCAGGAATGATCTGCGATGTCTAACAGGCCTACTCACAGGCCACTGCCGTTTAATTCATCACATGACGAGACTAAAACTGTAGGACCCGACATGTCGTCTCTGTCTTGGAGATGATGAAACACCAGAGCACATAGTTTGGCCTGCCCCGCCGCGGACCGAAACAGGTTTTCGATGTTTGGCAGTGTTTCATTTCACTCTCTCCCTCGGACCTGAAAGATCATACACCAAATGAACTAATCGGCCTCGTCAAGAAGTTGAGTTTATTTGGTGAAATATGAATTGGTATAAGCCACAATAGACCCTTACGGGTCGTAGTGGAGGACCGAGCAGACCCGCTCATTTCAAACCTAATCTATACATACATGGTGAACTATGACCACTTACCGAAAATAAAACGGTGTACTAGTCTATCATGTGGTATAACATCTGTAAAATTTCAGAATAATTTGTGATGATTTATTTATTTTTTGTTCTCCAACTTATTGAATTATCCACACATATAATTCAGAATAATTTGTGAAAATTTATTTATTTTTTGTTCTCCAACTTATTGAATTATCCACACATATAATGGTATATGTGGTCTATCATTTTTGGTTCATTACCGTGTTTACTGAGACATTATTTCGACGTAATATTTTTTTAAATCGATCGTGCAAGAGGTATTGATTAGTATGAATCAGCTTTAATCCCACATTTAATTAAGCACGAGGTACGAAAGAACACTGATTGTGGCTGTCCACTTGTGTTCATCCAGCAGCGGCGCTGTCCTACAGGCACAAAAAGTAATTTTTTCGGTCCTAATATCACTTAGTTTTCCACTTCTTTTGGTGGGAAGAGCACACAGTACAATTTTCGATAAGTCATCGTAGTTAATCCTTTATAAAGGTACATTTTGTTTATTTATTTAATTGTTCAAATTCAAATTCAAAGTTTCGTTTATTGACAATAAAAAATTTATTTTTATGAAGCATATTTTGAATAATTAAGTAACTCTCGATTAGTTTATGCATGGGCTACTCTTCGATTGCCAATATTTGAAAGCACTGTCAAAAAGTGTGTATAGTATACTGTATATATAGTGCTGTAGATCTTCCTGGTTTTCCTACAGCTGAAAAATGAATATGCCACCAAAAATCAGTAGGTCGCACATGGCTCTATGCTAGAGTTATCAGGCCCATGATAACGTACGGGTCGGTGGTATGGTGGCCATTTAGTAGCAATCCTATGGAATTTTGTTTGATCCAGCTTATCTTGTTTTATTGTTTCATTTTAGTGCTTGTTTCTTTTTTATCAATATTTGTTTTTATAAGAATATGTAATCACTAAATGATATCCATGTTATTAGACCTGTACGGTCTGTTAGGGTGAAAAAGTAAATAAATGAAAATGAAAGACCAAGACGACTCGGAGCACTGCAAAGACAAGCATGTGTGCCTTCGGGGGCCATAGAAACCACTCCAACAGCCGCACTTGAGCTCTTGCTCAACCTGCTTCCGCTACGGATATCAAGGCGAAGCCAGGTTAGGCACGAGCAGGTTGCTATACAAGTACTATAATAATAATAATACTCCCTCATAAACACTCGTAAAGTGTACCCAAAGGCATAGCCTGTGCGGGTAGAGGACGGCTATTATTATTATTTGCCGTGGCGCTCCGTGGCGACTTACTGATGTTTTCGGTGGTGTATTCACTTTTCAGCTGTAGAAAAATCCGGAAAACCTACAGCACCACCCGGTTGGTCGGTGCGCACTTCAAGCTAGCACCAGACGTCGGGATTGACATCTAGGTAACTCACATCACACTTGATTCACATCAAGGCATGTGGCCACCTAAAGAGACCCGTGTACTTGAGAAAAAAGATTCCGTACCCGAGCCTCGAACGTCTGTCTGATGCGAGCTAGAAGTTCCACTGCTAGAGACCTTAGCCACTGAGCCACCGACCAAAATATAAATATATAATTATATATAAGCAATATGCACAGAAAAGACTACAACAAGCTAAACGAAGAATTGGAGAACAACCCTGTTATAAGAATGCCATCAGGTGGCATACTTACCAGATATAGCTTTGACAAAACTTTCAAGAGAAGTATAACGGGCAGGGGTGCGTGGAAGGAGGAACCTCCCATCAACGCGGAAACCTCTGTCTACACGAATGGCTCGAAAACTAATGAAGGTTCAGAAGCCGGCATTTATGGAAATGAAAATCGTCGTGCTCAAGAGCGAAAAAGGCATGAGTTAGGAGACCCAAGCTGCGATAAAAGCAGTCACCTCAATGCAAGTTACCTCCAAACTTCTTTTGGACTGCAATGTGCAGAAGCCCTAAATAGACCCATCCTAGCCTGAGTAACACAGGTTATAGAGGCAAATGAATGACCAAGAACCGTTCTGCCTTTTACTAAAACAAAAAAACAAAAACGTTCATCTCAAGATGATGGAACAATTCACCAGGAATGAGACAGGCCAAAAAGTTCATCAAATAAACGCAGCGAACATTCACAGAATATCTACTAAGCCATAAGAGGAGCACTACTAGAATATTAGTAGGACCACGCCTGCCGCAGGGGCAATCTAGGGTGCAGGGTGATTGGGGCAAAATAGGAGGCGTCTCTACACACGTACCTGCCGTTTAGTGCGACAGTGAACGTACCGCAGAACAGACTATCATCTGAGTCGTGAAGATGGTGGCAACACTTACATAAAATCAAAACATCCGCATTGCCTTGGCTGCCTCCGTGATGCTATAGAAGAAAAAAAGAAAAAGAAAGTACCGGATGAAGAATTGGTTACAGAAACGAAAAGAATTGTGTCACATGAACGTTTTGCAAAAATTGGAAGTTGATGATCTTAAAAACTTTTTACGAATGGATTTAGAATGTTTTGAAGACATCTTTGGCGATCCACCTCAGTGAGCTGCACAATAAAAACGAACACTCTGCATGGCTTTCTCTACAGAACTGAGTCGAAATTGCCTCAATCACGCTACACACGCGAGTTGTGGCAGGGCGGTTGGGGCCGATCTAGGAAGCAAGGAAGGTCGGGCGCGCCTGCCGCCCTGCAAAGGAGGCGATCTAGGAAATTGGCCCTGCTTGCCTACACACGTCACAATCTAGGAGGCAATTAAGGGTGAACCCCACTTTTACACCCTAGATTGCCCCGTGAGTAGCCGGCTTTAGCACAGGGCACTGTAGGCTCAACAAACATATGAGTATAATCAGTCTGGCAGGAGAAAAGCTATGGATTCTTTCACGAAGAGGAAACATCAGTACACATACTATGCCACTGCGAGGGCGTGTCAAGACTAAGGTTTCTAACGCTGGGAAAAGATAAACCAAGAGCTCCCAGATACATGATAGTTCTAAAAACAAGCCTATGAAGTCTCGTAACGAAGACAGGGCTATACAGAGAATTCTAAACGTTTTCGAGGGCACACAAAATAGAACTGAAGAGGTCGCGATATAGGGGCTTGTAGCAAGAACGCCCCAAACTAATCTAATCTAATCTAGACTATAGCATTTAAAATAAACAAAAAAGATTCATGGGCGATGATGAAAAGAAGGTGACTAAGAAAATCCTCACAAAACAATCTTTTACGACAAATCCATTTCAAGTGATCAGATGTTGAAATTAGAAATTCGGTAACTTTTATTTCACCCCAGAGACGCCTATGCACGGATTTGCATTTTGTCGCGGTTTTCTGTGGACTAGACAACGAGTGGGAGACAGACTATCGGGAGACGGGCGGCAATTTTTCTGAGAAATAATGCCATTCTGCCTTTCCCGCTATGGCGTTCTTGATTATTATAG
The DNA here is from genome assembly GCA_958502065.1 of Chrysolina americana. Lineage (NCBI taxonomy): Eukaryota > Metazoa > Arthropoda > Insecta > Coleoptera > Chrysomelidae > Chrysolina > Chrysolina americana. The sequence goes on from OY293410.1 coordinate 20,005,218, forward strand.
TGACCGATTCGGTTTTACCGGATATGGGTAATTGCGGTTTTTCAAATTTTTATATTACTCTTTACGGATTATTGATAACTGTATGCGTTTTACCTGTTAGTAAAAACGGAGATTATTATTGGCAAATTCATAATTCACGTAAGGTATAAATGTCGCGGGTGGCAATTTCTCGAAGTCATAAATGTGGTCTGGTGAGTTACCATTCCGAGTGTGAGTAAGACCATAACTAATAGTTTGAAGATAAATTTATTTATTACTGAGAAAAAACGGTGGTTTACAATTTCATTCAATTGTCGCGTCCCTGTTCAATACGCGCACGAAGCCATCTTCTTCTTCTTCTTTGTTTTTTTTTAATACAGAACTCATGCACTTCTTGATGAAACCACCAATGACAGTTATAGACTACTGCCAACTTCGTTTTCAGTTCTAAGTGACCTACTCCGTGGTATTGACATTGCAGGCTCTGAATTAGTGCTTCACAGCTTGCACTAGTACTCATTACGTAGGGCCCCGTTCCATATTTTGCGAGTCTGGATCCTGTTACTGGTGGGAATTTCCAATTGGTTAGCGATTCGACGTTCATTACTATGATATAGACTTCAACTAGAATAAATTTCAGTGCATTCTCAACTTCTTACAAGTAACTGCTTCTTTCTCAACAGTACAACCAAACAACAAATATGAATATTCCATAACTGAGATCTTCTCATAAGCGCACTGTAATGTCTACAAATATGACCAACCTTTTTTTAACATAAATATTCATCAACCTGCACTTCGTTTCCTTTCAAACTCCTCATCAATGACTCCTACATTATTGCAACAGATGCTATTCGATTTTCGTAAGGCAAACTTCCCGAATGTATGAATTGATCAAGACAACTGAATGATGTGAAGTCAATGAAAGTTAAAACGGCATGTATCTACTTCATTATATAATAAAGGATATAACTAATAGTTCCACAAAAAACAGTGAAGACCTGCACGTATTAGATAATGTCATTGTGGACACGTCAGTGAGGTGGGACAAAGTCATTACATAACTGTATTTGAGGAGTAGTGTCAGTTAGCAGAGAGTGTCCCTAATATCAGAAGTGGTAATAACTCAGCCTCATTCATGAAAACGAACACGTTCATCTTCGAGCAGGAGTAAGTCAAAAAGCTGTTTCAACTTCTCAAACCGAGGACCAAATCACCCCATGTATTTCAACCCCTGCCGAAGTAATGTTTGGGATAACCCTGAGAAGCACCAGAAGGAGACTGAAGTAAATGAACAGGAAAAATCTTTGAATATGAGAAGGGACGCAGATAATCTGATTTTCACAAGAATATCGAGTATACCTTCGAATAAAGGCCAATGGAAGATCAAAGCCATCTGGTATAAAGGCCGATGAAGGAAAATCAAAACGGTCAGATATGAAGGCCGACGGAATATTAAAAACCATCAGGTTTACGGAAACAACAACAATAAAGGCCGATGAAAAATCATTACTGTATAAGGGCCGCTGGAAGATTGAAATCACTAGGTATGAAGGTCCAAGCTATCGGATAAGGGCCAATGAAAAATCAGAACCGACAGGTATAAAGGCTGATGGAAGATCAAAGCTACCAGGTATAAAGGCCGATGAAAGATCAAAGACTGCAGGTATAAACGACGATAGAAGATTAAAGATTTCAGGTATTAACGATGAAGAAAAATAAAAACCGACAGAAAGGCCAATTGAAACCATCAGGTATGAAGGTCAACAGAAAATCAAAAAAGGTCAGGTATGAAGACCGGGGACACATCAATGAGGTGGTGACAAAGACATTATATCAAAGACATTATATGAATGTGTTTGAGGTTGTGCCGGTCGGATTAGTATTCATTCTTTTTGAATACTTCAGAAGTAGCGTTTCGTTAGTAATAATATATCGTTTGATTACCAGTAGTACAGTCTACTCAGTTTTGAGACAAGGATCGGTTGTAACACCACCAAATTTGGCATGCTAGTAGTTGATACCGTGTCAAATAAGAAAAAAATTGTTTAGCAAAATTACAGGGGTAGAAACCAAAAAAAAATTATTAAAAAAAAATTTTTTTTTTTTTTTTCGATTTTATCTTATATATATATATATATATATATATATATATATATATATATATATATATATATATATATATATATATATATATATATATATATATATTAAGTAGTTAATCTTAACATGTATGTGCGACCGAACAAAACGAAAGTTAACCTTGGTTTTGGTGACTTTTTATGAGTATATTGCTCCTGTATAAATACCTGACGAGTATAGCACCGATGATGGCCTAATAACCGAAAGCGCTTTGCGATTTTATTAAATTTTACACGAAATACAACTCTTTCATTGCATTGAATTATATGAATAAATACGTTTTCAATATATTTTCATGAATAATAATAATAATATATAATTTTTTAGAGTTGTTTGAGAGAATGTTATATAGAAATAAGTGTCGGTCGGATAAGAGGGAACATAGGGGTAGTTTAAATGGTTGAATCTTAAAAAATGCAATTGTAAGATGTCACGAAAGAGAGAAATTTGTTTTATTTGCAATACAGATAGATTTTGCCAGGATTGGTATCTTTTCACATCAGCAGGGCTCGAAACATTGATTTCTGTGAGCAGAGAAAGGGGGTTCTCATACAGAAATCTTGATGGACTAGCGGACGTCAAAGTAAATGAAAAATTTCGACAGATACACACACTCAGGGCTTCAAGCTCTAATAAGTTCAAGTATGGCAATGAAATATTTCATAGCCCTGACCCTCGAATTGGTTCATATTCTCCAATGGAATCCAAACTAGGAACAGTTCAGAAAACTTCGATTCCTCGCATTGCTGTTTGATATGTGTCCAAAAATGTGCACAAGAATGAATCGACCGCTCAGGACAGTTTCTAAAGCACCAAACGAAACTATTAAAAAAGTGGCAACTACTTGTTAGGATGAAATTTCCAATGCAGTTATGAAGAGCCCATATTTAGTAGCGGTTTTTGCAAAATATCACCGAGACTGGCCAATCTCAATATTCTCATAATATTTATTCATGAATGAGATGTGAGGCTTATCCAAAATCTCAAAAAATATTCTCACCTTTTGTCTACAATGGCGGCAATTTTAAGACGATTAACACTGTTTCCAGAGCTCGAAAAGACGGATTTGCTTAAATAATTAACCTCACCGAACCTAACCTAACCCAGCCTCCTAAAAGTATCACAAGACTACTTTGTAATTTCATTTATTCTATCGAAGCCGTTTTACGATAGCCTTTTTACTTTCCGAGAAAATCCCATTTTTTTATTTTTATTGTCAAAATTTTTTTGTGTTCTACCCCAGCTTTGTTGGTAAACAATTTTTTTTCAACTAAAGATGATGTCAAGAAGTCACGTGCCAAGTTTCATAGTGTTACGATTCATCCTTCGGTTTGGAACAAATTTGTCTGTGAATATTGAACTACAGAGTAGTATCGTGCCCCTATAACACACGCAAATGTTCCCCGTGGTTTTTGACGCTGGTGTTATAAGTCACAAAAAGGAAGAAGGCAGCACTCGAAAACTATAACAAATATAAAATAGCTTCCTATAATTTTTTGGCACTGAGAAAAACTATTCATATTGAAATAAACATTACGGGCTATCTAATGAATTCCCAAACCTTACTGTAAAGTGTGTTGGTAAATAATGAATTTTGTTGATATGAAGGTGGTAAAGAAATGTCGTACAGAATGAAAAAACAATCATCGTAAACTCAGTCGTTCACGCGAATAAATCTGATTCTTTCCCGAATTCATAATTTTCATTTCGTTATTCCTAAAATAGACAACTCTGCTCCAATTCAACTAACTTCGTATCTCTTGGTCATTCATTGGGCGCAGTTAAATTTTCACATCCCTCTACACAGCCACAATGCAAGAAGGCTGTATCAGTGCCATCAAAATAAAATTAAATAAAACTGGCCGAAGAGAAAAGTCCATCCTTGGAAAGTGGTCTGCGGTCATTTACTCGAAGCTGGTGCGGAATTAACAGCCAATTCTAGTTTTTATTATCGAATCTTGAAAGCTACTTCACAAACCGGATTGATTAAAGTTGGTTAGGGAGAAATAAACCAAAATGTTATTAGGCCAACCTCGACAGAGCCGTATTGAAACTATTTATTATGACTCCGATGAACCTTGCTAATGACCAGATGAATCTACAAATATAATTTCGATATTTTCGACCAATTATATACTGTACCGGTTATTGTAAAACAGTCGAAAATAATCTATTCGAGTAAGACTTTACTTTTGTATAATTTTGATGACATAAAATCTGTTTTCCACTGAACATATGACATGAAAGCCATACAAAACTACAGTCACTTCCGAAGAGTGTGGGGCCTGAAACCATATAAATGGCACCGACCAGAACTCTTGTAGTTTTACTAGGACTGCCATCTCTGCACATTAAACACGAAGCCATCCGTTGGAGGAGAAACGTACCATGGACACTACCTCGTTTGAAACAATGCAGAGGAGAGCTGTCCCAGCTTGCTGATGAAAAGGCATAGCACACTGCCAATTCTAAACTCCAAAAAAAGCCCAAAAACTCTCATTCCCACGATGACAAAATGTGACATAGCATCGAAGGTGCCTACTTCCCCAAAAGCACAGCCTGCATCGGGTGGAAAGTCCGGGGTTTGGATATAAAAAAGGAGACTAGATGAATACGCGACACTAGTTTACCTGCGTTATAGAAAATCTCGACTGTACATGTCGAAGGCAGAAGTATTGCAATCTGCTCAGATCGTAAGGCAGCAATACTGGGACTGAGCTCAAACGAGATCACATCCGAGCTGGTGTCCGAGTGTAGAAATGTCTTGAGAATCTAGCCAAACGAAGAAAAGTCGATCTCGTATGAGTCCCAAGCACCCATATGTCCTTAAAAATGAGGCAGCAGACAGACTAGTCCAGGTAAGATCAGATGAATCACCAATTGGGATAGAACCCATCTAAGGAATCCCAAACTACCTGGTTGTTGCTGCAGTGGAAGAACTGCTCCAAAATCATGACAGGACGTAATAATAATTGGACCTTTGAGAAAACTGAAGGTGGAAATTTTTTCTCTTGGTACAAGATATCTCAAGAAAGATAACAAGATTCAGTCAACATCTCCCCACAGAATACACTGAACCCAGAGAGGCGCTAAAAAGATTCAGCTAAGGAAGCAGATGAATGAAGCCAGGGCACTCCCAGCTGCTCCCAGAAAGGATTCAAGCTGGGAGACCAACTTGCAGGGGCTTCAAAATCTTCTCACCCGTGCCACAAATTGAGTGAGTATGACTGAATATTCCTACTGGAAAATTCACTTTTCTATTGTCATCTATTCTGTTTAAACGTTGGGAACACAATACACAAAACAAATGAAACGATTTTTTTTTGCAATTTGACTTTCCCATAGATTTTCAAATATTGTTCATACAACTGCGCTATTGGGTTACCGAGTTTAGCTACAGCTGGAAAGATGATGCAACACCAAAAATCAATAAGTCTTCCCGGATCGATATGGCAAACAATAACAGAAGTCGCTCTCTATCTGCACAGGCTATGCCTACAGATAAACTTATGGTATTGTTTATAAGGGAGTATCATTATTATTATTTAATGGTTGAATAAAATCAGCCCGCGAAGACAAAATTGATTGTATTTATTTCACAGAGGAGATCTGGCATAAAATTTTTCAACTTTGAATAACACTCCTTTGAAATCGAAACAAAACTTTGTATCGAATAATTTTCATCGATGTTTTTAATGCATTATTGAATTTATTGTAAGTTTCTTCAATTCAAATACTGTCTTATACTAATACTTTTTTAGAGATAACCGATAAAAGAATGTATTTTTTTATTATCAATGTCGCAAGATGCATGACGTCTCTGAAAAATGAGGGTTCTCCGGAGAAGTTGTTTAGATATTATTATCACAAAACTGGGATAAGAAAAAAAATAGGGGACACCCGGGTTTGAACCGGGGACCTCTCGATCTGCAGTCGAATGCTCTACCACTGAGCTATATCCCCCTGCTGTAAATCATTATTGTACGTTTCATAGTTACGGTAATCAAATAAGATAAACAAAACATCATATTCAATGCATCATAGAATTTAATATGATGTTACTAAATTTTTGAACATAGTGTCTATTGGACCACGAAACAATGATAATTCACTATGCGCCGAATTAGGAGGATAGAATATTGCAATCATATATTCAGAATTCAGAATTCAGAACTATATGCCGGCAACCAACATTACCGCCGCACGGATTGAAAAACGACAGACGCCACTTTCTCCGCCTGAAGCATAGACAACGCTCACAGCACGGATGTTTAGACAATTGCAAGCGTTAGGGTGCCCGCAAATTAATATGAAAAGACACAATCCTTTTGAGTGGAAGAAGCAGAGTGAAAAATTGAAGGAGCAGACTCATTTTCATTAGACGGTATTTTCGATATCGATCTGAAATTTCAATGGAGAAATGTTTTTTGGGACATATTTTTGAGTCTGAATAATCTGCTAACCAAAGTAGGTATGATTCTGCCTTAGGAAATATCTAATCGAACTAATCTCTGCAACTGAGTGGCGTCTGATAAAGTGTTTGTACCACTGTAGAAAAATTCAAATCAATCCCCTAGTTTATACGTGTCATTTTTGGGAAAACTTTGCTGTGCGGGAGTTTGAAACTGTTAACTATAATTGGCCAAAATGATAAACTGATTGTACAACCATGGAGAAAATATGAAAAAACTACTTCAGAAGAGTAGTTTGTATTTTTCGAAAAACTTTGCTGACTGGGGGGTTTCCATTGAAACAGTAGATACACTATTAGTGTCACCATGCGGAAAATTCGAAACAATCCTCTCAAGGGTAATTTGTACTTGCGATTTTCAAAAAACTGGGGGTTTCCAGTGAAGGTATTTCATTGAAACTAGATTATGATTGCCCAAAATTAACTGTGTGTGTCATTACAGAAAATTCCAAACAACCCCCTCTTTTGAGGGTAGTTTGTACTTGATTAACTTCGCTGACTGGGGAAGTTTCCAGCAAAAATATTTCATTGAAGCAGTAGATTATGATTGGTAGAAATGTAATCCTCTTGCCACCATAGAAAAAAGTTGGATCAACCCTCTCATAAGTTATTCCTGTGAGTTTTTCAAAATATTAGCTGGCAGAGGGTTTCGTGGAGATATTTCATTGAAACAGTAGATTATGATTTCTTGAAACGTACTCTTCTGCTGGCATAGAAAAAAACTGGACCGGCCCCGTCATGAAGGTACAGTTCGATTATTTCATCTTTACCCATGCGTCATCAATTTATGATCGAAGAAATCACACACATTCTATCGCACGGGTAAAGATAAAATGATCAAACTGTACATATGTGATTTTTCGAAAAACTTTGCTGATAGAGGGATTTTCAGTGGATATATTCCATTGATACAGTAGATCAAATTCACTCAATTTAAACTATTGTCGTCTACCAAAAATATTGGTATTGATATTATTTTTCTCCATATCTCTCTCAACAAACGATTTGAAATATATGTGAAAAATAACTTTGAGTCAATATAATGAATTCCCTTTTTATCCCCTTTTATTAATCTTTCGTGTAGTCAGTATTTCGAAATGGGCATGACAGTGTTATGCTCATCAATCTGATACCTACTCACCTAATTTTTTCAACTGGTTTCGCAGTTTTCTCTGGATCCTTTTGCACCGGAGTTGCCTTCACCGCACGACTTCTGGGCGTTTCCTTCTGTAAAATAAAATATCGTATCAAGTTCCTGAGAACATCAACAACGAAGAAAATACATGCATAAATGGCCCAATACAAAAATCATCGAATTCAAGCTACACTCAAATGCGATATTCTGACTGGCATCTTCGGTTTCACTGTTTGTTGAACCAAGGACTTCTCCAATTACCTACCTGGCGATGGGATAGGCATCATCAGAACAAGTCTGCGATAATCTTATCTACTTTTGAAACAGTGTAATACACAATAAATATATTCGTTAACAAATATGTGCCAGTTTACAAAACCGATTGGAAATCAATTGCATATTGTAGCCGGGTCTGCACTGATGAGCGGGTGAACCGTGGAAATAGTAGATTGTATATTGTAGGGGGGTCGTGCTGTCTCTGCAACCTCATAAGCACCTCGACCTATAAGGTCTTTTGTGCGTGACCCTTTGTCTATTCGGGGCCCGCGTTTCTGAGACTTCGTGCGAAGCTTATCAGTTTCCTGGGAGCTAAGTTCGTGATATCGGATGGCGTTAAAAATGCCCCTTCCAGGAATTTAAGCCTCTTGTAGAAGATCGCTGGGCATTCGCAAAGCAGATGTTCTGCTGTTTCCGCGAAATCCTCGCAGTAGCGGCAACTATCACTCTCTGACATTTTTCATCTTTTTGAGATGATACCCCAGAGGGCAGTGCCCAGTGAGTAGTCCCGTTACCAATTTCAAGTCTTTTTTGTACAACTCAAGAAGCTGTTTAGCTTTCCTTGGCGATAGGCTCACTAGCCTTTTCGCTTGTCTTTGTCCTGGCACTTTATTCTAGTGAGATTTCATTTCATCGGGTCCCAGCGTCGGAACTTTTTCTCAAGGTGGGCTTTGGAGAGTGCACAGAAGGGTTCTGGGCCGGGAAAAAGTGTGTTTGCCCCTTGTTTGGCAAGGCTTCATTGCTGCCTTTGATGCCCCTGTGACCTGGCACCCACATCAGGGTTACCTGATTGTTTGCTGCCAGTTGTCTCAGTGTTTTTTTACAGTCCCAAGTCAGCTTACACTCACAAGTGTGTGACTTCAGAGCTTTCAATGCTGCTTGGCTATCTGATAGTATAAAGATTTCTACCCTTCGGGTATCCCTTTCAAGGCATTCCTAATCGCAGATCTCTATAGCATGAACTTCTGCTTAAAAGATGGTTGGGGTCTTGCCAAGGAGTTTTGAGAGCCTGAAATTAGGCCCTGTAACGCACTCCAACCCCTTCATCCATCTGTGTACCACACTGAGGCATCCGTTGCCAATAGAGGTCCGTTCTCTGTGCAAACCTGGTGGTTGTTTATGACCACTTCAAAATGCACTTCGAAGACGTACCTGGTCGGCATGATATCTGTCGGTTTAGACATGGCTTCAAGAGAGATTTGTTCCAAAATCTTTAAATGTCCAATCAGATGTCCTACTTCCAAGTTTTTTGTATGGCTCAGTCTGAAGGTACTGTTTGCTGCTTCTTTCATTACACATAGGTGCAATGGCGGAAGGTTCAGCATTGCCTCTAAGGCTGCAGTAGGGCACGTGAATATTGATCCTGTGATTCCCAGAAAGTGCAGCGGCTAGCACTTTCTGCAGCTTGACTTGTGCCTAAAGTTGTTGAATTTTTGGGCCACTATATCAGTGAGGCGTAGGTGACCATGGGTGTAATGATTGTTTGGTATGACCAATGAATCATTTTTGGTTTCAGACCAAAGACTTTGCGGCATGTCCAGCTTGCCGCTAAGCTTTGGAAAGAATGTGATTGATTTGGCTGTTCCAAGTCAGTTTCTGGTCTATGGTATCTCCCAAATATTTCACCTCTTTGGAAAATCAATCTTTTCCAGGTTATATTTTGCATATTGCAACCGCTATGCAAAAAGTTTGGCAAAACCGTCTTATTTTCAGTTATAGTTGGATATCCCCAGCGAATTGTTTCACCAATCGACTGATCCAGTATTAAAATAAACATCGTTATCAATGTTATATTGTCTTTACGCGTTCGTTATCGGTAACACACACACAAATATTGTTCTGTAAGTCAATATCATAACCGTAAGATTAGAGACAATGCTCTACTTTTTGAAATTGAAGCAGTTTCACGATCGATATCGCTTTATAAATGAGTTGGGAGAATATTAATTTTTTATTGTTTCAGCATATAATAGTAATACAATAGAGTATTATAATTACCTTAGCAAAAAGGAGGTGGGATGATAAATTTCCAAATAACAGAAGGTTATGGTTCATATTAATGGCAATTGCGCCAGATTATATCATTTAATTTTTCTTTTTTTTATTTCTGTAACGAATCTTCCAGGTTTCTACAGAGAGAACCCCCTCAGAAGTTCCTAGGAGCTTGTGCGAGCACGGAAAAGATCCGGGACCGATGACCGTGCTGGGCTTTGAACCCACGACCTTATGATTGTAAGGCGAGCGCTCTACCATCACGTCATCACGGCTCATTGAAAGAACTAATTTCGGTAGAGACGTGATCCAAAGAAAATTAGCTTGAATTGATTATGTTCAAATTAATTCATGAAATGAAAAATTATTATGTGTCCAAGATAAGGGAGATAACTTCAGAATCTCGGAAACGGTTAGAATATTGGTTGAATTAGGGAAAAGTTGCACAACTTTTATATGAAGTTTGCAATATTGAGCTATCTTTTTTTCGAAAGAAGTAAAGTTTTTGATATTGGTTTTCATTAATTTCTGAAGTTATTTTGAAAGATATCAAAGAATAAAATAAATTTTTTTTTCTACATTCATGCAAAAAGCAAAACTTTATTGAACTATATTCAGTGGAAAAAGAAGCTCTTTATTGCACTAGTGCAATAAAGATTTTATTGCACTCATCTGTCATTCAACTTCAACGTGCTGTCATCATGATAAACATAAACGTTCAAACCCACAACATATTCAGCAGATATTCTGTGAGATTGGCCATACGTTTTAAACAGCTACATATTTTATATTATTTTGTATTAATGTTAGCAGTCAGAGTTGAACAAACAATGCCTTCCCGAGAATAACTCCATAATCAAAACTGATCCGCTATGTTCTAAACCATAGAGCAAACGCGCGCTCATGGCTACTATGATTTTGATTTTTCTAATGCAACTGTGGTTATATAAACGTCAGTCAAAATTTAATTCTGACAATTACAGAACTGAAAGTTTTAAAAAGAGTAAAAATTAATGGAAAACTAGATGATGGTGATGAAATCGATAGTAGTAATTATTTATTTAAATTGCGTATTTCATTTTCCTTCACCTAGTGCCGCACCTAAATAAATAATTTTTTGCTTTTTGCATGAACGTAGAAAAAATATTGTATGCAACTCGTGCAAAAAATGTTTATTGCCACTTTTTGAGATCAGCAAGAAGGCGATAACAGATTCTTACGACGTTTCGTTTGCAATGAACCTCTATAAACATTTATTTATTATGGTTCTGTTAATTTCATGACAAAATTTAGAGCCACTTCTAACACTTGAAATTGTTTTTAAATATATTTTTTTCATATATTATTTAAAAGCATTCAGAAAAAATCTTTGGTTGCGGTTGTGAATTCTTGTAAAATATTTATTTGAGAAAGTCATAACAATTTAAAGTCGGTAGATAAAACACAAAATTTCCAAGAAAACTTTTCAACCCATCACTCGAAAAAGAACTATCTGTATTAAATGAAATTTGAAACAAATTAATAATAGTATACACAGTTTCAATTACGATGTTCAAACAAACTACCATTATTTCTAAGCTAGGCAACTTTGTCTATATAATCCAACCTACATCAGATCTGATGTAATGGTTTGAATTGAACCTAAAACCAGTTGACGTAATTTTTCATTCATTTGAAAATTATGTTGGTATATATAGTTTTTCATGATGAAGAAAAAAGGAAGGAGGTGTCAGATCCGGCGATGGTGGAGGCCGAATGTGTATCCATCCATTTTTCTGGAAATCTGTTTGTTGTGCATTCTTGAACAATCCTCGCATTCTGAGCAGGGGTCCATCTTTATATTTTATTGACTCTGAGGAGCTAAGACTTTTTCAAATGAATACTTTTCGAGCATTCAGAGCCGTCAAAAAGTGGCAACCGAAACGAACTAGTACCTAAATTTTTTATGTTTTAAAGGTCAAAATCATTATTGAAAACATTACTGCATTCAAAATGTCTCTAAATAAAAAAAAGGTAGATTACTCTTTACTGGTGCTGTAAAAGTTCTTCTTCAGAACTTATTTTCCTGTTTCTTGCCAGAAAGTATTTAACTTCCCATCAACTGCTGGTGATATTGAAGGCACAGATTCCACCTGTCCTGAAATACTGTTTCCGTATGGAGGACAGCTCCAGCCGTAATAAAATACTAATTCCTAACTTCTTCTTAGTCCTTACAATCTCTTTCTTCCTGTAAAAGCAACTACTCACCTATAATTTCCGTAGTCGTAGAACAAGTCATCGATACCAAGCTCTTGAATTGTAATGAATTGAAAATATTATTTTCGTCACCGGAGATTAACAGATGATGTCTTTCAAACATTATTTCATTAAATTCGTTCATCGAACAAAGTATTTGCAAATGATTTTCTCAATTATTGAACTTCATGCGGGATACTGATTTTGGTAGAAACAAAAAAATTAGATGCGAATAAATGTAAATTTATTCAAAATTCAACCAAGAATCAGACAAGATGGTGTGAGTACAGATTACAGATCTCTACAGGTAAGCTTTTGAATGGTTCATGTGAAAAAAATTACACTCATATAAATGATTGGAACTTGAAGATTAGTGATGCTTTGTTTGAAGGGTTTCACAATCGTTTGAACAACATTATTTCAAGGGTACTCCAAAGAGATCTGAACAAGAATGCTCAGGAAGAAAAACTGTTGGTATATCTTATCATTGGCAGATTACGACCAGAAGTGTTATAGATTTCTTTCGGGGTTTTCTGTAGCTGACGAAGTAAATGGAACAGCAAAAATTAGTAAATCGCGCCGGAACCTATAACTTCCTGACTAATACCATTACGTAGATTGAACTATATCTGACAGATATGTGTGTCCGTCGGAATATTAGCCAGAGAAGTAGTTGTTTTTTGTTAGATGATTGCCTCATTTTTTCAATTGGAAACGTGTGAAGGGAAGCATACTTCGACATTGTTGATTTTATTCGTTCCATTTATTCGATACTCTCCGGCAAATTTTCGAACTGTATTCGATTTTATAAAAAAATCCTTCATTTTAACAAGAATGTGATCGACGAAAAAATATTAAAATGAACTCATATAATTGTAATACGATTTATGATCTCAAACATTAATGCGCCCGCTTCGCTCACGCATTAAAATATCTCGAGCATTTATAGCCTTCATTAATACACTAGCTAATTAATTACTCACTTATTAGTCTACGATAGGCGAAAGGTGTGAAAAATGGACAAAAAAAAAGATATTGGATGTTAACAAGACGAACGAAAAGGGGTTGTTAGTAGGTATGTTTCAATGAACTAAGTAAATTACAGAAGTCTTCATCTCTTTTGTGCTATTATTCAATGCTGAGGACAAAATTTCCAATGGAGACAAATGTCTACATTAAGAAACGGTATTTCTGAACCGAAAATTAATGGGGTACAAACCTAAGAATTTCAGGAAACGAAATAATCAAATATTTGATGAATGCCGCCATGAAATTGTTTCGAATCTGGTATCCGAGAGAAACATCGTGAATTATTCTAGAAAACAGTCCATGAAACAATTAGAATTCTTCTGAAAAGCCGAAAACAATAAATGAAAATGCTCATTTTTTGTCTAATTCGTAATTCCGAATATTTCCATTGTTCTAAAGATATATTCCAATATTCCAATATATAAGCCATTCAATTTCAAGATTTGACAATAAAGCATTGATCAAATAAATGAATACGAACGAGTACGCGCGTCGAGTGATATTGACGTTGTTTTGGGGTTTGGGGTAGTTTCCATTTCTTGAATAAAGCATTGGTTTATCGCTTGAAGTATTTGAAGTGAAGTGTAAAATATCAGTACAGTGTTGTCCAACTGAATTTTTGGCCTTACCCAATAAAGGCATTCAGTACAAGTTATCCACTTATATAGAACCAAAACCGTAACAGTATAAAGGTGTTGCAATGAATTTATGATCATAAGCGTTTCTCTGTCGAGCAGCGAAGTTATCCTTACAGACTCTATACACAAATAGACAGATATACCTCAATGGTCGTTAAAAGTGGTAGTTATTTTTTGTTACATGCATACTTTCCGGTGAAATTATTGGTGCTTACCGGTTGATTCTACCTGTCTATCATTAACACTCCCGAGACACTGCTTTCCCCTTAGAATTATCTTTGCTTCCACCCTTATGTATCTGTATTCCTTACTAGTCGATACATCACACTTGTGGGTTGTAGAACATTGGATTATATTATTTGCTTGTCAATATATGTCGTGGCGTGTATGGGAGCTGCAGTAGTTTGGGTTTTGAATACATTGGATTGAAATTAATTCGATGTTGAGTGCCATGAGTTCATAACATTAAACTTTATTAAGAAATATTATTTCATCTTTAATATTACAAAAACTTCAGTTTTCAAACAAAAAATTCTATTATAATAACGCTCATTATCTATCAAGTTTGTTATTCTGACTGATATTGACAGAGATGTTATTTGAAAAGATAAAGTCGTTTGTGAGACTGGTTTGAAAATGGGTATTTTCGGGATAGTTCTCCTAAAGCTTGATATGTATTCAATAAGAAAATAATTCTCAAACGCCTCTGAAAATGAATCTTCAATTCGTAGAAAAGTGAGATGTTATTGCGCAAGTCTGAAAAATATGAAATATACCACCACACGAGATGTTTTCTTAAACTGGGACCCACCCAAAATGAGATATTATGGGTACTACCGAATATGTATGTCATGTCAATTCGTTCATACGAATGTCAACGAAAAATTGTGAATCTGATATGACGTCGTTCTCAGTATGTAAGTTTTAAACATGTTTTCAACATGTTCTTAATTATTTTACAGCCAATTGTTAGTAAAGAATATGGTACACAGGAATTGATTTAGATTTATCGGGATGTGCAGTTGTAGAGCAGCAGAATATCTGATCATCCTACCTTCTTAGCAAACATTTCATCCAGCAATCCCATACTGCAAAACACACACTGTAGATTCAAATATCCTAAAAACGCACAAACACCAAAATCACACTTATGAACTACCGAATGAATAAGAGTTAGTACAACGTATAAACCTTCCTCACCGTTTATGATCATCATTTAATTTAATCTTATCTAGCGCACCTTATCTAGAAAATGTACAATACCCTTTAAAAATCTACGGTGTATGCTAAACAACGTACAATGGGAAGAATCAGAATTCGATAAAAAACTGTGCAAGAAATCATTGCTGCACTGTAACTTTCTCTCTTAGGAAAATATCCAGATATGTTTGCTCCAAAGATGACGTATTATAGAGAAAATGGTTGGCTGATTTTCATAATCTTTGAATCATAACTTTCAAAAGCAGCAGATACAGGGTTGTTCAGAAAGGTCTAAACTCAAAAGTTGCCAAAACTCATGGAAGTGCACTGATCTTTCTTACTCATATTAGGTACACCAATGGCATACTTGGAGTAATGTGTTGAATTTTTCACTTCGATTTTCTAAATAATTTGAAAGTCTCCACTTCACTTATTGACGTAATCGGCGTACATTTCGCTAACCATGTGAACATCATCAACTGACGAAACAATATAAACTACAATTCCTACATATTGATTCTACATATAAAAAAATGGGTTAACAACCAATGAGAACAAATAATACGTATTCTTCCACCACAAAATTTTTCATTTTTATTTCCAGTTGTGCGTTTCGATATCTAGGTTATCAGTACCTAGTACATTCACTTAGTAGGTCCAACTAATAATTAATTTTTCACCTGGGCCTGCACTAATTTCACTAGTGTCTCTCATGATGGAACTGATCTCATTAGAAAAAAGCGTCAAGTAGATTTTACGTATAATCGTTTTGGGGGCAGTTTCTTCACTTCATAAGTGTACCTAATCAAGGAAAACGTCCCAATAAAAGTTACTGACAAATCTACAACTTTTTCAGCGATAATTGCATAAGAGGGGCAATCGAAATTAGTCCAACGAGGTTCACAGCTTTCGAAGTGAATATTTCAAAAAACGCTTCAGACATCAATTTTTGTTTTTAGAGGTACATATTTTCCATCATCATAGTTGCTGTAATTGCAAACCCCTATTCCAGATGTTGGTATGATTGGAAATTAAGGGAGCAATGAGGATAGCGCGTTGGGGAAACAGTTTTTCATTTCCATTCCAGCCGTACTTATGAAACAGAAGACAATTTGAGAACCGGAGTTTATAATTTACATCTGTTTGGATAGTCAGGTAGCGCTCAGAGCCATCTGTCATCTGAAATCAAGCTCAGCACTGGTTCAGAAATGTGGAGAAGTTCTTGAGTAACTAGCCAAAACGAAGAAAGGTGAGCTGGTATGGATTCCTGGTCGGAGCGATATAGTAGACGAACCTACTGGAATCGGTTCCACGAAACCGGTTTGTGAGCCAAACTTTGAGCACAGATTCATTGTAGCCGGCCCTAGCCTATCGAGGCATTTCAGGCATCAGAGATTGCCAAGCATTACGCCTCTTTATATGAATACTAGATTAGATTAATTAGACTTCTTTGCTCTAAGCCTCTACACTGCGACCTGTTCAGGTCTATTGTATATACCCTCGAAATTTTAGACTTTTCTTTCTATCCCTGCCTTCGTTGACTCTATAGGATAGTTTTCAAAACTCCCGGAGCTTAGCTCTCACATCCTCGTCTGAGAGTAGCTCTCGTTCTTCTACTGAATGTAGTACTACCTTTTTTTTGATATCCAACCCCGTGGTCTTGACATCAGACGTACCTGCATTTTGTTTCGGTACTGACGGATCTCTATACGAATTTTCGGACAGGAAGCTTAAAAGCAATGTCAAAAAAAGCATTTCATCCACAAAATCAAACTTCCGTAATCTTCTTCCTCTTCCATGAGCAAAGTAGTTACTGCCAAGTTCTTCCACTATTATAGCGAATAAAAGACAATTCCTGTCTTGATCCGTGTACAGCGAAAGGCTAAAGCACATCGCGTTCAAACGCCTCTACCGAGCGTTCGTCGATCGCTGGGATTCATTATAAGACATTCAACATTCATGTGAGGTCCATCAGTGGTTTGGAGTCCTGTAGATGATATTCATGCGACTAAGGCAGCCAGCACCGAGCAACCGAGCAACCATGACCGACCGTCCGTGACCGTCCAACTACGAACAAAATTTCTAACACGTATATTCTTATCGAACAACTCACACTGAATGATCGTCCTCGACCGGTTTTTAAATTCCAATCTGCCGAAAATTTTGGTCGATTAGTGTGAGCTTGAAAGTTTTCATTGATCCGTTTCAATTTTTGGTCGTTGCTGGAAGGTCGGTTCTCGTCGGTCAGTGTGTTTTCTAGCTAATAAAACAGATGGCATATATCCAGATAGAGAATTGTCTTGATTGCACTATCAAGCATGTTTCAAATCTCTTCCTACTTATTGTGGTGAAAGTTCTCTGTACAAATTACTCAATAACAAACTTGATTGTCCTCATTTACTATCTCTTATTGATAAACATGTTCCTCGATTGCCAGGTA
Organism: Chrysolina americana; assembly: GCA_958502065.1. Lineage (NCBI taxonomy): Eukaryota > Metazoa > Arthropoda > Insecta > Coleoptera > Chrysomelidae > Chrysolina > Chrysolina americana. Next base: position 20,022,755 of record OY293410.1, read on the forward strand.
GGGACCAATCTTTCTTTTATCTTCACTCAAGTCATTCTAACTTCGATTCTCACCCATGCATATAATTTGTTCAGATTTTATGTCACGACAAGATTCATTTGAAATTATCCATTGTAATGAGGCCAATATGAAGATGTAGTATTTTTTCCTGTTTTATTGACTGGTAGTGGGCATGTCAGTATATACACTTTTTTCTTCGATTGATTTGTCTAGCTCTGATTGAACGTGTGAATTGTTTTGATTGTGTATAAATAAAATAAAATGTATAACTTGGTCCATCTTCCCATTATTATCCGAAGGGGGTGAAGTGACAGAATTTACTCTCACAATTGAATTGGAATGAGAGATGACCACCTGCAATCCTGTTCAAGTCTGATGCTCGAGTTCTCCTTAAGAAAGGTTGCACAAATATCTGTCACATGTTGTTCAATGCCTTTGGTGATATTAGCCAGGAAGAAAATTTGCAGATTTTTGCTTTACATCCTACTTTCTATGACATTGTCGGAATTATTCCCATTTATTTTGTCACTATCCAATCCTCTGTGGAGAATGATTTCTTCATATTGATATTTTTCAGATTTGTGAAAAGAAAAAGTTTCACAGAAACCAGTGTTACAAAAAAACAAAAAAACAAATTTTTGAATCTCTCTTTCAAGTGAAGAATTATTTCAGTGCGATTTAACACACGCCCTATGGCAATCGTCTCGCACGGTATACCTTCGATTTACCGGTTAGATATCCTGACAGATATGATGAAGATACAAGAAAAAGGCAGGTAAAAGGTAAATGTGAATATTCGAGTGAATAAATTTATATCTGTTAAGATATTACGATAATAATGTGTACAGCTTATCGGCCGAGTGGAAACCGCTATGCATATTAAAACGAAAAGCGAAAGAAAAAACAGCGATCGGTAACCTCTCTACACTTCCAGAGGCGTAGCAATGTGTATCGAACGAATATATAACTTTTTTGGGAGAGATGGCTAGATACTTCAAATATTTTCCTTCGACTCCAACTTCCTGGATAATAAAAGACGAAAATCGAGTTTATTGGTAACAGATATGTAGGCTCGATTGGGGAGTCGCTTACAAAACATACAGGATGGCCATGGAAAACGTACCGCAAGGCATTACAGGATGGGAAAGAATTTTTCGGCAAAATCCAAGAACACATCAAGATTGTTCGTCAGGGGGACACATATTGACGCAAAAAGCATAGTAAAACTTTCAACCCAAATATTTTTCAAATGAGAAGGGAGGTCAAGTGATACCTCATTAGAAGGTGCTTGTTATTTTCTATTAAGTGCTGCGTAGTTTTTGAAAATCGATCCACCGTTGTCATACATTCTGGAGCATTTGTGGTAACACTTCGCGACATACGTTAATAATTCTTCTTTGCAACTCTTCTATGTGTGGTGTTTTCTAAAAATTCCTTGTTTGTGTAACAACAAAAAAATCTAAAGGACTCAAGTCGGGTGACCGAGGTGGCCATTCAATTGGGCCCTATCGTTCTATCCATCGTCCTGAAAAGGTGTCATTTAAATAATTGCACACATTTTGAGAGTAATGCGAAGGAGCTCCGTCTTGTTGGGAAATCAGTTCCCGTTCATTGTATGCAGGATCGTTCTCAATGATATTTGTTAGAGCTGGGTCGTAGTAAATCCAAGTATATATTGCCTGTTAAATTTTCAGGAAGGAAAAGAAGGTCCTACAATGGAATTTCCAAAAGAACCAGCCCACACATTTAACTTCCGGGGGTGTTGCGTGTGTGACTCCCAGTAACGGCAATTGGAGCGATTCACTGAACCATTTAGGAAGAACACTCGTCCGAAAAACACATATCAAATAGGAAATTACCATTGTTCAATGCTCAAACTTGCAAACGACGATCAAAGTCGTCTTCATTTAGTTCGTGTACTAAGCAAATTTTATAGGGATGGAATTTGTATTTCTTTAATACCCGTTGGACACTAGTACGAGACACACTCGTCGCAATGGCCAATTGTCTTATACTTAGTGTACTATTTACTGCAACTTGCCCCTATACTGCTATTTTCGTATGTCAAGATATCGTAGGTTGTTTTCATTTCCTTTCCTTTCCTTTCCTTTCCTTTTTCGCGACCCGATTTCCACATTCATCGTTTTTAAAGTCGACAATTTTCTTTACAGTTTAACCACGACAGGAATCTTATTGACCTAATTTAAACATGAAGAAAGCAACCCGATAATTATTTACTCACTAACATGAGCCTAAAAAATCTGCAAATCGGCAAAAACAGCAAATTCATTTTAAGGAATTCATTTCAATAGTATAATTGAATCGATTTGGAGTTGGAGTTTTTAATGCTCCATATTTCCTGAAAGAACGGATCGATTTTCAAAAACTACGCAGAACACTTTATAGAGAATGACAAGTCCCTTCTAATTGGGTTTCACTTGACACCCTTACCAATTTGAAAATAATTTTGGGATGACAACCCTACTTAGGGGGTTGAAGGTTTTACTATGCTTTTTGCGTCAAAATGTGTCCCCCGAAAAACAATCTTGACGTGTTTTCGAATTATGCCGACAAATTCTTTCCCACCCTGTAATGCATTGCCTTACGTTTTCTATGGGCCACCCTGTACTCGAGAGTACAGCAGATGGCTCCAAAAAATTAATTTGGATTGGAATGAGCGACAATTACCTCCATGTACAGGTACCTAACATCTTCCAAGCTAAAGGGATGGGCATAGATGAGAATCACGTTAAGAAATTCTTGAAAAGGTGTGTCTATATAGTGGATGTTCGACGGCGGATCATTTCCGAAATTTTTCAGTGTGGATAATCAACCATTTCTATTTGTCAGAAGTATTATCATGATTACAAAGTTACCGCTTGTATAAGAAATAGCTAGTTTACTATTTCAAATGGAGCACCCAATACATTATATAATTTTTTAACTTTCCTTAAACATTTCCCAAACAGATGCCTGTGATAGTTTTCACGATAAAAATCAATTTTTTTAAATTTTTGTTCAACACCTAACCATTGAAAAATAACGATATTTCAACAATCCAAATTCATAAAATATTCTAATTTGGGTCATAGCTGCATACGACCATCAAGTGTTCTGCCGATAAACTGGATCTCAGTTTCAGCCTACAGGGAGGCTTAGAAGTGAGTTCCTTCCGAGGACTCATGAAAATTACTGAAACCAAGTTATTTTCTTCAAATGGAACAAACTGTATATTATTACTCATTTGGAAAGCTGTGACCGTTTCCTATTCATTTTGCATATTCTTCCTATACACCTATCTCGTACAGTTTATGACTAATGATGATTCAAGGAATGAAATCGTCTTCAAAAAAAACAATTATTTACAAATGATTCGGATAGTATGCTATGATCTTCATTCTGATAGTGCTGACATATTTCTTCATTGTCACCCTGAATTCAAGTTTCGTAGATTTGAAATAACTCTTGCAGAAAATTATTCCTCAAATGTGGTTTTGATGGATTATTCATCATTTATGGTCAACGTAACAAGAGTATCAGCAGAACATGCAGAAAGTTCAATGGGATGATTTGAGAGATTTCGTTAGATCGAGAAGAAATTTTGGCTCTTTTCATACTAACCGGAACAACCACCAATATGCCTATCAAACCAGCAAATCAATAGATTTAACATAACAGAACCAATTTGGAAAAACCACCAAATCCCCTAACAACACGGAAAATGCGACGGTCATATTTCTCGATATCGAAGGAGCATTTAGATTAAATTTCTATTGGATCAGCTTCTGCTGAGAAAATTATAGACCAATAAAAACCGGCTGGATCTACGCAATGCTCATGAACAGAACAGCTACCACAAGGGCTGGTCACAAAGTGGTGTATTATCTTCCCTCGTGTGGTCACTCCTGATGGACGATCTAACTAATGCCCTTGAAAGAAAAGGCAAAAGCTTCAAGCACATTTTGGCAAAGGTCGGGAAGAGTAGCTTGTGATATCTTCCAAAAAGCGCTGAATAACGTACACAATTGGTGCCAGAGGGGACAGATGTCTCTTTAACACAGCAAGACTGTAATAGTACCCTTCATTAGACAGAGGCAACTGGAAGACATAGGTAGCTCCACATTGTTTCAATGGTGAGGTCATCCGATTTGCAATAGAAGCGAAATATTTAGGTATCATCCTGGATAAAAAGATCACATAGAACGCTCACATGGAAAAGATTCTCCATAAAGCCAACTTATCTATGGACATGTCGGAGGATTTGTTTAAAACTTTGTAGTATGGGCCCTAAACAATTCCACTGGATGTATTTGATGATTATTAGACCAACATAGTTTGGTGGCCAGGCAACGCTCTACAGGCCTGTCTAGCGATCACTGGAGCTATAAGCATCTATCGAAATCCTTCTAGACTTACCTCCTCTCCATGTTTCTTTGGGGAGAGAGGCAAGGTGAAAAACATACAGAATTGTGCATATTGCCAGTTGCACATGATACACATATACGAAGCGTAGTAGACTACTGGTTGACATCGAAAGTCATATAGTTTTGGGCATGACTTCCGACATAAAGCCTTTAAAAGTCAACTAGGATCTGCCCCATACCGTCCTAATTCTAGATAGAGTCGAATGGGTCCTACAAAAGAAGGACTGTTGGTTCACAGATGGTTCGAAAACACCTTCTGGCGCAAGGGCAGGTGTATACAGAGGTGAACTTAGGACATAAATTCCAACCTGTCCATTCCAGGAGAAAATTCACGCCACTGACTGGAGGAACCGCACGTTAAAAGGTAAGACCTCTTTAATCCTTAGCTAGCACAAGTTTCGACTTCTGAGGGCTGTCGTTTGTAGGGGGATGACAACTGGTTAACGGAAAAAACCTCGATCTCAAACTCAAAAATATTTATTAAAATCTTAGTAGTTTGCATGTCATGTCAGCATCAACTATCTCATCATCTCATTTGATTTCTTCGCACCACCTCTGTGGTGCTAGAGACATCCTATGGGATGTGAGAAGGATGGTGGAGGGAAATCTCGCTGGCTTACGTTAAGAAACCAGCGCTATCCGGACCGTAGCAACTCTTCAGCTCCCCAAGGGGGAACAGACGAGGCACATCCGCTGATGTAAACGGGTGTACTCGGTACTCTTGACTCATGGTGTTGGGTAACCCTGTCTCCCGCTCTGCTTATACAAGGGTTGCATGTGTTAAATGTTCGCTATAACGACTGAATTGGCAGCGGATTTATTCATGAGGTCTCCCGGAAATAGTCAACAAAAAATCTGGTTCTGATGTCAGTTCTATTTATTCCCTAGATTATTTGTTGTTTAATCATGGCGTTCCTGGAAATTATCCAATCTTTGATAAATAAGCCCCCCGTATCTGCGAGGCTGATTATGGTGAGCCCTGACTCAAGTAACGTTTCTAGTGAGCGAACTTTTGGCGATGTGAATTTCATAAAATCTGTAAGATACTCTTTCGATGTGTTCTTGGATGGCCGTGACGTTAGCCTTGTCATGTAGCTTATCCAATCGGGTGTACATGTCAATATTGGTGACGATATGCATTACCTTGTCCCGCATTCTTTCCAACCTCGTAAATTGGTTAATGGGCTTGGAGGAACCAATACAAATAAATCAAGCCGATCAACATCCAAGTTAATAGGGAAACGGCGAAAAAGACTCAATAGGAAGGTTCAACAATTCGTCTCTGGTGTGAATTCCTGACCACAATGAAATGGAAGACAATATTTGTCATATTTTGTGCTGGTCGACTAACTATCAACCAAACGTATTGGGAATGTTATATGCCGATATTATTTCACCAGATCTGTATAAACTCCGTTGATAAAAATAGATAGTAATTTACAAAAGGATTCACCATCACTCCTAATAGGTTTAAGACTTTTACAAAATTTTTGTTTTATTTCATCGTCTTCTTCTTGAAATAGGGAAATTATATGAAATAATGTCAGAAAATCAAATTGTTCACTTTCTCAAAAATGCGAACCCATTGGTTACTAGAAGATATAAAAAGTTATTTTCAAGTAGAATTGACACAAATCCCTTTCCATCAGTCACAAGATTGGAACGCCTCTGCTCGGTCCTGCTAAACGGATTTTATATCTTGGGGCAAGGTGAATTTTCAGGATCGCATTTTTAGGAATGCCAATGATAGTAATGAATGGTGTGGTAATAGCGCCTAACGGGATGAGACGCTCTTGCTCGAACAAACTGGGTCTTCTACGTGTGCTAGAAATCTGCATAAGCGATTTGCCTATCTTCACGATTCACGAAGCGTTCAAAACACATGTACGGGAAATCGGTCAAATATCAATCTATCAATATAATTTGTTCATTTCATTAGAGTGCTACTATGGAAAATTCTCAGATGAAAATAACTTTTTCTACCATTCTAATAACTAAAACGGCATTAAGCATACGGATTTATACCTCGCTATAGATGATCGATTTATCACAGAATCAAAATCTATGGTTGAAACTAATTTTTAAAAACATTACTATGGCAGCCCCTTTCTTTAAATACATCACTGTGTTTACTGTCGAATTTCAGTGGTTAACTTTCATGACGACCCAAGAGAAATCAATTCAAAAACTTACAATGCTGTTGTTTCAATATAAGTTCGTAGAAAAATTACGCTATGTAACGCGTTTGTGATCTAATGAAGACTCGTTTATTAAGCACTCGCTCCTCAATAACCGATAAAACTAGTTACATTACTATTTTGAGTATGCAAATTATTTCTTTTCGTGGCACATATTCTTGATCTAGTTTCATCTCTGGACATATACCAAAATTACATTTTCAATAACTTGTTGATCATAAGAATAACTGAAGAATAAAGCTAAAGGCTGAGGGCTGTCACCAAGCAACGAGCTTGAGAAATTTGTTATAAAATTAGAAGGCACTTTTCAGTGTCTGAGGGATATTCGGGGAATTTTTTTTAACAAAAAAATGTATAACTCAACACAACGAAATATTTATTAAAGTTAGTAAAAGTACAATTATTAAAATTTAACTTTATATTAGATTCGATGCTGTTCTCTACTACATAAGATCTATTACCACGCTTAGTATTTATGATCTTGTTGTGGTAATCTTGATCGAGATTTAAGTATGGTTTTTATCTTTTCATTCTTTACATTCAAGGCAATTGAGTCAGCAGCAGCTTAAGTCCATCCATTTATTGTATTTCTTCCAACAGGTACATTATCATACAATCTGTCAGTTTCACTTTTCCAGTGTCGATTTCGTTTTAAGAACAGTCGTGGTGAGGTAATATTGTCGCCTCGTGATATCAGCTTATGTAAAAGACGTACAGGGCAGCTTTATTGTCTTTCACTATTGGAAACCACAGCTTTTAGAACCAACTTGGCACATTTTACTGAACACCGGATTGTATTCAAAGCGATTTTTTAAAGAGTCATCGTTGTTTTTCTCGATTTGAAAACAAAACCACCAGATAAAAAACTGCCTCTCCTCTTCGTCACGCTAATTCTACAGCAGCAATATGGTAAAACTCACGCATAAGAGCTTCAGGAGTATTTTCATCCCATAGCAATATTATTTTGTCAATTTCAAACAGAATTAACGAAATTGGATAAAATTCACTCAACTAATAGCCACAAGCTATCAACAAAATTTGAGTCCTTAAACTTGCCAGTCATCACTCAAAAATAGGCCCATATCTCCGAAATTACTTGGGACCGCCAAAAATGATATTTGGATTCTTTTTTAAGGAGAACAAACTAAGTAGGTTTAAAACAATTTGTTGACACCTTGTGGCTATTAGTTAAATGGGTCAATCATAATATTATATAGTCATTATATTACTTTTCTTGCAAAAGTTTGCACGAAACGTTCCACATTGTCTTCACTGTTCCTTCTTTGAATAGGGTGTTTCTCATATCAACGCCAATTCTTCTAAGCTTCTATATTCATTTGATTTATATTCTCGTTCGCAGCAAAATTCGATAAATATTCCTCAAATATATTTGTGACTTTAGGTTGTATTTCGATTAATTTTTTCTTTGATTAGCGCATTTATACTATGAACATTCGCATTGCCAAAACATGACATTTTAAAATTTATTTGGAATGAAGTAATCAAACTCGTGTTAGAACTGTGAAAGAAATTACAACAAGTTCCGAGATAGTTATTCAGAAAATTCCTTACCTCACTATCTACTTTCGGTTTCCTTTCTATGCAACACCAGCTCAAATAATTCTATACTTTTCCACGATGTTCCATTATTTGAATTGTCGATTTCTCCGATCAAGTAATACTCAAAAAGTACTGAAGGTAACATCTTTTCATAATGTAATCCCTCAAATCATGATATTGTTGCCATGTCGCAATTTTTTAAGGATACAATAAGCTAGATTTTGATTTCTGTCGGGTATATTCATGCCAACGAAAACCTAAAACTACTGTCTTGGATGAAACGTTCATTGCAGCTTGTTGGGAGCATGTAAAAACGATAGTATTTCCATCGCCGCGCCGAACGGAGATTCTTCGTTGTCGATATAGTCTGGTCAGTGCGGCAACGCTGCCTTTGATATTTGACATAACAACAACAAAACATTTTCTGTTTGTTTTCATATTTGGCTCATTGGAGTGTTTTTTGGTGAATAAAGGGTAAATTCTGAGTTGATTTGTGTTAAACTATCGTGAGTTTTTATTATTAAGCAATGGTGAAGCATCGTGAAATGTGTAAGAAACCATTTGAAGCTGGAAATCAAAATATGTCATTTAATAGGTAAGCTACCAGTGTCGTAACTATCGAGGAAGGGAAACCGAATTGGAATCGAGTAAAATGAATGAAATATGAAAAATCATGTCAATTAGAGCATCGGCTGTTCTCAAAATCCTGTGGAGATTCTTCCATCCCAATTTCATGTTTCCATTCCATATTGGGTTCCCATTATTTCTATTTTATTGGACCCCAATATTTCTGTCAACAACGTACGACACTGCCGGTGAGGGAAGATGTTTCTTACAAACAAAGTTTAAGACGTGTGCGGCGAGTAACTCATCTAGGTTGGGTTATTTGATCGGAGATCGATTTCCTGTGCCGAAAATATTTACTTTCATACAGTTTTAGGGTTCATGTTCCCAAGGGCTGTATTTATGATATGTGCGCCTTGGTGGTCGTGATGGTAGAGCTCTCGCCTCTCAACCACAGCATTATATCACACGTTAAAAGGTAAGGGCTACGTCTTTCCTAGCTCGCACAAGTCTTTCTGAGACTTCTGAAGGTTGTGCTAGTAAGAGTGCAGCTGCTTGACGGAAATAACGACAAAAACAACAATTTCTTGTTATCCCCCAGAACTCACGTAGTGAATGAAAATTTAACTTTCGTAATTTTGTTCCCTGAACATGATTCCGAATAAAATTCGAGGGAGTCCCAATCACTTTTTGAGTTGGTTATGCTATTGCAAGACTATCTTCAAACACGATTTTTTTTAAATTGATAATCACACAAAATGATTTATTTTTGTTGACACTTTTTTCAGACGCTAATCTACATAATTTCTTCTACAAATATACCAACACCAAAAACCGACTATTTATATTCAAATAACTTCATTTATATTTTCAACTGTTCAGATTTTATAATGTGTTGAAATTCATAAAAATAAGTTTTTTTCAACAATACTTAATTTCGATTAAAATTCTTCTGATTGAGTTTTTAGTCAACAAAATCTTTGCAGTACAAAAATAAATATTTCCTACTTATTTTCCGTTGCATGGCAACGCCTTAGTGCAAGAAAATATTGAAAACTTCCTTCAAAAATATTATCAAAACTGTCCATATTTATGATCGATTTTCGAAAAAAGATTTTTTCCGAGTAGCTCATACCAAAGCACCGAAATACATCCCATGCGTATTATTCTCAATAAACAGCGTGCCTATTTGAAGAATGTTTAATTGCAATGAACATTTTGAGGAGAACGTGGTGTCCTATTTCAATGGTTTAATTAGATCAGACCGGCCTTTATTTATAATTAACGAGTTATTTTATTCCTGTTACCGATTAAGATGCATTGCCACCCAGCCAGTAACCCTAATAAAATGAGAAAAAAACGTGCTCTGTCTCATCACTAATTATACACTCAGCATAATGGCATCCGTATTGTTGTAGGCACATGACAGTTACAGCTAAAGTAAGTCAAAAAAGTATAAATTACCGGGCAACCTATTATTAGATGGCTGACAGTATTAATAAGAAAAATTGGGAGTTCATTTTTTCGTACAAAATTCCCAGTTCTACATTTTTTTTGTTCATCTGCAACATTTAAAAAGTTGGGGAAGATATGGTTAAGAAGTTTAAACTTTTTCATATCCGTGCTGGGTTCGAATCATTTGGACACACGGAATATCTACTTCTGATATCAATAAAGGAATTATTTTATTTTTTATTATACAAGGGTCCCACATTTGATTTTCTCAACAAACATCATTTCCGTTTATCTGGAAAGACAGGAAAATAAACTAATAAGAGTTTTGAAAAACATCAAATAGTCCTTCTAGTTGCACCTGTAATACCCTATAGATTTATATCCCAAAAAAGGCAACACGATTTTATTTCTATTCGAATATTACCCTCCATTTCATTTGATCTAAATTGAATATCTACTTCTTCCTGAATACAATGGTACACCATACCCATTCTTTCAGCGCTGGCGTAGAAAAAACATTTAACGGTTCTGATATGATTGTCAGGTAAGTTAATTTGGTTAGTGGTTCTTTTTCTATTGTCTGAAGATTTTAGGAGGAGTAATACAAATAAAGCCTCAATACCGAAAAAAGGTCCTAGATACTTTTTTTCTTGATAATATTTTGATAAATTTCATTCTACCTGAATAACTTATGAATATTCACTACAGTACCAATTATATCATTCAGAGTTTTTACTAGAAAAACGATCCCTATTAGGCAGCAGGCACACTGAGCAACCATGACCGACCGTCCAACTACGACCGAAATTTCCAAAACGTGTATTCTTATCGGATAATTCACACTGAATGATCGTCTTCAATCGGTTTTCGAAGACCATGTTTAAAATTGCAATCTGCTGAAAATTTTGGTAGATCAGTGTGAGTTTGAAAGTTTTTATTGATCCCATTCAATTTTTGGTCGTTGCTGGACGGTCGCGGACGGTCGATGCTGGTCGGTCAGTGTGATTCCCAGCGTAGGAAACCACACAAAATTCATTTATTTGCTGAATTAGGTAGGTATCAACAACGCAGCATTTACGCGATTTGGACTGGTTACGAAAGAGTTGCTGATAATGATAAAAAAAAATATATAGAAAGTTGAAAATAAACGAATTATAAGGAAGAAACATTATTATTTAATTGGCAGTTTTAATAACAGAAATAAAATCTGAACGCTGGTTAATGAATTTAAAGTAATATGAAGGAAATTAGACATAATAACAAAACTTTGTCAAATCCACTTAATCAGGGAAATTGCCAACCACTTTGGCAATGATCCTGGCAAAGCGTTCCAAAACTGCAATGTTTTTCACATCCATCACCAAATCTGAAATTATAGAAGTCATCAACTAATCATCTAATAAAAAATCTACTAGTATGGATGCAATCACCATTACTGCAATGAACGAAAGTTAAGAAATAATTGCTTTTATTTTGGCACATACTATAAATTTTATAACACAAAAATTACTAGTATCGAAAATTACGGATCAATATCTTCATCAAATGTTTTCTCAAAGGTTATTGAAAAATTCAAAATAAGGAATTGACTTGACACACATTGAAGCGAGTCAGAAGACGTTTGATTCTGTCCAAATAACAACTCATCATCAAAAGTTTTTATATTTTGAATTGATCTCAAAAATAGGATTTGACTTGACTTGCATTGTATTGGGTCAGGAGTTGTTAAATTCTGTCTGAATTACAACCTAACGAGGTCAAAAGTCATTGTCGGGTCTTCAGAGGAGTTTAGTCGATTGTTTTAAATATTGAAGTGATCTCATAAATGGGATTTTGGTTGGCTTTCATTTTAGTGGGTCATAAAACGTTTGATTCTGTCCAAATAAAAACTTCTCCTCGTCAAAAGTCATTGTTGGGTCCTCAGAGGTGTTCAGTCGAAGTTTATATATTTTGAAGTGATCTCAAAAATTGGATTTGACTTGACTTGCATTGTAGTGGGTCAGAAGTTGTTTAATGCTGTCCAAATTCTAACTTACTGAGGTCAAAAGTCATTGTCGGGTCTTCAAAGGAGTTTAATCGATTGTATATATTGAAATGATCTCATAAATGGGATTTTGGTTGGCTTTTATTTTAGTGGGTAGAAAACGTTTAATTGTGTCCAAATAACAACTCCTCATCATCAAAAGTATATATTTTGAAATGATCTCAAAAATAGGATTTGACTTGTCTTGCACTGTAGTGACTCAGCAGACGTCTTATTCTGTCCAAATTACAACTTCTCATTGTCAAAAGTCATTGTGGGGTCGTCAGAGGGGTTCAGTCATTTTTTTATATTTTGAAGTGATGCCATAAATAGGATCTGAGTTGTGCGGCATTGTGGTATAGGTCAGGAAGACATTCAATCTTTTTCAATTTCAACTTCACATCATGAAAAGTCGTTGATTCAGTTGATTCAGTTGATTTTCTTATATTTTGAAGTGATCTCAAAAATAGGATTCAAGGTTACTCGCATTGTAGTGGGTCATAAAATGATACACTCTGTCCAAATAACAACATCTCATCATCGAAAGACAATCTCGGGTAGTCAGAGGAATTCAGTTGAAGTTTTTATATTTTGAAGTGGTCTCAAAAATAGGATTCGACTTGAATCACATTGTAGTAAATCAGAAGTCGTTTAATCTTGACCAAATAATATTTTATCATCATCAAGAGTCATTGTCGGGTCGTCAGAGGGGTGCAGTAAAATTTTTATTATTTGTAGTGATATGAAAAATATGATTTTGAAGTTAAAATCTAACAAAATAACAACTCATCACCATCAAAAGTCATTGTGGGGCCGTCAGAGGAGTTCAGTCGAATTTTGAATATTTCCATAGAAAAGAAAAGAAGAAATATTGTATAGTGCACATCCAAATTCAAAGACTAAGCAGCCCCGTTTTAGTTGTAGGTAAACACTTCTCGATAATGGGAAGTTCACAGATGAACACCCACACAAGTAGGTACTCATCATTGTTAATTCAATAATGGACATCTGGAAAGCCTCTAAAATGATTTCCATGCACTAAACGCTTGAGCAAACTGCACTTTATGAACGCACGTTTCACGAAATTGTTTATTTCCTAGTTAGTAGCGGAAACCATGTGATGTACCTAATTACTTCCATAATTAGTATTTTCATAACAATACTGTGAAGCTGGTAGCTGATGTGTGGCAAACCATTCGATCATATGGAGAAAAAACGTTCAGGACGCCAGATGTTTTATTTTAAACACTGATTGTGTATACAGTAGGAATATGAAAATATAGGCCATATTTTGAGAGATGCTTATTTATCGTTGATGTAATGTGTTTAAATATTTTAATGAAGAGTGTACTTTGTGAAGAACCAGCATCGTTCAAACAATTTTTATCAAAATTGCCTAATGAAATAAAAGGAATTGAATGATAATTCAAAAAATAAAGTTTACTGATGTCCCTATGTGAAAGCAATGATCAGTACAATAGTCATCATTGGTTGTTGTTCAGTTGAAATTTCCGGGACAAATAGACTTTCACGAGTAAAATGTCGTAACAAACGCTATCTTTTTAACTAGGGAGGAAAATGTAATTTTCCGTCCCGCATGCGAAGTTTGCATCAAACGCAAAGGGAGGAATATCTATTTACATACCAAGGGAGAAATATAATGCTTTTCCTCCTGAGGTATGTGTATAGTTTTTTGTACTACCTTTTTAATATTCTCTCCTTTTTATAATGTCCTAAAAATTATAATGCATATTTACTTATAAGAAGAACTGCAGAAAGTTGTGGAACTATATGCGGCTATATGACAAGCTGATCCTAATAAACTGTACGAATGGTGGGTTAGCAACAATTTGTTCCTCAATATGAATAAATGTCATTTTATCACTTTTTCGAGAGTTGGTAGGAAATTTGAGTCATCTTACAGGTTAAATAATCAGCTAGAATATACATCTAATATAAAAGATTTGGGGGCTATTTTTGATGAACAACTTATTCAGGTTTTTCCATGGAAGCACTAAAGAGGGTATACTTATCTCTAGTAGTATCTCAGTTAGATTATGCATGTATCATTTGGTCTCCTTTTTATCAAGTTCACAGTGTAAATTTAGAAGAGATACATTTTTAAGATTTTGTGCTTTTAAATTGGGACTTCGAGTACAGAACCATGACTATTCTATTTTGTTGCAAGAAATGGGTCTAAAATCATTACAAACAAGACGAATTCACGCAGATCTATGCTATGTATTCAAGCTGCTAAATGGACTGATGACTTGTCCTGAATTACTTGACACTGTCAATATTCATGTGCCAAACAGAAATCTTAGACACAGCAACTTATTTGATATACCATTCCATCTTACAAATTATGGCAAGCATTCACCCTTGAAAAGAACCCTAAAGTTATTGAATGACAAAGACATCAGTATTTTTGGAGACTCCTTTGATAATTTTAAAAGGTCATTGAATAATATAAGTTGGTGATAGTTTATGTAATGTCGTAATATTTGACTATGTTGTAACCCGTTTCAAAATCTTATTCTGGCTAATTCAGTTTGTATTATTTGCTCCACATAGTTGTTTACTGTAATTCTGTATATATCTTTTAGTATTAAGCAATAACTTTTTATCGATTTTAGTTTATATCATTGTAATTTTCTCTTACAATGGGGTTTATCCCGTATGAATAAATAAATTAAAAAAATATCAAGTTAGTGCTGCGTCGCGTCGTCATTGTGTTGACAGCGCTTTGTTGCTATGACATTTTTGGTGATACAAACCTAACAGTTATCACATATTCACACTTTTAAGTTGCTTCTAAGTTTTGAAAATGAGTTCCAGCGAAGACGACCTGCCAAGAGATCTCGCTGGAGATGCAAGATTGATTTCAATGCATCTTCTTCCTGACAAATCGATAGAGCAATATGAAAGGGATATAGTGTGTTCAAAAAATGATTGGAATAGCGCGTAGTATTAAAAGTCTCCTAAGATTCCACCCTAGAATTTTTTTCGCAGCGAGGAAGATAATGAAAACCATGGACAATATGGAGCAAATATAGTACGTTACAATCAGTACTAATCGTTAGAGAAATTATAGACATCGAGTGTCCAAAATTTATAGCATTCCCCAAAAAAGAAGCAAGCCAGAAATGTTTTAGAATATTTTTTACAGACTTCGGATAGAGATTAATTGCATATGAAGGTAAGCTCTTTCAATTATAAAACTGGTTAGACAAGAAATGGTTGTATGAATGGCCGTTTAAATTATATTTTCCTCAAAAACCAAACTGACCTTTAAGGGTCTTTAATTGAATTATAAAATATGCATTTGTTTTTTGTGATTTTTTAATTTTTTTTTCAAATTGCTTCACTTTGTGGCATTTGTGTGGCTTGCAAATAAGAAGATTTGATTAAAATGGATGTTAAAGTGTTAAAGACCTTGATGATCATGGCGATATGATATTAGTCATCATTTCAGTTACAAAAATTAAGAAAAAACGCACATTTATTGTTTCTGATGACATAATACACGGAACGTCCGCCTTGGCTTTATACCAAAAATATAAAATTTCCAGTCAGCCCATAACATGACACTCCAGATTTTTTGTCAATTACAATAGGAATATACGCAAAAGCAGTCGAAATAATTATTTACAAGTGTTCATAAGTCCAAAACTATTAATTTTTTTGATAGAAAACCATTTATCAAACTTGTTCAGAATTCAACGTAGAATGTAATAATGCAATGAAATACAGGGTGTCCCATTTAAAAAAATTAACTTCTAAGTCACCGTGCTTTTTTGAGACACTCTGTATGAATGAAACTTAAACCATTAAAGAGATCGAATGAAACCCTACAACTTATGTATTTAACATTTTTTTGTAATATGGAAAATGAAGAAGTTACGGGGGGGGGCGACGGACTTTTGGTCCTCACTGTATATGTACCTAATCGAAAAGAATACAATGGGCTAAAATTCCTTTTGTAATCGCAACATTTTTAGAATTAAAAACCTTCCAAAATTATACCTGTCATTGTTTCCGACGAACTTCGGCTACGCTGCTCGTCAATGCAGGTGGTGACTTGGTGACAATTAAGCAGCATGGAGGTTGGAGGTTGAAAATCTAGGAAAATTGGTAAGGGATATGTCGCTGAATCATTGACAAAGAAAAGGATAATTGCAAGTAAAATCATGACTGGTCGGGACTTTTCTTCAATCCCAAGTTCTTCTAGGGATCACGTTGATAACTTTGTGTCGGTATAGCTCTTCCTTCGTTGGAAAGCCACCTTGCAAGCAGCAATAAGTAATCATCAAGGAGTGGTTAACATTTCAGAGGAAAATGGTCTTTATTTGACAAACTGTACAATTAATTCAAGCCGTTTCTATTCATGTAGGTATTATATTGTTATTTAATCAAAAAAAAAAAGGAAATACACATATGCATTTTTTAATTCTCATAAATTTTCTTACAAAATCAAACAGACGAGGTAAAA
Organism: Chrysolina americana; assembly: GCA_958502065.1. Lineage (NCBI taxonomy): Eukaryota > Metazoa > Arthropoda > Insecta > Coleoptera > Chrysomelidae > Chrysolina > Chrysolina americana. The sequence goes on from OY293410.1 coordinate 20,039,471, forward strand.
AACTCTTGCTTATATGTGGAACTCTTAAAAAATTAACCTCCCGGCGGGAAGAAAAGTACCATATTCCACCCTTTTTTTAGCTAATTCTGAGATACTATGTCGGAATTCTGACTTTATCAGCGGAAAAATAAATATTTCGAAGTATGCAATTTTACAAAATTGGCTAGAAAAAATCAGGAATGGGTAATTTTTGCATATTTTCTAAAACTCTCAAAGACCTTTCCACCTCACACATTATGGTCAAAATATTCAATGCTCCGTTTTACAGTTTTGAGTCTCTGAGACCAGAACTGTAACGTCTCTCCTACGGAAAACATTAGAGAAACTGCTTCATAGTCATGTTTCAGAGATACGAAGGCGTAGAAGGGCCACTGTTATTAAAATTTTTATTTTCGTTAATTCCGAGATACTAAGTCAGAATTCTGACTTAGTAACTCAGAATTAGCTAATTCCGAGATACTAAGTCAGAATTCCGACTAAGTAACTCAGAATTAGCTAATTCTGAGATACTAAGTCGGAATTAGCTAATTCCGAGATACGTACCAAGTCAGAATTCTGACTTAACATCTCGGAATTAACTAATTCTGAGATACTAAGTCGGAATTCTGACTTAGTATCTCGGAATTAGTTAATTCTGAGATACTAAGTCGGAATTCTGACAACATCTCAGAATTAGCAAAAATAATTTTTTATCAATAGGTGGCCCTTCTACGCCGTCGTACAGAGATGTAGACAAGTCATTGAGAGAAATTTAGGAAACTCTGGAGAACAAGAAGGTATACATTGGACCAAGTTTTTCAATATCGAGACCTTCGGAATAACGATGGATAAAAAAATACTCCTGCTTTCCATATTTTTAGCTATACAGGAACATATCACAACGGATAATTTGACATGATGCACATAACTCGCGAAAGGGCTCATAAATGCGTCTCTCACGTATGAATTTAACGAGTATGATTCTCGCCGTCGAATCGAGGTTAGGCGTTTATGCAATTTCAGTGAATTAAAATCTCTCATCGAGAGGACAACAACCTCGAGTACCACCACAACACCCACCATTTGTGATGATACTAATTAGACATTCGAATTAAGTACCGATTACCTAATAAAAATTATAGTGCCGGTACTCGGTAAGGATACAAATAGCTGGTGATTGTTTATTCTAATGATTGCCGTATTTGGAGCTATTTTGGTGATGCGATTTCTATATCGTCTCGTTTTTGTTAGTTTGTTCTCTCCAGGTCACGTATGTCGGCGGCCTTTCAATCAAAATAGCTGTTTTCGAAATTTGATCTCAGATATATTTACTAAACATTAAAAATTTAAAAAATATATATAAAATGTTGATGGACAACCATAATACAGCATTTATCATGAGAAGTTGGTATTAGTAGTAAAATTACTCATAGTCCAGGAGGCAGTGAATTTTTTAGTAGGTACCTACTTATTTTCCCATTCAGTGTATATGAACTGATCAGGTCTCGCAGTGACAAAAAACAAGAATTTTTAAGTCTGGCTAAAATATCTGGATGGACTCAAAACATAAAAAAACAATTAATTTTCCAGTCAAATATTTCATATTTACTAAAGGGGAAAAAAAAGTTTATGAAAATAGCAGTCTGGCTTATATTAGATCACGGAAAGTGAGTCTGGCTGAAAATTAACTTCAGTATATCCTTAACTACTAGAACAATTTTTATCACTGTATTCGTATATTCTAACGCATTTTCCGCCTCAACCTATTGACCACCCTCTAAACAAACAGAGTTCGTCAAATGCATGGATCCACCCATTTTCCTCAGTTAACAGGTAATCGGAAAAAAGTTGGGATGGAAGTTGAAGGGTATTTTGCTCTGCACCTTTCTAGGAATTCAAATATTCTTTAGATGTGCCATTGGTGGAGAAGTGACGTCATCGGTATTTTTTAAATGGAATCATATGGTATTTTTCGCTTTTTTTCTATTCAGTGGTACTAATATTGTTTCAATTGTCTCGATGTACAGTGAATTTTCTATTTTTGTGTCCACCTCTGTAATTAATTCACTCACCAGTTGCTTAATTTGTTCAAAATTTTTCTGAATCGTGGAATGTAGCCAGTTGATCTCTTAAGAGATATGGCACTTATGGTATCAGAAAACTGGAGGAGTATTTTAACAAACTGAAATAAAATGGTTGGTTAGACACCGGTTAACCATTAGTACTTACAAAGTCCTTAGTAGACAAAGAATAGCTATGACAATATTTATTGACATCGAAGATGCTTTCAACACTGCATCAACTGAGTCTATAGCAAGCACCCTAGTAAAAAAAGAGGTACCTCCCCTATTATGCCAGTGGATAAACTCCAACTTGAAAAACAGGGTCATAATATCAACAATTGGCGGAATACACTGATAGCTAGAGCAAATAGGGGATGTCCGCAGGAAACGGAACTATCGCCCCTACTATGGGCCATCCTAATGGACAAACTGATAGATAGGCTAACATACAGAGGTTTCTATTGCTCAGGATATGCTGATGATCTTGCAATTATTGCAAAAGGCAAATTTGCAAAGACAGTCTCGGAGCTTACACAAACAGCCATAGATATAAGTTATAACCGAGAGGTAGTGTAAGGAGGAAGAACTGTCAGTAAACCCTCATAAAACCACTACAGTCACATTCACATGAAAGAAAACACTCGAAGGACTAAGGTCACCTGTGCTAAACTGGATAGAAATTCCTTTTGCCCAAGAGACAAAATACTTAGGAGTTATCTTTGACCATAAGCTAACATGTAATCAACAATCTACAAAAAGTGATAGAAAAAAGCTCAAAAGCCTTCAATCTGTGAAGGAGAATGTGCGGAAAAAATTGGGGGCTACAACCAAAAATGACCAGATGGCTTTTTGCCAGAGTCATCAGACCAATGATAACATATAGGTCGGTGGTATGGTGGCCAGAGATAAAGCAGGCAAGGGTAGTACGATTGCTGGGAGGACTGCAAAGACAAGCATGTCTGAGTGCTACCGGAGCCATGAGAACTACTCCAACAGCCGCACTCAGAAGCAAGCAGAAGTCTTACTCAACCTGCCACCACTACACATACACATTCAAGGCCAGGTCGGTCACGAGCAGATTTCTTAGAGGTCAAACGCCCATAAGCAAGATGCACGGGAGAGACTACAACAAGCTATATGAAGAGTTGGAAAACGACCCGATCATGAGAATGCTATCTGATGGTATACTCCCGAGATATGGCTTTGACAAAACTTTCAAGATAGCATTACGGACAGGGATGCGTGGAAAGAAGGACCTCCCATCAATGCAGAAATCGCCGTATACACTGATGGCTCAAAAACCGATGAAGGTTCAGGAGCCGGCATATAAGGAGCAGCCGAAGATACGAATCTCACTGAGCTTAGGCAAATATACGACGATATTCCAAGCGGAAATCATTGCAATACATCATTGCGCGCAGGAGTTAAGAAGGCAAGAGTTCTCAGGAAAAACCATTGTCATTTACTCAGACAGCCAAGCGGCAAAAAAAGCACCTCAAAACTAGTTTGGGACTGCATAGTAGCGCTAAAAGAGCTGGGCAGTCAGAACAGACTGACACTAGCTTGGGTACCAGCACACACCGGTTACAGAGGCAATGAAGAGGCTGATTCACTATCTCGAGAAGTCCAGAACCGTTTTGCAGTATAGCAAAAGCCTTCCAAAAAAATAGCACCAATTCATGGATTCAGCAGAAATCTCAAGAATGGTGGAATGATTCACCAGGAATGAGACAAGTCAAAGAATCCTGAGGTATGGTTTCCGGGCTTTGAGGCCGTGGTCGGTTCACCTCCGCTATGCTGAAGATGCTCACCGCAGTTGTGAGCGAAACGTCCAATGGAACCGCCTCCACGGAGGTGAACCGACCACGGCCTCAAAGCCCGGAAACCATACCTCAGGATTCTACTTCCGGCCGCGAAAGCCTTCATTCTATGCTCACAAGTCAAAGAGTTTATTAAAAAACCGCTGCCAACATTCATAGAATATATACTGAGCCAGAGAAGGAGCACTACTAGAATAATAGTGAATAGTTGGACTCCTCACATGGGATAGTAGGCTCAATAAACATATGAGCGTAATCGGTCTGGCAGAAGAAATGCTATGCAGGTTCTGCCAGGAAGAAGAGGAAACATCAGCACACATACTATGCCACTGCGAGGGCTTGTCAAGACTGAGGTTTCTGGTGCTGGGAGAAGACAAACCAGAAGCTCTCAATTATATGGGAGTTCTAAAAACTAGTCTATGTGGTCTCGTGATGAAGACAAGGCTAGACAAAGAACTCTAAACGATTTCGAGGGCACACACAATAGATCTGTAAAGGTCGCCGTGTAGATGCTTATGGCACAGAAGCCCCAAACTAATCTAATCTAATGTTTGCTCATTTCTGGGCTTTCGTGGGCATCAGACTGCCTTTTGCTTGGCCAGTCTAAGCCTAATGGCTAATAGTTCTCGGGCCCAATGCCAGTAAAAAAACACGACAAAGCTGACAGAATAAATTTTCATGTTGTTTTTGTAAGGTTTATGGACTACTTGACTGTTTTCAGCATAAGAAAAATTATAGAAAATTGACTTTTCCAATGTTTAGGGGATCACTGGCCCACTCTGCTGTTTTCAATTTATAATGTATAATTTTAAGGCAAATTCCTCTCACCTGCGCCTCTGACCGTTTGTTTAGATGTTACCTCTAGGCCTTTCGGTGCAGTTGTTCCGGCAATGCACTTGACTGCAAGAGGGGATACGTAGTAAAATCGATAATGGAATGTAAAGGGCATTCTCAATCGTCGGCACGTTTTGCCGTATTTGCCGTTATGATGTAATTGATTTTTTTATTGGATTATTAGCAGGCGTTTTCCTTTCAGCGCGTCTGAGGGAGAACGTTTAAACAAGAATGAATCACAAGTTTATTTTAGATCGTTTAATTGGATGACACGAACTTCAAATCATGAATAGTGCACGCGAAAGAAGGTCGAAAATGCTATTTGAAGGTGTCCTTCGCATAATGTAGATTGACCAGGGCTGACTTGATTCCCAAACAAGGGCATTCGATTTCAAATGTTCCAAAAACCATAGGTAGTAGGTATTCATGCTTGTTACCTATACCTACACTTACCTACTCATATAGGTACTCAGGAAGAGACTGAATAAGTGAAGAACGAACCTATGGTCCAACATTATGAGATGAGAAGAACCAATATTGTCAAACTTCTAATCATCCGCAGGTGCATAATAATTTCAACAATTTTTTCACTATGAACAGTGCATGAAACCTTAGTTTAGGCAACATCGTAGAAAAAAAAAATCCGAAAAGAAAAGCAGAACAACTTAGCAAAACATCAATTCACAATTAGAATACCGGTGTAAAATAATTTGTTTTTTATTCATCCTCATTTACATACAAGAATTAATAGTTATAAGTAACAGAAAAGTAATTAAATGTAAAATATTTTTCCTTAAAATTTCAGATAGTCATGAAGAGATGGACATTTTACTTCCGTTATAATTTTTTTATTATTCATTTGTCGAATTTTCCAGTATTTTGAAATGTTTTTTACCCCATCTTATTTAAGTTTCGGGCACTGATATGGTTAACAAATTTGGTACCTTGTTTGTACATGGAATCTCAGATCATGATCTGACGTTTCCAGATGTGAAAATTCCCATTCTGCACAACAAACCCAGACTCATAACATATCGATGCTTTCGTCAATTCAATATAAATAAACTCTAAAAAAAACTTTTCTGTGAATATAGCAATAATGCTCCTTTTGTTGGAAAAAAATTCTGATACAACCAGCTCCTTCGCTAACAGGTAATCTTGTAATTTTAAAAAGAAAGAGGGATAGAGCTCTGAAGAAATTTAAAAACAAAAACAAAATAGAACCTGATTTCGAGAGCTACAAGGAACTAAAGAATCATACACTTTCAGTGATCAGAAGTGAAAAAAAGGCTTATCTCAATCAAGTTTTTCGAATGAAAGTCTCAAAGTCGTCCTTGAAAACCCTGAGAAACCCCTGAACATTTATCTAACCCTAATTCTTACAACTTTTTCTCTACTCATCTGCAAAATGTAACTACTAATGATTTTTATGAAAAAAAAATGTTTTTCAGTAATTCAGTTCGAGATCCATAATCTGAATTTTCATTCAAGTTGATCACTATGGAAGAGAATAGCTGAATTGAAAAATCCTATATACTTTCCTGTTATATGAAAAAGCTGTGTTGGAATACCTATTCCCAAAAAAAAAAGATTCTATGGATTTTACAGATTTGAGAATTATAAGCATACCTCCTACAATATTCAAAATTTACTACAAATTCTTATAATTACTTAATTTCAAAAAAATTACCTCTTGATTGCCAATGTCGTTTCTGATCTTGAAGAAATACTGAAAATTATCTGGCAACTGATATTTTAACAACCCATGGTCAAGGTTTATCTAGGTACTGCTTTGGTATTACTTGATTTTTCCAAAGACTTTGGTACCATCAGTCATGAAATGCCTTCTTGAGATATTATGGCTTTGATAATAAATTAGCGTTTTCAATATGATATAACTTTCTCAGACGTTCTCAGATAATGTTGGTGAATGGTTCATACTCATCCAAGCCTGATAATCGTTCAGGCGTCCCACAAGGGTTTATACTTGATCCGTTATTCTTCATAATATATTCTACAGATATTTTAATTGGAATAGTACTGTGAAGTCTAGGCTTCGGTAAATGATGCTGTATCTCAACTTTTGTACTGAAAATTTCAGTTAAAGTTTATTCATCCATGTATGCACCCATATTCAATATTTTATTCATTCATTTCATTGATCAGTAAAAAAGGCAATAGAAATGAATATAATTTCTATCGAAAATTGAGTGAAAACCAGAAATTCAAACCAAATATTCAGTATACTCTCACGTGTTTGGGTTCTACTACAGCCTTCTCATCAATATGATCCTTGGTGAGGAAATTCGACAACACTGTAAGGACGACCTGTTCTAGTCATTCTTGATACTTGAACAGTCGATTCCATGGTGAATTATTTGTGCTCTGAATGATGGAAGTAGTGTATGATTCATGTGAAATTGTGAACGAAATGTTAGTGAATATTTAGTATTAGTGTGTCAAACGTCCTTCAAAATTAGTTGTGTGAATTTGAGGTTATCTATGCCAACTTATTATTATTGTGTCGCAGGGTTTGGGTCCAATTAGGATTCCTAGAAATAACGTTGGTATCTATGAATTGTTTTCCAAAAAACGAGGAATGAATATATGGTAACTTTTAAAAATGTAACCCACATCAATCGCTGTTAACCCAGTCCGTTAAGATTTTATTTGATTTTTTAAGCCAGTCCCATGTTTTTCATCATGACTAAAATTAAATTTTCTTTCTAGCTTAGGGTATTTGTATTTTTTTTTCATGTAGTGACCGATCAAAAAACCAACCAAAAGCCAAATTTAACGTACTCCAAGAAAATTAAGCAGAAAATTCAATTAACTTTTGAATGCCATATTATGAATTATAGAGTAACGATTAATTCCTACTACTCCAAAATTTAAAATAAATGAAGTTTATACAAGTTTTCTGACAAAAAATGAGAAAGCTCGAATATTACTGAACAAATAAAGCAACTTTTATTTTTTTTCCCCGAAATGAATCAGAAATAAAAGTACAAAATATTATAAATACTTCAGACTTGAGATTAGATAATGATTCGTATGAATTGAGCGAAACATCGTACGAATGAAGGAAAAAACAACAATTTTTTTTGTTCCGCAACTGATATGGGACGGAAAAATTATGAATTTTTCAAAATTAGAAAAAACATGGTGTGAGCTGTCCCGCTAACTTAATTTGAGGTTAGCAAAACAGCATATTTTTTTAAGAAAGGAGCGACTCATATTTTGTTCCAGCAATTCGTGCGTATTCAAAAAAGCAGCGTCACATTTTTTCGACGCAATTAATAAATTAAAAAAGGCGGGATATTATGGATACTCCACAACTGATAAAAGGTAGAAATTGCGAAATTATCTTATCTTATATTTAAGAAAAACGAAGACCAAAAAATTGTTTTCTTCCGTAACTGAATAATTACAAAGAAGATTGATAACTAGAAATTGGAGCTGACGATAATAACATGAGCAAAGAAAGAAAACAGAGGCCAAAGAAACAAAGGAACACAAGTAGAACAGCGTGAGATGAAGAAATAACATAAGAGTTATTAAGTGAAATCTGATAGCCTTACAATGTTAATTCAGGAAAATTGCCAAATATAGTTCATTGACAAATTGATAAATCAAAAATGTGCTATTGTGAATGAAGGCTTGATAAGGCTTCCCTATCAAGATCAAGAGATGGGATTGAAGCTACACGAAATGGATATTTCAGCAAGAGTCTGGAATCCCATCAGCGGGACTATTTTTGACCGTTCGCAATAATAACGTGTACGAATATCATCACATTCTAATGTTCTCTGCATGTCGTTGACATGCTAACTGTAACTCAGACTGTACCAATACATGTACTCGTTGATACTACGAACGGTCAAAAATTGTTCTCCAGGACTCATCTGGATGAAGTTTCGTGAGAAAAAATTAGTAACATAATGGGTCGTATGAATAAACCTTGAGCAGATGCTTTACTCACATTTCTTGAAACATTTTGTTGAGTTATGAAAGAGACAGACGAATAGAATATGCATTTGCTAGCTTTTATTCATACGACCCAATAAATTTGAAGAGTTAACTGTGGAGTTAACTGAAAAGACAGCTATCGATTGAGAAGGATGAGGTTTGGGATAAATGAGGTGCAGAGCTGCAGCCATCAGTTATGAGGGAATAAAAAAAAATGACTATACCACCAAAAACCTAACTTTCCCGGAGTATCGTTCATTACATAATTTGATACCTTTATTCACATTCCAGTTTTGTCTCGATGTACCGTAGGTATATATAACGTCCCAACCTTCATCCCACCGAGATTCACTCGGCATGGATATCACGAATATCGGATAACATATCGAATTTTTTATGCACCTGTTACATATGATACGTTTTATTTATTTATAGTGTCGAGTGCTCATAGCATGACATAATACACGTTGGGAGTATCGTTTCAAACAGTTCTCTGCTGTTACCGCCATTTGCTCGAACAGATAAGGATCAAGTATGCTGGGTCATTAGTATTTCCAAAGAGGTAAACCGCCTTAACGAATTTATGTAGAAACTAGCGGAATACGAGAAGAAATTCCTCAGGAATTCGTGGATTATCATCAGGATGAAAAATATTGTCGATGCAGAAGAATAGTCCATTTATCAAGACTATTGTCTACTTGCATTTTGGTAACGATTTTAGAGAACATCCTGTATTTGTGTATATGGTATATATGGTTTCAAGTTCAAAAATCTTGAACAAACGCAATGATTTACAAAAAAGTGGCGGTTTGTGTTTGTAATTACATATAAATCAAAAAAACGCTTACGGCATTTCCACATTTTACCTTCAGTTCTATTGCTATTTTTCTGTCTGCTCTATGAGCTTATTTTCGATTGAATAGGTCATACAATCAGGAATATAATATCTCATGCGAAAATATCGATTTATAACAAATCTTTTCGAAATATGAAAAATTCTTGACATTTTCTATCCATTCAATTTCTTGATATTATTTTATCAGGGTAATTATAATAAGTGAATTATTACTATGATTTTTTGGAGTATCACAAGACAATATATCGATTTGATGAACTAGTTATAGATGGTAGGTTGTAGGGGGTCGTGCAGGCTGTGCAGCCAAGCACCTCCACCAGTAAGGTATTTTGTGCGTAACCCTTCAACTTTTAAAGCCCCTGAGACTTCGTGCGAAGTTTATTAGTTTCCTGAGAGCTAAGTTCCTGAACTTGAGAAGCTTCCTGGGCGATAGGCTCACTTGCCTTTTTGCTTGTCTTTGTTCTGGCACTTTATTCCAGTGAGATTTCATTTAATCAATCAAGTGGGCTTCGGAGAGTCCACAGAAGGGTTCTGGACCGGGTGAGTTTGTCCATTCTTTGGCACGGCCTACTACTACTTCCTCATTGCCTTTAATGCCCCTGTCACCTGACATCCACATCAAGGTTACCTGATTATTTGCTGCCAGTTATCTCAGAGTTTCTTCATAGTTCCAAGTCAGTTTAGTGTATAACTTCAGAGCTTTTAGTAGTACTGCTTGGCTATGTGATATACATTTCAGCCGTTTGGATGCCTCTTTCAAGGCATTCCTGGGCACAAATCTCTATAGCATCTACTTCAGCTTGGAAGATGGTTGAGGTCATACTAAGGGGTTTTGAGAGCCTGGAATTTGAGCCTGTACCTTCCACTAAAACCCCTTCGTCTATCTTGAATCCATCTGTTTAACACACTGAAATCCATTAGCAATTGAGGACCGTTCTCTGTTTGAATCTGGTGGTTGTTTATGACCACTTCAAACTGCACTTGGAAGTCGTACGTATTCGGCATGACTGCCACATTAGACATGGCTTCAAGGGATATGTGTACAAAAATCTTTACATGTCGGAAGGTTTAGCTTTGCCTCTATAGCCCTAGTAGGGCACGTAAATATTGCTCCTGTGGTTCCCAGAAAAACTAGCCGCTGCACTTTCTGCAGCTTGACTGTGCTGAAATTTGTTGCATTTTTGACCACCATACCAGGCGTAGGTGATCATAGGTTTCATGATCGTTGGGTATGACTAATAAATAATTATTGGTTTCATTCTCACGAATACTATGCGACATGTATTTATGGTATCAGGTTCAAAAATGTTGGACGAACGCAATGGTTTACAAAAAAGTGGTGGTTTATGTATGATATTATATATAAATCAAAATTAAGCTTACTATAAATATAGTATATTAACATTTTTTCTTCAGTTCTATTGCCAGTTTTCTGTCTGCTATAAACTTATTTTCGATTAAATAGGTCATACATTCACGAATATAATGATTCATGCAAATATATCGTTTATAACAAATGTTTACAAATTAGGAAAAACTCGATTTCCTATCCTTGTAATTTCTTGATATATTTATTATCAGAAGTACTATAATAAAATAAATGGATTATTAGGGTGATTTTTTTGGAATATCAGAGGCCAATATATCGATTTGATAAACTAATTGTTCATGCAAAAATTGTGGCATTGCCTGATACGGGATATTTGTCCCCCAATCGTTCTTGTTGAGAAATAACGAAAACCAATCAGAACACATACATTTCATCCACAGCTGGCATCTCATTTTTATTTGTGGGAGGTGGAGAAAATCTTTTATAGAGAAATATTGAGTCCAAACTCAATAAATACTGTGAGATTCTCCTTATTAGGCATACTCACTAAAACCTCCACCTCTGTGTAGGTCTGGTCAGGCTATTGCCTCCGGTGACACTTAGGCTTATGGCCCATTGTATCTTATTAGTCATAATGCTTTTGTTCACAAACATTTCATAATAATAATAATAACAGCGTATATTACCCAACGCCAATTTATAAGGCAAACCATTAAAAAATAGTTCAAAATGTAGTTAGGACATTTTGACGAATAATGTACAAGATATTCAGATATGAATGCTATAGCTATATGAATTTCAATAGAACGATTTAAATGAGTATAAGCAAATAAGTAAAGACACCTATGTTTCAGAAAACTATTAGAAAAAATTAGGAAAGGAGTTATTGATAACATTATTTCAGATGTTGTTGTTAGGAATGGCCGTTTGATACAATGACATAGATTGTTATGGGTTTAATGAAAGAATCTACTCGTGAAGTAGCGTACGGCAAGTATTCATCTTGACGACGAGTCGATCAATGTGAACTTTTGAGGCACGTGTGACAGGGGGAGTGAATTAAAATAGACCGAAGACATCGTTTGACAAGACTCTAACGGCGAAAGTTTTGGACGTGATAAAATAATAATACTCCCTCATAAAGACTTGTATGAGTTTAGCTAGAGTGGTGACCACCTGCAGATTACTTTCGAGTGTATCTATTTCAGTCTATAATTTCAATTATTGGAAGGCAGAAATCTAGAGATATTTTATATATATTTTCATACCTGCATTGAGATTGAAATAAACCTTTGCTCATCTGCTTCAACTTGAAAAACAAATTAAGTATCTGAATTGAAATTTTGCCATTATGATATAATGAGTGAAACTCATAAGACCAGATAATGTAGGTATAGTTCTTGCAAAAAATGTGTAGATCTATGTATCTAGAGAAATGACAACGGCTTTGATGAGTTTGGCATTTTTTATTACTGATTTCAAGAGTGAGTGCTAGGTGGATATACGCCTGAATTCTAAAATCATCATATAAGTGTGCGGAAGATTATCCTGATTATGTTTTTGGCATGAGGTCAATTTCATATCAGAATTACACAATTTAGTAGGTGACTGAATCAGTACGCATGTATGACACTCATTAATCTTTTCCGAACAGTACTTATCGACTAACTGTCACGACGGATGATTCGACAAAGCAGCTGTGAAATTTTGCTGAAATTTCGGCGGAAAATAAAAGCACGATTTTAGTTGACACAGATAAATAATCAGTTATCAATTCGGTGAAACAGAGAATAATCAACAAAGTCCTAGTGAGGTTGAATTGAATACCTCTAGGTTTTTATGAAACGGAAGATCCTGTTAACAACAAGTTGTCTACAAATGGGTGGTATCTTCAAAATCGTCGGGTCAAACGTGATGAACTTGCATGATAACAGTGAAAGAGTTAATTATATTTGAGAAAAACATTGGCCAAGGAAATAACTACAGAAAAGCTTCACATGTTTGTGCTATTTTCCAGATGAGTGAGTCAGTTCACCAAAAAAACGTGACGAATTGATCTTGTGAGTGTATGATCGGGAACAGGCCGTATTTTTGAAGGCATCCGAATAATATCATAGAATATCACCCCCGCCGCCCTCCGACACTCCAAAAGTGATAGAAGATAGATAGAAGAGACAGAAATTTGTAGAGTTTTTCTCCGAATTTCTACATTAATGTCGACGGCTTCGTACATGGAAAGTTATGGCGAAAAAAAAGTCAGTCGGAGGGGTCAAACCCCTCCTTTTCGAATAAATGGGACCGTCAAAATATCAAGAACGGGATAACAATACATTGATTTTATAAAACTAGGCATCCTAACAATATTTTCCATGATTTCGTTATCAGGCCGATTTTCTTCGAGCAGCATTCAACCGGGGAGAGATTTTTACGATTTCTGCCCAATCTACTTCAGCATATTCTACTGGTGATTCAACATGACATGTATTTTCAATTGGATGATGCACCTGCACTTTATCATAGAGAAGTTCGGGACTATCTTGAACAATATTTTCCTCTCAAAATTGGATAGATCGGAAAAGACCACTTCAATGGCCAGCGAGCTCTCCCGTCTTGAACAGTATGGACTTTTTTCATGGGGTCACGTGAAATCAACGGTCTTGTATAACGGTTACATCACATGCAGTCCCACACTGAATAGAACAAAGCGGCATAACCAGAAAATTGGATGCCTACGTCTCCTGAGTTCTCTTCGAAAAACAAGAAAGAGGAGAATGACCTCTGTTACAAAATACTCCAGGATGTAATGGATCTGCTCATTTGCATGGTGAATCTCCCTATACATAGAAGCAATCTACAATAATTATTGAACACGAACATAACATTAGCCAGCATGCAATGTTAATTAGGTATTATTAGCAATACTTATTACCCGACGTTATCTAATGCGATTTTTCAAGGAGCATCCATTTCCCAGATTGAATGAGGAGATATTCCCTGATTTAACTTGTTATGCATCGACGTAGATTCATTGTAAGTAAACATTTGCAATTCAGCCGCATTTCACCCAACGAATCCAAAACAAAATACGAATAGAAGAAGGGTGTTGACCGAAATGAGTTTCCGCTAGATGGCGCTCTGATTTAGGCGCGAAACAGTATAGCGTTGCCACGTCTTGCATAACTATTTGTTTTTTGAGTGGAAAACAATGTCAAGAAACTGTATCTGTGGTACAATTGATAATGCAATTCAGCATTGAGCAAATACGCTTCATATTGGAACTTTTGACTTCTGCCGCTATTTCAAGTTAACTTTCTCTGAAACTATGAACAGTAAAAAATATTAGTAAATTTAATTCATATCCAAATATCGATTCACCACGTGAAACCGGTTGAAATTGATTCACTACCGCTTATAGTAAGGAATTGTTTAAAATTGCTTTTTCCGTTAACCAGCTGTCATCCTCCTACGAACGACAGCCCTCAGAAGTCGAAACTTGGAAGACCTTATACAATCTATATCAGTCCAACAAAATTATTAGAGATTTGGCACACTTCGCGATGATTGCGAATGGAAACCGAGATTATTTTCGCGTTTTATTCTTCTTGTCTGAGCAAAGTACATTTGAGAACACCGAAATGAACGAGAAAACACACCCATAATAATTGGAAGTTCGGAAGGTGTTGAGTACCTATCGCATCACCTCTGAATCATATGAAAACACTTTATCTCTCTATGGTAGACGTTACGGAATTCTGGGATTGAAAAATCCTTTGGATCCGTTAAAAATAGTACTCAGAAGAATTACAAAACTGATATTTTCGGAAACCTCCAGATACTCATCGTATTTTCTCTTCTCTGAATCTAAAATATTAGACTGACCTGAGACAATTAGAATTCTTCATCACATGTGTAAAATACCAAAACAAAAAAATCACAACCAACTCTCAACCCACAACTACAGTTCTCGAAAAAATAATCATTAAACAGCTTCCTTACCTCATTTCGAGGTGCAAAGGTTGTATCCTGAAATGCATTCCTTCTAAGAGAGAGGGTGTCAAAAGTCAGATTTAAAACTGATAAATACAGAGGAAATAAAAGCTTCCAATTTACACCAAAAATATATACTTGTAAATTAACGCTTACAATTATTTCGACACACAGTGTCATTATCTGATTTGAGTTGGATGATGATTATTGAAAAGGAACCAAGCGACTTCGACCATAAGTATTCTATGAACAGTATCGTAATGTTGGATCTTTTTTTCTAATAGGAAACTGCTTTTTCCTTCAAAGTCGCTTAGATCATTAGTAAAAAGATGTCGTCAGAATTCTAGTAGGCTCTTAATAGTTTTAAACATACCAAATGAATTTTGAACTGTCGTTTGGACCCTTTATCTCAGGTTTTCCAATTTGGCGCTTGGTTCCTTTTCAATACTCATTATCCAGTTATGACTCATATGTATCTGATTCACATAATATGAAAATCATCAGCACTTATCTCGGTTCTCTTTACCAACGATATTCTCATATACCTATAAATAGTTATTGTAGATTTGATTTGCGGGAATAAAGCTAATTAATATTACTATTTTCGAAGCGAAGAGTTGTATTTATCTAGTTCATTAAAACTCGATGCAATCAGGAATGCTTATTGACTTCATCCAATCAAAGTTTTCCTAAAGATCAGATTCTACGTTACCATGGGTCACCATTCGAAGTATTCAACAAAAATAAATGTTATTAATATCGTTCCATTCCAATCTTCCCCGAATACGTTATGTGTATTATGATTCAGTATTTCACATAACAGCAAGTTTGGATAGAAACCACATACTAAATATTACTATATACACCTTCAGGTGAAAAGCTCTGTGATGATTATCAAGTGATACCCTTGTAAGCTAGCATTAGTTCCTCACCAGCTGGTTTTTACCATAAATCTTCTGGCATATTGTTCCGATATATCCATGAGTACATGTTGACTTCCTTATCTAATACCCATGCCACTAAACCAGAACTTATCATACTTGGTAAAGGAAGATTCAACAGTATAATTTACTTTGAGTGATTTTGTTCTTTTCCAGTTTACTGAATTCAAAAACAAGAATTGAGTAATATATTGAGTATATAAGGTTATAAAAATTAATTATAAACTAAAATGGATGGGTTACCACTGCACACCAGCTCAAAGAGTTTGGTCCTTTTGAGTCTTCTAACCAGTTGAAGCAAAAAAGGTTACCTACTGCTATTCATGAGAGTAGAAAATTCAATAGTATAGAACATTTTACAGCTGTTACTGTCGGTACCACAAACGTTATCAAAGATGTTTAAATGTCCCGTTTTTAGAACGTGGTCTATTTAACATAATTATTTTTTAAATTCCAATCAACATAATTTTTGCTGTAGCAAGCTTACTGAGTCGGCTTTACTATATTTTTGTAATACAGTGTGTCAAATTTGAAAAAGTTGCCACACACGAATTGCCGTTTTTTTTTTCAGGTTTATCAATGTTGTTTTCCTCATTTCAGGAACATAACTACGTCAGTCTGATCGATGTGTTAAGGCTTTTCTTGATACCTTGGAACCAATAGATGAAATATTAGGAATTCCCAACAGAAGCTGAAAGGATTCTTCGATTCAATTGGGTACTAAACCTGTATATCCCCATTCGAATTGAATTGACACAAAATTTTGGACCCGATATTCAAGGAGAATTGCAAAGTAGTTCAAGTCAAACAGATATAATTCGACGTTCGTGATGGGCGGTAGTTGTTTTCTATTGAACACTTGAACAGTTTTTCGTTAAAAATATATTCTAAATCAATCTAGAGAGACTGCATGCATATTTGATGGAAACAGGACAGTAATTAGGTAATTATAATTATGATGAAGCCAAAGGAAAAGATCTCAGCGAGAAGAATATCGTTTTGATCGATGAATATTGGCTAATCCATTCACAAAATTTACAACCTGACCCTGCGGATAATAAGTACGAATTACCGCACGTTTTGACCCCTATTCCAGAGGTAGTTTGTTTTGTTACTTATGGTTGAGTTTCTTTTGATGCCTTATTTTTATGAGCATTGACACATTATGGTGGTATTTTGAATTTTATATAGACCGGATATTATTACTAGATAATGAGGTGTGGAGCAGGTGAGTGTATTTATCAACAGTAAAAACACAAGAGCTTTTTTATCAGAAACATTTTTTTCTTCAACGAAATAATTACGTCAATTAGTCATTTCATGAGAAAAACTCAAGTAAAATTACTGATGGAGAAAATTTGAGTTGAAAGAAATGTATCCAATAAAAAAAAAGATTGAGTGTTTTTTGGCAAGATAAAGCAACGGAAATATATAAATTTCGATTGCCGGATTGATTTTTTATATTTTGTCTGATTTGCTCAGACGAAAGTTGTCCAAAACAATTCATATTGTAGGTTTTTGTATAAATACAACTCAAAAATCATAGCTGACAAGATGAAAATAATGGTGACGAACGCTTACTAGATGATGTTTGGTTTTGAGGAACATGCAGTTTTATCGTGATAAAAAAGGATGCACTTTTTTTATCTCTGTCAAAGTAACTCAGACGTTATTTTCAAATGGGTTTATTTCTGCAGTAGTTGATTTATCATAGATAATTTCGATAAACCACCCTGTTCAGGTGGATAAAAATAGAGTAAAATATTGTAAGTGAATGATTTATGAAAAGTTAATACAGTTCAGAAAATTATTACGTAATATAGGTATTAATCATTTAATGATTCGATATTTTCGAAAACATAGGTGCACGAATATAAAGGAAAATTCAAATTATAAGCAAAATTAAAGTTATTCCAATAAATTACCTGAACAATTCTTTAAAAGCATCCCCAATTTAGATAATATTAGGTACCTACGACCTAAAACATGCGTTTTGATTTTGATACAAATATTGTCTAAAGTGGCTACGGTCCAAAACTAGAACGACATGGACCATTTTCTACAAGACTTATAAAAAAGAACTCCATGTATGTCTCTATTATACATGAAAATGCCAACAAATCATGCAGATGCTTTTTTTAATCTCTACATTTCTTCTGAAATATTACTTGAAATATTACTTGCCGTTATAAAAAAGCAGAGACAATCCAAAAGCACTAACCGTTATCTGAACAAAGAACCGTACGTCCACTATTATATCGCTTCACCCCCTGTCAAGGGTGTAATCAGCGCACCCCTCTGAATCGCTCTGGAAAGAACAACAAATAGCGATCGACAACCACGAAAAGGAACGGATTTTATCCGTATCCGATCCCCAAAAACAGTATTAACCACAATCACGGGGTATATTTTTCGAAATCCGGCTTCTGAATTCGAAAGATTCGGCTCGACACCGAAAACAAAAACAAAAACAAACGTGGATCGAACGAAGCGCGCGGCTATTCCTAGTTGGCCTAGGAAACACACGAGCAGCTGCAATGTGACTACGCGAACGGGATGTTGCCAGATGGACATACGATAAATCCGTAGAGGAAGAGGAGGAACTCATCGTGCAACGAGGTTATTTTCGAGAATAACAATATTAAAAAGATCCAAAAAAGAATACCTTCTTTTACAAAAATATTGGTTCTTACGATGCTATCAGAAAAACATTATTTTTTCGTAAGAACATAAAAACTGGAAGAACTAAAACTACCTAGTTCCAATTTGAGTTACTCGTATGAGCAGAAATATATCCAGTATATCTTAAGAGAACACAACATATTAAAGGTTCGGTGAAGTGTAGCAACGTTGGTGTCTTAAAAAAATTGAGAAAAGATGCACAGATTGACGGTTAGATAGATAAGTATATGTATAAGTAAGTACCTACATTACAAAATTTACTCATCATGTATATCGATGGTCAGCGTCGTAAGTAAGGGATTGAACATAAAAAAGTTACAGTAACAGTAATTTTAGCTCATCATGCGTTCGATTACTTTTTCTCAAATACATTAAAAGATCCTCATGTAATTCAGCGGTCTGGCTCCACATGTATACATTTGACAACACAGAAAGCATGCTAACGCATGCGCTTAATCGAATGTGTTATGCTCGGAAAGTTGGCCAATGGGACCGTGAAAATTGCGCGCGCTATGAAATGAGAAAATTGAGCATCAGCAGCATATACCTACTTCTCATCCGTAGGTAGTACCGGGATGATTTTGAAAATATTTGGAAATGTCACAAAATACTTCATAGATGTTCATAAGTAGTTGTTTTCATTTAATTCTGTGAGAGCGTGATGCAAGATTAATGGCACTGAACCACCATGTATGGGAGTACCACATGGCACTCAGTTGGAACCGACTCTGTTAGATATATATTTGAATGGTCGATTTTAGTCCTATGTTTTTGTGGCAGAATCATAGCATAATCAAATGAAGGTAACACATGATATCCTATAGATATCTGTTTCATGTTCAATTCTGTTTTTTTATCTCTTCAACGTACACAAGTTGTATCTTTACGAAAATATTCTTTTTCCTGGACCGTAATCTCGTTGGACTTTATTTTAACATCCACGAGATATTCATTTATGGAATCTAAATGAATCCACTAGAAGATATTCTACAGATGTTTATGAAAATCCAAAGCGAATATAAAATATCAATACATATTTAAGCAGTATTCGCTCTTTTCCATGATTTTTTCCTGGGAATGTCATTCTCAGTGATCTGTTTTGAATTTGGTCCTAGTAATCACCCTGTATGTTGCGATTCAAGCTATAAATGTTTGTAATTCAATACTGAGCTTGACAGGTGCGAGCCTATTTCCATAAACATCTTATATGAATATCCCCAATGATATCTTATGGATTTCTTATAGACATGCCTGAACAAAGTATGATAGTTATCCGTGAACAATATCTCATGGATATCTCTGAACAATATCTTATGGATATCCCAGAAGGATATCTCATGGAAGTCCATCATCTTCCATCGGACGTCCATAAAATGTACGTCGGATATTAAATGGATGTCCTCTGGATATTCCCAATATCCACAATGAATATCCATCCAATTTCTGTGTGTTGACTTGGATTAGTTTCTCATAGTTCTGAAAATTGGAAATATCTGAGTGAAATAACCAAAACTGATTTCAAGCAATGAAAGAACGGCTCGAAAAAAAACTTGGACAATTAATTCACGAAAAACGTCTCACCTTTTGTCTTCAATATAATCTCTTTTCCAGACTTCCAGTCCCTCAATACAGATAAATCACCATTCTCCATCGAAACGAAAAAAGTTTCAATCTACTGTGTTTCCAAACCTCAGTGGCCGAACTGTCCTTACTAAGCCTAATGATCGACTCAAAAGTCCAATGGGATACAAGCACATTAATTTCATCAAAAGTAGAAAGAAACTCACAGATATTCATAATACTCTGGAGCAGTTATTCATGAACAAGGATTCATCATATTGTAACGTGCGAGAGCCGGACCTGTATAGTGCACCTGACCGCTGTTTCGCTCTAATGCTGTCTAAAATCAGTTCAATTCATAGCTCGCCATATACCGTGGCTGGTTCTTCCGTTGCTGTGCGTAGTTTCTAGGTTGATGGTGCAATTATTGCTCTTGGATTAGTGAAAGCAGTCCCAAGGATCGTCCAAGTAGCACCTGTATCTATTAGCATGGTGCGAGGCTCGTTGTTGATAAGACCGTCTACGAAAGACACCTATGTTTTCTCGTTGGAGGACAGCGACATATGCGTTGTTAACTGGAGTTTGCTGGAATGAGGCTGACGATTGCTTCTTCTCGGCCTTCGCCAGTGATTTTTTGAATGCTATGCACGTGCCCAAGTTTTCTCTAATTTTGACATCTTACCAGTCTTTTCTCAGGCAGTACTTTCTACTGTTCTGTACTGTTCTTATGACAGTTTCAATATTAGCAGGCTCCTGTGGATCCACTTCAACCATTCGAATGTCTCTATGGCTTTTGCAGTATCGTTTCGCATACTAGAATTGCAAAGTGCTTCTACGAGATGTTTTAAAGGAGGTAATGTCAATGCTTGCCTCATTTCTTGATGGCAAATCCCATCCAAGGACGCCTGGACCGCTAATCGCTCCATTTTTCCGGCGAGGATGGATAAGCAAGACGAACCAAGTGTGCAGTAGCTTTTTTGAATTCTTGTTAGGATTCGCATGATATCCGGTAGCAGTTGTGAATGGTATACTTACATGTTCTAGGTGGGCATGTCCAATCCGTAATTCTAGATTTTTTATGATCTCTCCATAGCAAGAGGACTACTTCTTGGGCGGTGAGGGTTTAGTTAGTGCTACAGCTCTTTCTCCTACTTTCCATCAATTTGTTTTGGCCGCAGTTTCCCATTTGGCCGCAGATTTACCTTTTTTCTTCTAATCGATCTGCAACACCACTAAGTTCTGATCTCGATCCTTCTGAGTTTTCTATGAGCTTCTCTTCTAGGTTTTTTGGATTTCCTTTTTTCAAACTCCTCGATTTTTATAAAACCATTCGAATTTTCCATAAGCTCTTCTTTCAATCGCTTTGAATTTTCTTGACGTTCTTCTTTCAAACTGTTAAAATTTTACATTAGTTTTCCTTAAATTTCCTCTTTCAAGTTCAACAAATTTTAATGAAGTTCTTCTTTCAAATTCGCCGAATTTTCTAGAAGTTTATTTTAAAAGAATTTTGTAGTTTCATCGAGTTTATCCATTATATAACTTGAATTAATTCCAGAAACTTCGAAAGAAAAGGTTTCGGGGTCTCCTCCTCCTTGAATCAGTCTTTCTGAAAGTTTCCTCTGGAGTACGGTTTTCTTACCGGTTGTTTCTAATTCTCTTTCCTCTAGCTCTTGCTTCAATTCACAGCAGGTGAACTTTCCTTGAAAACGTATCGTCCTTTAGAGTAACTTTTTTCAAGAAAGTTTATCTATTTTTCGCGACAAACTCTATCAGAGACTGTCCAATAGGCGAACACTTATTCATTTTAAAAATCCTTACTATGACATCACTGTGATTAAAATGCAATTGACGCCTATGCGAAATTTTTGGTTTTAGTTAAATAGGCCTTGGATAGTACTGGGTATTTTTATAGAGTGAAGCCTCAGACATAATAAAAGATTATGTAATAAGTTTTACAAATTGCGATTCAGAATATCAGATTTAGAAATAAAACAGGTTGTATAAAAGAACTGAAAAACAAAGCTTGAATTCAACCAAGATTGTTTGTGAGACGTGATCATAACAAGAATGGCAATGACAGTTTCGTCTTGGGAGGAAATTTTGAATTGTAAAAATTAAAACTAAAAACATGAAACTTCTATTGTGTTTCAGCCTTGAGAGTTGCCCAGAAAAAAGGTACGAAAAACTTGGTTTCGATAACGTAAGAACGTTTTGTTTTGCTTTATTATTATCTATATTCGTGAAGTTCGCGGGAGAAATCAAGTTTCTGCGACAGTACCAGTGTTTTCGTGACTGCCGATGACTAAATGACCAGATAATTATTAGAAACTTTTTAATGAAATGAATAATTGTGCAATTCCGATGATTATAAAATATTCAGCGGCACACTCACCATTGGTACGTTGACAAATAGCAAGAGCGTGATGCATGATCAGATCATGTCTCGGTAACGTTACCGACTATTTTCGACTACTCCCGGTAACATCAGGAAAGAGGTGCAAGGAAGTAGAGCGAAGAGGAAACCAGAGAAACCTTCCACGGTGCATATTTTGTACTTAATTGAGTGTGAATGAATGGAAGGAAACATTTCTAAATCTAGTTAACAGTTCTTTCACTTTTTTCACGTTAAGATATCGCTGCTAGAATAATAGCGATAGACAAAAACTTTCATTACGGTATCTTTTGCGTTCAACTTTTAATTTCGTTGTAGTCATTTCCAGGATAATCATTCGACAAATACTATTCCATCTTTCTATTGCAGTCTTATCAACGCAGCATGTTGAAATATAACAAAGACTTATCACCAAAAAACGAGTCATAGAAAAAGGGGTGGTCGGCAAGTCATCACACTGGCAACAAATTTATCAGTAGGAAGATGTAAAGTTAGCAAGTCTACTCGCCGGAAAATGAAACCAATTCTAGTTATCGTCGAATAATTGTTGAAAATTTGTTGTGAACGAAAAAAAAATTGTCGGACTTTTTAGGTATTTTCATGTGGCGTGACCGTGTTAACTTTATATTAAGTTATCACTGCCACTAATATAAATCGACGAATAAACATCGAATTCAATTACTGTGGTAGCCAAAAATCGCGAGTGATTGTCGAAGTCTATTTGAAGTGAAAATAATGCGAAAAATGTTTCCTTTACAGCTTATTAATGTATTTTTAATGGAATTCTGAGATACGGGGAAATTTGGAGTGATTGGCAACACCGCATGCATATAATGATTATTTGTGCTGTCAAGTTTATATTAGCTATGCATTATTTTAGAAACAAATGAGAAACTAATTGTGAAAAATAGAAAATCTCAGTGTTCCAGGGAAAATTCATCTACTTTCATTTATTTTTGGTATGCTCTATAGGTTCTTATAGGCAATATTCACTTAACAATTTTTGAATGATTATAACATATTGTTCGAAAAAACTCATACTTGTTCATAGCAGAAAAACAATATACAAATGGTGGAGAATGAAGATGCTCCTTTTTCTCAGTAATACAACACACATAATTGGTTGGTTAATTTTTTTTGTGTCGAAAATCAACTCATCTATTGTCAATAACTGATTTGTCGTGAAAATTCCCATTCTAGCCGGAAAATTACTTTTAAATGCTCAGTAATGAAGAAATTTCCACATAATTTGGTTGGATTCAATGAATTTACGACCAAAAAATTTATAATCAATAATTTTTCGGTGCGAAAGTTATGTTGAGAGACTAAAAAAAATTGAATTTTACCAATAACAGGTAGTTAAATTCGACAATAAATGACGAGTTAATTTTCAGGCGCAGAAAACGCAAACCAAGCAAATTATGTGAGTATATCACCACTAAAATGGTATTTTTTTTTTCTACCAAAAAAATAGGAGATTTCTTGAGCAATACTTATGTAATAATCATTCGACATTCGTTTAGTGAATTTTGGAGCATACAAAATAATGATAAATTTTGGGGAATTTTCCCCGGAACACTGAGTTTCCTTATTTCTCACAATAGTATTTTCATTTGTTTCAAAAAGAATGCATAATTGAAATATATTTGACAGTACGTAGTTCAATTAAATTCATGCGGTGTTGCTAATTACGAAAATTTTCCCGTATATCAAGAATTTCAATAAAAAATAAATACAGTGCGGCTTTTAATTGCCCCCTCTGTTAACTTTTTGAGCGGTTTGATGTACAAACATAAAAACCGTTTGAAGGGTTTCACCGATATAGCTCTATAGATGACGCAGGGGGGGCATATCAACTAAAAAAATTTAAATGGCATGGGGGGTCATGTGTCACATCGTTGAAAAGGTAATTCAATTCTCTTTCCAACCACCTAAAAATTTTTAGAATTCCGTTCCATTCGAAAAAAAATTCAAATCAAACCATTTATTTCACATCAAACCATTCAAAAGTTATCGTGGTCAGGTGAGAAAAGGGCTTCACACCGCCAAATACGCACTTATTCTTACATTTCAAATGCATATCGTGAAAAAACGTAAAAACGAAAATCTAGAAAATTCAGATGGTTGAAAAGAGAATTGAATTATTTTTTCAACGATGTGACACATGACCCCCTATGCCATTTAAATTTTTTAGTTGGTGTGCCTCCCCGCGCCATTTAACGAGCAATCAAAAAGTAGTATCGTTGAAACTCTCCAAACGAATTTTTTTTATGTTTGTACGTTAAACCGTTCAAAAGTTAACAGGGGAAGGAAAACTTATTTTTAGCTGCAATATATAAACTCTAAGGAAAACATTTTTTGCATTATTTTCACATCAAATATACTTCGACAATAATTACTCTACAATTTTTGGTTACCTACCACAGTGATGAAATTTGATGTTTATTTGTCGAGTTATAATAGTGGCAGTGCAACCCCATATATAAAAAAAAACTATGAGGGCGACAAATTTTTTCATTCACGACAAATTCCCCACAATTATTCGACAATAATTGGAATTGGTTTAATCGATTTTCTGTGGCCTTGCTAACTTTATATACCTACATTGGGAGAAGTAAGCAAATTGTGAACGAGATATCTTCGACGATTCTAATTAGGTACTGATTTCTGGGTTGAATCTAAGGACGCTTCAGTTAATGTTCAGCTGCATGGTTTCAATCTAGAACAGATCGGATCTGTGCTTCATAAGTTATGGAGAACTCAAGTGAATTTGGCACGAAATAGAAACCAACTATCAAAACAACTGGCTTCAATGGCATGGTGAATCCTAATATAATGAATCTGGTAACTGTGAAATCGGCTTTTCTATGGAAAATACTCACCCAAGTTTTGTTCACATTGAATTTCACTGAGTAATGAGAATCGACACATCTGAGATGCTGTCGGACAAAATGATCCCAACCTACTTCTTTAATGGAACATCATTCAAGATGGGTGAGTCACATCAAGGGTCCTACCAATGCTGTCAAGGGGCAACTCTGGTACACAGATGGCTCTAGGAGAAGCAATGGGGTAGAGGCTAGCATATATGGGCAGAGACCAAGGCATGACATCGGTGTAAGCGTCGGTATTCAAGCCTCCTTATTCCAAGACGAGGTAACAGCTACTTCCGTCTGCACAAGAGAAATTCTAAGGGGGGTCATAGACACCAACCCATAGTCATTCTCTCTGACAGCCAGGCGGCAATAAAGGCTTTGCGATAATGCAGATTCACTTCAAAATTAGTTTGGGAGACTTACAAGAACCTCAACACAGAACAGGGCAAAACTTATCTGGGTATCAGATCACAAGGGCATTAAGGGGAATGAGAACTCAGATGCCCTACAAAAGCGGAGGTAGCAACAACTCTCATTGGACCAGAACCAGCCTGTGGTATTCCATTTGGGGACATTGAGCCGGATACGAAAAAATAGGTCAAGAACCATAATCAATTGTAGTGGGGCCAACTGACCGGCTATCAAGGCTATAAAGGCATCTTCTCAAATCTTGTACAACTAGAAATGTAATTTGAGTCAATTTTCATTCTTTAAATCTTCGCTTCAGTCTTTCAGTCATGGTAAATCTTAGGCTTGGTCGAGTCTTTGCGTCACTTGGATTTGATTTTGAGTCTTTTCAGTCCCAATCTAGAGTCTCAATTTATTTAAATATTTTGAGGCTTGTACACATTTTAGTTATATGTTTCCCACTCGATCTTTTCGAACTGAGCTAGAGCTCTAGAGCTCTAGAGGACTAATAAAAGGACACTGCCACCTGAGAAAATACTCGCACATATTGGAGATTGTTTAAAAAAAAATTGAAATTGTTTAAAATTGTTTTTTCCGTTAACCAGCTGTCATCCCCGTACGAACGACAGCCCTCAGAAGTCGAAACTTGTGCGAGCTAAGGATTAACGAGGTCTTACCTTTTAACGTGCGATTTCTAGCACGATAGCAAGACTCCACACTATACAGGTTTTGTGGTTAGGAGGACGAAGCAGACTCACACATAATATTTGAATGCGAAGCTCTGGCTCGCAAAAGGATCGATATCTTCGGATATTGTAGTGAAGAAAATATCATTCCACAGGAAAACCTCACCACCATCTAGAAAGAGTTTTCAACTCATGGCCAGATGGGGAGCAACAGATTCCGGATTGGTTTGTCGTGGGGCGAACCGTACTAATCCCCAAAAACGGAGATTTGTCTGATCCAATGAACTACCAGACCGAAAACATGCTTGAACGCATGTCATAAAATGTTTTTTCCACGATCATCACAGAATTTGCTAATTCTGAAATGAAATTTGATTACAGAATGCTGGAATTCTCTCTCTTGAGATTGAATAAATATTCTGCAACACCTCTGCCCCCATGCAATTCAAATGTATTTACATTCTCTCTCTCTCTTGTTATAGAATAATATTCTCACACTGGTTAGCAATAATAACATTAGCCTTGACGCAGTTGATTGCCACCGTACAAATTTCAGTAGTGTCAAAATTATTGCTGTCACGTTTTCATTCGAAAATATAAAAAGTAACATGAATTTATCCAGTGATTCAGAATCAGAGTGTGAAAAATACACCACCTGAAATCACAAATAATATACTGGAAAGTTTACTACCAAAACACCCGAATAATTGAGACTCGTAGTTTTCGTGGAAGAGAAATGCGGTGAATATAATATTTATTAAACATATTATAATGAGAGGACGGATGGCTCAGATGGTATAGCATTGAGTAGACGAGAGGTTGTGGGTTCAAGCCACCGACAAGGCAGTTTTTTAAATTAATAGTTTATTCTTAATGCATCTTTGCGATAAAAAAAATTGTTCTGGTTAGTCCAGGATTAGTTCTTTTTGATAAACAGTGTTTTTAAATAATAGTTATTATTTTGTGTGGAAATTATCTTTTGTTCGTTTCCATTTAAAAATATTTTAAAATTTTTGATCGTGGAAAAAGTATAGTCTGCTACTCGGTTAGGATGAAAATTCTTGATGCTCGTGGTTGCTCCCGCTCGCCTTCGGCTCGCGCTCGGAACTTTCCACTCGCATCGAATTTCCATTCTAACCTTGTTACAACATATACTATACCAGTATGTTATACATGCGGATACTATCCGCAGTAGAGCCGGTGTATGAACGTATATATGAGCAAAGAGGGTGAAAAAAGAGGGCGCAGATGCATCATGCAGGACTGCTGCACCAACACATCCAATCGAGTTAGAGTACAAACAGAGCAGGTTATCTTTAGAAGGGGCGTGTTTCAGGAAGACTCCCTCAGCCCTCTCTACTGGTATTGTCCGATGCACTGCGGAAAACCCGCGGATACTGCAGCACCCCCAGCAACCGAAGGCATAAGGTCACCCATCTGTTTTACATAGATGACCTTGAACTCCGGAGAAAAGGATCTTCATCAGTCATGCACGCTATCGGAATGGAGTTTGGGATCGACAAATGTGCCACGGTTCATCTCAAAAGAGGACGATGCGAGGAATATGGAGAGGACGTTCAGCTCGTAGACGGAAGCATCCTACATCATCTGGATGCCGAAGGGACGTATACCTACCTAGGGGTAGAACAACGCCACACCCAACAGGTAGCTACTGTTGAAAACCCTCTCCGCGGCAAGTATCAGCACAAACTCCGACTGATCTGGTCATCAGAACAGTCGGGGGAGAACAAAGTTGCTGCAATTAATATGCTTGCCGTTCCGATTCTACTTTACTCCTTTGGAGTAATGAAATGGACTAAGGAAGAGCTGCAACAACTCGATGTTAAAACTCGCATAATGATGCATCTCCATAGGAGCTTGCATCCCAAATCGTCTGTTCCACGGTTATACTTCCCCAGACAACGGGGAGACCGTGAACTTTTGAGATTGGACTGTCTACACAAAAAATGGTGCTGGATGGAGCCTGTAAAGTCATTAGGAGTTCAGATATCCTTCTCTGCTTGGTATGTGATCATGAAAAAGCAGGGATTGGAGCATTTCTTTTCAAGGCAGCAACCCGTGCAGCCGATGAACTCCGTCTTACATTCGACACTGAACGGAAGAACCCAAACTCTGTCACCGAGTTGAAACTCGTTCAGCAAAAGGCTCACGTCAAAGCTGCGGAGAACGAGAGGCTCCTACAGCTATATAAGCCAATGCATGGGGTCTTCTTCAAGAACATTGAAGACCTTGGCTTATCCAGAAGCCTGACCTTCGCTTTTCTCTGGTCAAGTGGGCTGAAGTCGGAAACCGAGGGATTTATAATGGCCTGCCAAGATGGTGTCTTCAACACCTTTGTCTACCGTAGTCGCGTGATGGGTATAAAGGTCCCTGATACTAGATGCAGAGCGTGTCGTGGGGCAGCTGAGACCATAATGCATTTGCTGTCAGCTTGTCCAGCTTATGCGGTCTCAGCCTATATCCACAGGCATAACGCGGGACTACGAGTGTTGTACTACCATCTGCGACACTCGTACGATGTAGACGAGACAGTGGTGTTGCCTTATGCTCTGGGGGATATTGAGTCCGTTGTGGAGAATGAGAAGTGTCGAATCTATTGGAACTACTCATTCCCCACCCTCAGGCAAATAAGTACAAGCCAATAAGCCTGATTTAGTCCTTCTCGACCACCAAAGTAGGACGATTTTCGTCATTGAGTTTTCAGCTCCTGGCGAAACAAACATCGTCCGAAAAGAAGAGGAAAACGGACTAAATATCGAGATCTCCGGAAGTGTTAAATAATTTCAGCTTTGATATTTAAAATGCATTGCAAAGTAGTTCTTGAAGAAACCTTTGCCAAGTATTGAGCAGATATCATTCAACGGTCGTAGGGGGCAGTAAATTTCTGTTGAGTGCTTGCCGACGACCAATACCTATTGTATAGGATTTTTTACGGAAGATTTGGATTACGTAATCCACCATTTTTCATGATTATAATTAATAACAGTTTTAGAGAGGTATTAGCCCACTTTCTAATGGGTCACTCTGTATGAAAAATCAGTAATTATATTGATATTTTAGAAGTTGTGGGTGAGTTGGTGAGGACAGTTGGCAGCCCCCCAAGTGAGGGGGGTTACAAGAGATATTTCTACTGGTTTAGTAGAGCCCGATAAAATAAGAAGTTTTAAAATTTTCCATCCTTGTTTCCTTGTGATTGATCACTATAAGAAATGGCGGGAAATTTGAATATTATTTTCAACGAAGTTTGCATTGGCAACAAGGATGGAAAATTAAGAACCTTTATCTATTTTTATAGGAGTCTACAGAGCCAGTAGAAATCTCTATTAATAGAGTAATAACAAAACTGCTTATGTTTGAGTTGCTGTGTTAATCAGGAGGGTAGAATATAGTGAAATTATTGGGAATATTTCTACTGAATTCTATTTTTTATAAGAGGAGGGGTGAAAGGTGTACAATTATGAATATAATTTGGAAACGGTATCTTGTCCTATTTCCTGACTCAGCAGGCTTTTTTTGATACGCCCATGGTTCAAGAAAAAACTGAAGACCAGAGTCCATGCATCATGAAATAGGACCAAGTTAAAAGACTGACAAGAAATCTTTGTGGCACTAACGTGTGCCAGAAGACTCGTCTAATTTTAGAACATATTTAAAATTAACATCAGAACTGAGGGAGGAGACAGGTACAACAATCATAGAGGAATATTCTCGAAGGGGGTATTTTTGAGCATACCAATGTTCTCAAATAAGCCAAAACTTTGTTAGTTCTCATAAAAAACTGATAATTGGATAAAATAAATAAGGTGTGTGTACTTACATGCATTTTGTCTGAAATAAACCATTTCAAAATAGCCCTTCCTCGACTTGAACCTACTCTTTACTCTCGCACGTTGACAACATACTTATGATTGTTTCTACAATTTCACCTCGCTGCTGCATTTTTTCTTCATGCAAAGTAATCAATCGCGAATATATTAATAAATAAATATATTTAACACCCACTTTGTAATAATTATACTTGCAGTTACACAGTATACCTACATCGAACAGGGCACATGAATGAATTTCACGTCTGAATTCACAGAAACCTAGCCCGAAAGTGTTTCCTAAGGCTTCACCAATTGTTTATGTAACACAAAAGCACATTTGTTAGCTAGATCAAGTGGTTTGATTAATTATTTTCCCATAAAACCCAGTAATTCGTTCAAAATGTGACAGTGTTGACACACTTTATTGTTTACAAATTTTTAAAAGCGCCGCGACAACACGTGGTTTTGTTTTCTTTGTTGGCTCGAAAGTGATAGTTCGTTGAGGAGTGAGACGTATGTCGTTGATGATATTTACGTAACGTGTACACGAATAGCACATGCCTCAGCATGGGTATGGTAAACGGTGTAATTTTTTATTTTGATTTCATAAAGTCATTAGCAAATTCTTACAATATAATGACACCATGTAATTAATTTCATTGTCTGGTATCTATTTTTTGTAATTTTGTGATCAAGGCGATATTATAATGTAAGTTCTGACTGTTCCCAGTTACTTTCAAAATATTTTGTTTTGAATACTCGACTTCAGTAATTTCGTTTGGTTAGGCAACCAACCGTACCTAACCGCCCAATCCAACAAGATCTACATTGTTGCCAGATGCAGAATAAATAACAAAAATCTGATTAATAAAAGTTCAAATGTTTTTTTCATCTTCAGCTTTGGATGAAAACTTGAACTGAAGGTCAGAGTGGAATAGAAGATAGGAATTGGAATTCCGAAGTTTCGCTGTTCGTAGGGATGGCATTCCGTGTATCATAGAATTCTACTATTTTATCAAATAAGTGAGATGATATTATCGTTGAATTCATGGGAGAGAAAGAGACATAACAGTCAACTATACGATTATATATGGTACAAGAAATCTCACCCCTGGCAGGAGAGACTCTATAGAGGTAGTTAGATAGATCTCAATGCCAACCACGAAATAATTGAAGACTGAAATCTTCTGTTCAATGTTTTGTTCGATTCATGTATCAGGCAATGACATTCGTAGTTGACAATATATTTTTCGAGGTACGAAGGGGGGCATCAACTGCTCCGCTAGTGCATAAAAAGCGTATTACCTACAAACTATAAAAATGTTGAATTTTTTATTTTCTCGAATTTGTGGAGAGATTGACAATGGAATGAAAGAACTTGTATTTTCATAAAGGGTTTTCAAATTCACTTGTTTTCTAACAATTTTTTTCATGGACTCCTGTATAAACAGAAAAGTCTGGTTCCTGGTGAAATCTTTTTTTTTTTTCAGTAAAAATTCTCTAGGTTATAACTTTTGTTATTTTCTTTTTATGTTTAGGTTGAACTTTTGAATCAAAATTCAGTGCCGTGTTTAGTGCTTCTTTAGTTCTGCCTTTAAATTCATGGTACTTGGGTTCTTATACTGAAGACAAGACAGCATATCTATGAACTTTCAGCGCCCTCAGTGGACATTTCTATAAAAATTCATTGGATGTTTATGAACTGATCCACCTAAGAATAGCTGCGTAGTAAATCCAGACTGGCGATCAGGTTTAGGAAAAAAATTCTAGCTAGTGGATTCGCCATTACCGGGCAGAACATCATACGATATTCAATATTACCACCGTAAATAAGTAAACTGAAGTAGGATCACTC
The DNA here is from genome assembly GCA_958502065.1 of Chrysolina americana. Classification (NCBI taxonomy): domain Eukaryota; kingdom Metazoa; phylum Arthropoda; class Insecta; order Coleoptera; family Chrysomelidae; genus Chrysolina; species Chrysolina americana. Next base: position 20,071,539 of record OY293410.1, read on the forward strand.
GCCGCCATATTTGTGTCTACATCCCCACCCTGAATTTTGCGTTTATTAGCCGATGTATTCTGTGCTATTGCGCAACCAAAATGATTCCGAGTGAGACCAAGTGAGACAGGACAACTCTCAGCTGACCCCTTTTACCACACCGGAGCATGTCAGAAAAAAATAAAATCTGAACCCGATACATCAAATAAGGCGACAACTGGGAGTGAATCTACTTCAGTTTACTTGTCTACGGTGAAATTACCTAAAATTTTAAATACGTTTATAATAACTATTGTTATCTCAAAAATTATGGAAGAAGCCAGCAACATCAACTGAAGATCAGAAGATCCGTTTACAAAAAAAATGCAAATGATTGGTATGACTTTTGTTGCGAATCAAACTAGATCGTATGAAGTGAAACGCTGAATTTACAGCTGAATGGTTCCATCTCATTGGAATTTTTATGCTTCTTCAGCTTTCAGCTTATGGGTGGTTCGTTGTTTTTTTTTAAATACCAAATCTTCATAACATAGGAACTATTTCACTTAGAATCACAATAATGAAGATTTTTCAAAAATGGGTGCATACATTTCTCTTCACCATATCTGCTCATAATTAATAATTGTAAGTATAAGTCAGGAAGGTGTCTTGTTGAATTATTCAATGCTCAGTTTAGTTATTACCTGAAGTGAAATAATTTACTGAAATATGGTGAAAAGTTGAAAATCTGGCAACAGGGTTCTTCCTCATTTCTTTTCAGCTATACATTCAACGGGGTATGCGACTGGAGTGTTAGACAACCAGTGTTACAGTATTGCATTATAGAAATTGCATATGTGTGACAACCAATTCCTATACTCGTATTGCAGAGGCGTATCATTATTTATCTATGAGTAGGTAGATATCTCAAACTTCTGGTAAACATACATATAAAGTTTTTTTGAGGTTTGAGCATGATAGTTTCAGATAGAAAAAGGTCGGAAATTAATGAAACTTTAAGATGTTGTTCAGGGATCGATGATTAACATTTTCTCAAGTTTTGGACCTCGAGGACCATGTGCTTAAAAAATAAAGGGGGGGATAACTGCAAATTTTTCGACCTTGGTTCTACAGCAAAAACGTCGTTTTACTTTCTTGTAGATCTTCAAATTCCCTACGAATCTGTTGCCTCAAACATGTTTGTCTGTCAATTTGTTACCGAGATATGGCGCTTCGAAGAATAGGTAATTTTTCAAATTTCGCCACAAAATGCAGAATTCCACCCTATTTCTTCTGTTATACAAGAATTATCATGAAATGTAGTTGCTATTATAATTCCTACTGAAATCACCAACTTTAGATAACCCCCACCCCTGCTTGCCCACCAGGAGTGTCGGGCCGAGGGGAGTGTGTGATCAGCTACAGCAGTAAAAAGCTGGAAAACAATATATGATAGAACACTGCTCCTGTGGAACTGCGGAATGCAAACGATGAGCCAATATTCAACATAGAAGGCTGAAATTTGTCTTTTCTACCTGCGCTACCTAGACCTATTTGTTTTCGATTTTTGAGGTCATATTAGATCACTTTTCGTTTTTATTCTTTCGACATGACTCCATTATATATTCATTAATTCCAAGAAGAAATCAAGAAAAGTAATTATGGAAGGGTATAAGTACCTCTGGTAGAATAGTCAAATTAGGTAATAAGAAAATTAAAATTGGGGATTGGTGAAAATGGGACAGATAGTGTTTAACCACTCAGAGTATATATAAGATTAAGTTAGATAAGTAACATTAGAAACCTTCAGCTCTTGAAGTGAATAACTTTGTTATCGAAAGTGTCCTCTACTCGCCAAGTTATTGTTCCTTCCCTCCCTAGGACATACTTTTCCTTCACGCAGTGAGTGGTTGTGATACCAGTTCAGCACCGTTTGGATTGGGGAAGAAGAAAGAATACCTCCCTCTCTGCAGTAGTGGACCCGTTTCTCACACCAAACGCTACTCCTCAGCAGATCAGCGACGCTGGAGAGAAGTTCCTGGTAGCAGTTTATGGAGGCAACATTGACAGAAACAATCTCGACGACCTAAGGTACCAATTATTCACACGATCAGTGACGAAGGCTAAATTACAACTAGCCCGCCTACCACCAACAAGGGACGCTGCCAAATACCACTCCCTCCGCACTTACCAGCAAGTACAGGCATGGTTGGGCAATGATCTCCTCCCATCAGTATGGGGCTGGAGCCTAACCACACGAGGGATACTACCAATCCCCACAACCAGAAATTCTGCGCCGGATGACATCCTCCATATTGTTTCCTGCAAGTGCAGCAAAGGCTGTAGCAGCGGAGCTTGCGGCTGCAAGAAAGCATGTCTCCGATGCTCAGCAATGTGCAAGCACTGCACAGGCCACTCCTGCGAAAACGCCCCCGTAACAGACTTGATCGAGAAAGACTCACCAGAAATATTGGACGAAAACGATGACAGCGACATCATTGACAGCTTTATCGCTCAGGAGGACGACGAGATGTTACGAGCAGAACCAGCGGCTAAGAAATCTCGGCAGGAAAGGTAATGAGTACAAATGAGTACCTACCCACTATGATTAGCTATAATATCTTTATTCATCAATATAATATATGCCTTGAGAATAACTTAATATTGTTAATTACATAATTTTTTTTCACGAAAGGACAACTTCTTTTTATCTTCCTGTCCTGGGATAATTATGTAGGGGAACGGAGGGATATCGATCCGAAAAGTAACTGATATCAGTACCAAAATGATGTGAATAGGTATGGTTGGCTTTCATCAGAAAGTTAGCTTTTGAGAATTGGGGTTGGGTGGGGGAAGGAGGAGTGGGGTGTCCAAAGTTGGTGACTTCAACTAAGAACCATAATTACTACAACATTTCATCATAATTCGGGTATAACAAATGAAATAAGCTGTAATTTTGCATTTTTTGTCATTTCTTAGCAAATTTTGAAACATTTCCTTTTTTTTGACGTGCCATATCTCGGTAGCGAATTCACATAGAAACATGTTTTTTCAGTCACAATTGTATAAAATTTTACGCTGTACAAAAAAGTTTCGATATGTTTTTTCCGTAGGACGTAAGAGAAAAAAGTAATCAAGGAGGAACCGGAGAGAGGTCAACAATTTTGCAGTATTCCTCCCCCCCTACTTTTTTGGCACAGGGTAATCGAGGTCCAAAACTTGAGAAAATGTTGAAAAATGTAATTATTACGCATGTGTTGACTGTAGTAATTGTTTTGATTATAAGGTACTTGAAAAATAGAATATATATTTTTTGTTTTGAGCTGAAATACAATAATCGGGAATTGCGATTGAAGGTTAAACAGAATACACGTACGAGATTTCTGAATATCTGGTTTTACTTTTCCGCAGTGCGAAGAAAAATCTTATTCGCGCGGCGTGTGGAAAAGTGTAACTTTGCGCAGGCGCATATACACGCGGACAAGTACTACTTTGCGCACGCTCGTAGGAAAGAAAGAGTACCTTTCCCGCATGAGACTGTCGAGTGCGGGAAAGTACCTTTTCGTATGAGTCAGGATCACATTTTCAACAAGCGCATTAAAACTTTCGCGTGCGTTAAAAACTCGCGTGCGGGAAAAGTTTTCCCACACTAGTGCATAGGGTGAATCAAACAAGCTTGTAGAAAAAGGTCTTATCATCTCCAAACCTAATAGAAACATAGTTTTCAAGTTTTGATAGAGTTCAAGATTTTTAAACTTACTTTTTCAGATAGACCAATTCAAAATTCGATAAAGGTACGTTTACATCTGACATTTATTGCATGATATTCACATCAGACAGTGATATATGGAAATATAAACGGTCACCGAATTTATATCCGACATAAATGTATCAGTGTCCCACAATAATTATCTATATCTATACGATTAATGTAAACACTTCTGCTCCCGCAAGTTCCGACTCGTCTGAGAGAAATCGCATTAGTTGACTAGTCATCTTCTTTTCTCGAAGTGTCACGCATTTATGTCCCCATTACAAAATGTGTGAAAAAAAAAGAATGGCTAAAAAGTGAAACTGATGATTTGATTATTATGTTCCACTATAAACCAGAACTGTGGGATGGTACAAGCAAAGGTTATAAAGGTCGCACACTAATATCTTTTCTGAATTTGGTGTCTTGTTTTGACACAAGAAGCGTCATTTTGTTAGCCAAATTTTCAAAATCAGACAATTTCACACGAACAATTTTTGAAAATTGTGATGTATCTTCAACACTAAGTTCACGCATTAACTGGCCACATGCACTGTGTTCTTCGCGTCTTAAAATCTATTCTCGAACCCACACGAATCGTTTTTTTTTTCTTCGTTCAATCTGTTCATAAATGTCACAACAGCTGCACATTCCTTTGATACTTTCATAATATACATACTAGTGTGTAAACTGATCATAGATTTATTGCACATTTAAGCGATATCTACGTATATCATACACATATATAAGCTACAAAACTTTCAAGTAATTTATTTCGAATGTAAACAGTCAATGATATTTTATGTCGGACATTTGACACTTATGTCATAACACAAGTGTCAGATGTAAACGTACCTGTACTGAGACAATAACATAATTTTGTAAAGGCATAAACTTATCGGGCATATTGATTCAATTGCTTACTAGACTTGTATGTCCTTTTTTATTTTCAACCTGTAGAAGGTTGTACTAACTAAAAATCCATGTCAGTAGGTATTCTTGGTGTTTGTGAGGATAGTAACAGGAATACATTTCGAAACAGAGAGTTCAGGATTGTCCGACAATAAAACACTTTGTATACTATTCATTTATGAATTCATCAATAAAGCTCTTGATTGGAACAGGAAATGAAGTCTTCTTGTTGGAATTTTATACCTGAAATTGAATATGAAACATTCAGAGGTCAAATCTGTTGTAAAACCAGTATTTAATTCAATTGTATGGAAGGTAAGCACCAATATGACGTGGTTGCTGTATTGTGTCAAAAGTAAAGAATTGAAAGATGGTTCGTGTCCTTACTAATTTAAGTAACACAGACTATCTAGGAGTCAGGTGAATTTGACATGTGGTAGTAACTTCACTAGCTACGAAATAATACCAAGATCTTCTCAAAATAGTGAAATAATGATTTTAAATACAGTGCGATAGCTCACTTACTGGAGATGAGTTGATAGAAGTTGAAAACTCGGTAGAAAAGGAATGCCCATGATTTCACAATTCTACAAGAATACGCTCCCAGGTTATAATAATTATAATATTATATATTGTGTATATGATTTTGAGTTTTTCTTCATCTTGAATAATTATAAAAGTTTATATTATGATTTCAATCACTTTTATTATTGCTGTTGGTGAAAAATAGTTGTAAAACAGAAAAATCAAAATAGCCCCAGAAACTTCAACCTCTATTAATTAATTTCATTCGTACTAGAGTGACATAAAATGTAACGTATAAAAAATGGGGAAGTACTTGACTAATCTAGTTTATCGGTATTTTTTGTTCGAGGCATATTATTTTAACAGCAAGTGAAGCAAATTCATTTTGCAAGAGGCTGTGACAGAAACAATACAAGGATGTATTGATATCTATAGTAGCTTATATTGACATGTATACATGTCAAAATTTGACAGTTATAAGTAATTTATGGTTGTCAAAATATAAGTTGAATTAAATGTTGATAAGTATATGAACAAGAAAATGGATATTTTATGCTGTTCGTGAAATAATCTTCCTGAATATTACTCGACAATGACAAATAGAGACTATAATTTTCTTAATCTTCAATCTGAATCTGTGTAGAGTTATTTAGATTATTAATGTTCATATGGTCTCAACAAATTGTCGAAATACAAAGTACTCTTGATAGAATTATGAAGTAAATAATAGTCTGCTATTTTTCATGGTCTTGAGATTTATATCTCAATATATTGAGATCGCTGAGTGTTCAGCTATGCTAAACGTTAGTTGTGGAGTTTCTCAGGGATTTGATCTGGGCCCACTTTTTTTTAATTTCATTTAAAGTACTCTCGATATAATTATGGAGAAAATAGTCTTGAGATATTACCTACGAATATAACGAACGAACGGTTGCAGATATGAACAAACGTTGTGAAATGAACCGTAGAGAATGAGTTTCTCTATTATTCAGACATTGGAAGTCCAAATCAATTTCACTCAAAGTTGGTTTCTGTTATCAATGGCTCTGCTGTTATTTGCTAACAAATCGTTTAGTTCAGAAATCGATTTGCCATCAGCAAACATGGTTATGTGGTAATGAGTTGGGCACGTGAACATACAGTAAGGGTCCCAAGAGTAAACGTTGCGGAACTCCTAATTTCATGTATCGTTGGTACACTTGACATGTTAATGTTATACAGTCATACCATGTCAAATCTAATCAAATGAAATAAGAGAATGATTATTAGGTATCTATAGAATATCATATAAAAATCAGTTACAATATAAATGATGAAAGAATAAAAATGGAACACAAAAGGCACCAGTGAATAAAATAAAATTAACAACGTACTGGTCAACAACAAACATATGAATAAAAAAATACTAGTACAATTCAATAAAACATATTAAAATCGAATCGATAATAACTAGGATAGGATCACAAAGTTGAATTTCATAACACTAAAGTACTCATAGATAGTAGAACTCATCTATTGAAAATAAAGCATCCGCCAGAAAAAGATGTTTCAAAGAAATTTAGAATTTTCTTTCATTGTCAATGCTTCTAATCTTGAAATTTTTACCTGTGTCGATGTTAGAATTGGTAATTTTTTATTTAGTGTTCGTCTAGTGTTATAATTGGTTGTCGTATAACACATTCAAAGGCCTTTGTCAGGTCACAAAAAACCGCTGCAGCAACTGCTCTATCATTAATTTTCAGAAAAACATGTCAATCCATACAGAATTTCAAACCAAGTCAATGAATTACTTGGAAAGGCAGGCATTGCCAGTGAACCTCGTTTGGGAATAACTTCCGTTACTAATAATCATCATTTCACTATATCCGTTTGAATTTGGAACATCTTGTACATTATTTGAACCACCGTTCTAGAACACATGTTAGGGAAGAGGTTTGTTGTTTGTCTCAGAAAACCAAACAGCCATTTCATTCATTAGTTGCATCGTGGAAGGTAGAGTCATTCAGGTGGTTGTCGAGAGAGTCGAAGATGAAATGCATCACATCATCTGCATATGGGTTCTTGCCTGTATATTTATATGCCCATGGTTGCAGATGTTCCTTTAGGACGCAGTACCCGGTTATTGATCCTGTCATGAGCCTCTGATGATTCCTGCTAAAATACTTTTATAGGGCAGCGTTGACTATTAATTAACTTATTCTATAACTATTTTCATCATTTTATGTACCTGAAATCCGTAGCTCTCATAATAAAAAATATTGGGTAGTGAGGAAAATCACAAAAAACGAAGTGCTTCCAATGAGGAGGTTCTCTCATAGTTGCCAACTCAGTTTTCTGTATGTAACCTAGGAAACTCTGATTGGACTCTTCATACCTTTATTTGTAAGCAATAGAATCGTATAAGCCAGATATTCAATAAAAATTTCCCTGGAACAAAAATAAATGAGATATCCCAATATGAAACATTTACATTTTCAGTAGGTATTTACTTTTTTGTTGGTACTACCATGAATTTGACATATTTGCGGCAAGTAAAGAGTGACAATGACGAAGAAATGTTATAATACTCAAAATATGGAAGGAACAAAGATCTAAAATTTCATGCATTCCCGAAACCTAGAAAAAATCTTGAGAAATGTTTGAAGTGGTTTCAGCTATGTGGCAATAAAAACTTTTCTTTGGAAAATCTGACCAAAGAAGTATGCATATGTAGCAAGCATTTCAAGGGAAAATTCACTGAAGATTCTGCACCAGTACCACATATATTTGTACCAGCGACTGCAGCACTAGAACCACATTCTTCTGTGCCAGCAAGTGCCGCACTAGTAAATTCTTTATCAGCAACTCTAATAGACGTCGTTGCTAGGATCGAAGGGAAAATTGGTGAAAAAGATGTTAACCCAGATAATATTTCTGCAAATATGTAAATATTTCCGTGGATAAATCAATCCAGATCATACCAGTTGATGAAAACACTTTTTCTTAAAATAATATGAAAAAAAATCCCATCTGTTTCAAATTATTTACTGGATTAACCATCCACTGTTTTGAAATATTTTATTTTGTCTTAGACGAGTCTGTTATGGACAGGTTGATATATCCTCGGCTGAATTATCAAAGAAGAGACACTCATCTAAGAAATTGGAGGAACTCTATTTGGTCAAAAAACGATAGGTTATGTCTAACTTTACTGAGACGAAGAGGATTACGTTGGATGACTTAGCAGCTCTTTCAAATTGTAGCAAAAGCAAACTATAACATTAGTCATTGACACCACAGAAGTAGCCATACAGATGCCATCCAATTTTCGACAAGGAAATACTTTTTTAATTATAAACATTCCACTACAGTGAAATTTTTGATTGGTATCTGTACAAGTTTCTGTACATATTTTCACTATAATTTGTTCTTTGGTTGATTTTGAATCGTGTTTAGTGAAATAAATATATTATTTTTTATTGTTTTTATATTACAAAAATTCACCAGCGGGATATCAATTTACAGAAAGACAGTATTAACTAAAGGTAAAAAAAGTAATTGGTGGCATTAGTGCAAAATGTTTAAATTTGCCGCAAATATGCCAACTTTAAGGTAGTACCAACAATGAAGTAATGAAGTATCTACTGAAAATTTACATTTTTCATATTGGGATATCTCATTTATTTCTAATCCTGTGAAATTTTTATTGAATATCTGGCTTACACGATTCCATTGCCATTGCTTACTAATGAAGGTATGAAGAGTCCAAGCAGAGTTTCCTAGTTTACAATAAAACAAAATAAGTTGGCAACCATGAGAGAACTCCCTCATTTATATATAGGTACTCGTACCAGCCATCGCGATATTCCAGCATTAGATTTCGAGAAGAGATAACTGTTTCTTCAAATTTTTCAACGCCATACCTGTTTCAAAATCACCTAAAAATAATGATCTATTGTCGCGACAAAACAAAAGAATAGACTGGGTTCGACGTATTTGAAAGTATGTTCATCCTCGCGCATTTCTCTTCACAGCCTTGTCAAGGCTGCCCAGTCATTTTTTCCGAAGAGGATATTCCTCTGTTCAAGGTTGGAATTAGACATTGGAGTGTATCTGGGCGGGTTTCAGGTGACGGCTTCTCAATCACCAGAAGCGCCAACTTACTCATTTCAAACATGAACTGCCGTAATTGATCACTTATTGGAATTTTGGATGAGTAAACAAACCTTCTGTTCCTAATTGCTAAACCGAAGGTGTGAACATTAATACTTTATCGCATTCTTCGTCACAAGGGCAAATAAATTCCGCAGTAAACAAAAAATCACATCATCTATTCGTGCAAGTGCTCATTATAACCAAGCACTGAATATTATCCCACTTCTGCTCTTTGTTGTTGAACTTCTCTTTGATTTTTTTCCTTAGCTTTATTTTTTTTTCTGAAATAAGGGTATTTTACTTTTGTAAAACTGAGAATATAAATACAAATGAAACATAAAATATATAAAAAAAAAACTAAATATCATCACAAAGGTGTGATTTAGTGCCTTCCTTTTCATAGAAGAGGACATAAGCCTCACTGCTCACGACGGATTTGAATGGAATTGGGGTTACACTTGAATCATTATACTCATGCCACGTGCCTGCATACGGATGTTCACAGTAGGCTGTGTAGTGTCCGCTATAGATAGTCCCACTATGATTAAACAAGGCATTAAGACTATAGCGACAAGGAGCTACGTTGTCTGCTGCATAAGTACTCATGTCCAATCCCTCTGAAGGAAAATCAATGGCGACATTCAATTTTTCTCGAAATCTATCTGTCAGAGAAAAATGTTTCAAATGGAGTACTAAAATTTTCGGGAATTTATGAATAGATAAAGATTTCATACACTTTCTTTTCTCCTTGCACTTCGCACATATCGGCTTCTCATCACCATCCAAAGTTTCTTCCATTATGAACGAATCTAAACATTGCGATAGTCCTAATTGGCCTGTTTTTTGAGGTATTGACAAAGAAAGGTCCCAGAACGGATCGAAGGAGACTGAACAGTGATCACAATGGGTACATTTTAATGTCGATTTCAACAAGCCAACGAAGTTATCTACAATTTTGGAATTGTCCGTTCTTAAATATCGTGACCATGACTCTTGAGCCTTCTCCCTCTCACTTAATTTCTCATCTGTTTCTTTCAGAATGGATTTCGGCTTCTCCGTTACTCGCTTTATGTCTTCATGAAGACCCTCTAGAAGGCATTTTAAGAACTCCTGACCATCTTCCTGGGCATAACCGATGAAACGAGGAGCCAGTCTTTGAATTTCAGTTTTCAAGGAAACTGTATTTACAACTTGACCTGACAAATGTTCTGACCAAAGTTCCTTGATCACCTTGGCAAATATTCTGATTAAATCTCCCTTGCTAGATGTACTAGTGCTTGAATCACTTGTATAGACATCTTCATTCAAATACTCCAATAACCATCTTGTGTTCGATAAACACTGGATAACACAGTTCATGAAGTAAGTGTTACCAATATTTTTCAAACCTTTGAGACCGAAAGTTTTGACAGAACGATGTGCTACGGGCCTAATAGTGTTTGAGCTGCATTTATCGTCTGTTCGAGTTTCGTTATTGGGGTTGAATTCAGCAGATTTTTGAGGTCGAAAGAAAATTTCATCTAAATGATGGGAAGTGGCAATAGGTCCGAGTACAGAAGCAGCGTTCCCTCTCTGAATGGCAATGCTGATTCGCTCTAAAAAGAAGTTTCTAGCTCTAGAATCACCTGTTATCTCAATGAGTTTCTGGCCGATCTTCAATATGAACTCAGAAGCGTAATGACCAAAGGCGCCGAAAGTTTCAATGCCTACCGGATAAAATATGTAGTGGTTCCAGCATGGAGTATTTTCGCAATTTCGTTATTTCAGCGGAATCAGCAGGTCCCCCCACTTTGCAGGAAGTTGACTGAAGATGAGATTGAGCGACAGTATCCACACAAGTAAAATCCCATATAAGTGGTTTTCCTTGGCTCCATGGAATGAGAGACATTCCGCCAGGAAGTTTTCCGTCCTCTCGAGAGATCCCCGAAGGTTCCAAAATGGAAGGAATTTCAGATGTTGTCAATGCCCGTTTGATAAGATCATTGATGGCTGCGTGCCGGGAGAAACGACCAGAACTGAATTTGCAACTCAATCCATGGTAACCTTTTTCATCAACAGCAACTCCACATTTACATATATGTTCAACGCAAATTGCACTGCCCAAACGAAGTCCTATTGAGATCCTGAAAGATTCGTTATTCAACAAAGTCCCCAGAAATGCAACGGGAAGTGCATTGAGCCAAGCACCAGATTCCTTTGTGCTTACTGCTTTAAGACGAGCCTTTTCGGTCAAGGAGTTTGCAGCCGAATTAAGCAGTTTGCGAAATGAAATCTTGAGTAGGGGGAAATCCCAGGATTTTTGGGAACGTTTATTTTCAGGTGCTGATAATTTTGTTTCTGAACACCATATACTCTCACATTCATTATAAAAAGAATCAAATACACTGGAGAAATAACTGGGTAGGATTGAACTGAAGAAATGCTGAACACTGTTGAAAGAAGAAAGAAAAGCTGGTAGAGCTAGAGAGGATGCTTTTCGAACGCCCAGACCACCCATATTTACGGGAAGCGTTGCTTGCAACCATGTGTTATCGCTAAATTTATTGTTTGTAATTTGCTCAAGGATCTTGCATAGTGCAGAATCAAAATCAGAGAGTTCCTTTTGACAATGCCAAGTTGGACTACTCCTTAACATGTACATCAATTTAGGGATCGCTAAACAATTTTTCAGAAGATAATAAGCAATATGAAATGGAATATTTTCTAAACGAGTTGCCATCAAAACAATGGAATCAATTTTGTTATTTATACTTTTTGAGAGTGATTCTTCCGAAAGAGGTGTCCCAAGCAGAGTCCAGTCTTTCCTGTCCACAATTTGAATGCCAGGAGCGCACGTATTGAATTTTTCTATTAGAGATTGGGAAAACTTATCGAGGAAAAACAATTCACATTTTTTATAATTCAATTCAAGGCCAATTTCTTTGGAAGATGAGATTATTTTCTGGAATTCCTTCAATACTAGGTCTCCATCACCACCTATGGAGCCATCATCCAAATACCAACAATTGAAGTCGGTAACAATCGATTTCGATAAGTTTTCAATTGCTAGACAAAAAAGTGCTGAACCAAGGGGATCTCCCTGTTGAACGCCCCTTTAGGATAAAATAATATCACTTCCAAAGTTCAAGAAGGATGGCTCTTGGTAGCATTGACGAATAAAGGGAAGGAGATATGGAATAGTACTTTCAACTTTGTTCAAAAGAAAGTTCCTATAAATCATGTTAAAAGCGTTTTTGAAATCTATTTTGAGGAACACCTTATTAGAAGGGTCTGGATGATCATTTAAAAAATGACGGGCAGCATGGGCGACAACTTCGCAACCTCCCGGTGTACCAAATCCAAACTGAATTGGGCGAAATGAATGGCCAAGAAAATCTTTGATTTTTAAACAAGATAATTTTGCTACTAGTCGTCGGAAAATTGTACCGACCGCGATGGGTCTGATGCCACCACACTTTTTTTTAAGAGCAACTAAAGAAGCTCCAAAGAGAATTGGGACTATGTTTGAGTTGACTTTACCAGCGAGAATAAGGTTACACAACTTGGTAAGAGAGTACAGAAGTTTTTCCCCTTTGGAGCCAGAGCTCTTCGATAATAAATCTTGAAGGTGTGATGGTCTAAGAGAGTCTAAACCACCAGCAGAGCCAGTACGAAATGACTTAACAGCATTGAGAACTTCAAATTCAGTAACCTGCAGAGCAGGCACGTTACTACTCCCTGTATGTAAAAACTCAGATCTAGTCATGTCAGCAGGATGCTTCGAGCGAAGTTCAGATGAGGTCTGATTGTCAAAAGCTGCAATTGTGTCAGTGGAAGTCAGAATTCGTATCGCAGAGATAAGATCGCCATCGGAGACTTTATCTATGATGCATTTGGAGAGATTATTTTTCCTTGTCGATGATGAATCAGATCTTAAAGACTTATGTAATGGTATACCAGTGCCGTTGATGTTTCTTCTGATAATTGATGTCAAAGACTCCTTCCGATTTAGACAAGCTGGCGGAAGACAGAACGACTTGTAGGAGAATAGAAGCAAAGTTTTCCAAGCATCGAAAGAGTTTGAATTGACGCACTCTTCTATTACATTGCCAAGAGCTTCCGCGGCAATAATCCTGGCCGATTTTGGAATTATTTTCACAATAAAATAATTATGCTTGAGATAGGCTAATCGGGCATTCAAAAGATATGCTGGAGATTTGGGATCTTCCTCGGAAAGGGCTTCATTTAAATTTGAAGTTCCTCTTGAATTTGAAACGTCAAATGAAATTTTGGATGAAGAATGTATTCTTTTGGTATGAATGGCCAAACCTTTTCTTGAATTGAAGCTTCTTGTACATATTGAACATTGGGTGTCGAAGTGATGCCCGGAAACCTCTTGATTTTGGGATTCTTGCATATTTATGATAGAATAGAGTAGTTGTCAATATCAATTTACAGCGCCTCGTACATTATTCAAAGGTGTCAAAATATTAAATAGGAAGTATATTTTTCTACAGCCATTACAACAGTTGTAATGTCTTCGCTTTGATTAATGCATTTTTTATCTGAATTAAATCTAAAAATCTGAAAAGCCATCCAAAAGAATAGGAGTATAAATATGGATTCGTTCTGGTTTTCAAAAATACAGGTTCTGGGACGTCGGGATCATACGCAGTTGAGAAAAAGTGAACGAATTTGTACCTTAAGCACATTTATTTATCAACTGCGCATGATCCTGACGTCCCAGAGCCAATTTTCCTCAATATTAGAACAAACCTTGGGATAACTTCTTAAAAAAGTTGAAGAAGCATGTTTGGACTACTTTTTTCAATGAAGCAAAACATAATGTGGTAGTTTTCTTACCTCACTCTCACTCAATTTCGATGTTTGAGTCATGTGGAAGGGAACTCTGGTTGTTTATTTCTTACGTGCTCTTACGTGAATCTTACGTGAATTCTTTGGTAAGGTTTTTAACAGAAGTCATGATATTCAACTTCTTTTTGATGTTTTGGCTGTGTACTATTTTTTGTTAACAAATTATTCCTTCTTCAACTTTCGTTTTATTTTTAGTTTCATGCTATTGCAATCAATATTGAAAGTATTGTAAAGCATTTCAATGAATTTTATTATTCTGTTCTTCATTTTCTACCAGTTTCTTCTCTCACGTGCACTGTAAGAGCTTAGAGATTCTGTCCTATAATTCAAAATGTTCCGTCACCAATGATCGGCAGATTCCCGGATTGCTAGCAGGCTTTATATTTTTTACAGAGAGCGCTATTTATCGCCTTCATGTGATAACAATCGAACTCTGCCTTTTGCCGATATTTTCTAATATTAAATAATCTAGAAAAAATTTTTGCTTTCATGTAAGTGGATGCAATTGCATATTTGAACGTAATTTTTAGTTCTGAACAACTTTTTTTCATAAGAATTTTCGATATTTTCAAATATACAGGTACTTAACTCTTGAGTAAAATTCATATTTTTCATCACACCGCGTATACGACTGAAAAAAATTTATATAAATATCATGATTGTAATTTGGATTTTAGAACATGCAGAACTTTTTATGAAGAATAACTTTTTTTCCTAAAATGAATAATAAAATTTTTTTCATATGGTTAGTGAGACAAAAAATAATCCGGTGGAAAATATAAATTGATATAATACATGGCAGCTTTCTGCCGAAAGTATTAAGTTATAATGCTCCTAACTATTTATGCACGAAATAATTCAATAAATTGCCCCGTGTTCTGAAAGAAATAGCCAATATCGATATTTTGAAAAGAAGACTAAAGAATTTTCTATGGGAACATGTTTTGATTTTTAAATAAATAAGTCCTAGTTTCAATATTTGTAAAATTTCATCAATTATTGTTTTCATATAATTTTTGTATTGTTTTGTTTTCATATAATTGATAATTACAGTAAGTTTCTATGTTATACAACTTTTGATAAACTGACAAAACTGAAAAATCTTATACATTTTTTTCCCGTTAGGAATTTTCCAGTCAGGCCCTATCTCTGATACATCCGGAGGGCGCGCAAGATCATGTGCCACAATAACCACTCCCCACACCGTGGGGTACGGGACTATTGGGTCCGAGAATCATGTGCCCTGGGTGGAGTGAACCAAGGATGACAGCCTTCTGCATTCGTCTGGCTAAGATTTTGCCATATTACGGCAAGCCGGTATGATTTTTAGGCTCGAGAGCAGTATATCCATCATTCCATCAAAGACACCTATAATCAGAACCACCATTTTAACAGAATGGTTTTGGTAGAGCCTGCTGAGTTCAAATAGTCGATCTCGATATTTTGTCTGTTTTTTCTTCCCTTTTCGGACGATGTTCGTTTTGCCTGGAGTCGAAAACTCAAATACGAAAATCGTCTCAGTCAGTTGGTCGAGGACAACCACATCAGGCTTATTGGCTTTCATTTGCCTGAGTTTGGGGAATGAGTAGTTCCAATGGATTCGGTACTTCTCATTCTACACAACGGACTCAATTGTCCCCGGTGCTATCGGTGTCTCGTCTATACCGTACGAGTGTCGTAGGAGAATGCTCGAAAGCCCTCAGCAGGGTGGTACTTTTTCCGACCTTCACGTGCTAATTAAGTTACAGGGTGCAATAAAGTGGTTTGCGTTCTCCCAATATGTTACTAAAAAATAATTTTGGGTTATCTTGAAACAAAAGGTTATTGACTATATTGAAGTTTTAATAGAAATTATTTATGAAGAATGCAGATTGATTTCAGAACCAGCTTTGAACGAGTTCGAGAACAGTTTTCGGCCAGATTTTCTTGTCATATAGAGAACATTTAATCCAAACCAGGTGTGCGAACACATTACGAGTGAATTATTAAATTGTTACTTCATTATTTGATGAAGTATCTCAACAAACATGCAAAAATGGAAAGAAAGTCCATCAAATACGTATACTCTCCTCCACGACATCAACCGATTATTTTAAATGTTAAATGCTAGTAGCATATCTCAACCCATTTTGAAATCAATAATATATTTACCTAGGTATTTCACAAGATCGTTATGAAATAGACAAACTCGCAAAATCCGCAATGTTGTTTAGATCAGCATTTTTGTTTCGTACATAATTAGTCTTATTCCATTATTACGTTCAACAAAGAAGGAGGGTTTTAAAAACCATATAGAGGTTAAGGTTGATAATGTAGGCGCCAGATTGTGGACGTTTACATAATATGTTACAAAATCCAGAATCTTCATATTATTGCATATTCAATATTCGTAATCAGTTTTAGGCTGCATACCTTCAATAAAAATCAGTAGCATTCAATCTGTGCTTGTTCTCCTGCGATCTACGATGTTCGTAATCATTTGAAATTAATTTATCTGATCCCATGACTATAGGTTGTTAGTTCTATTAGGTATAATTAATCATAAAAATATTAATTCTTTCCAAATCAATCAGTGTCTCACTGATGATTTTCTTTTGTGATATGAACATAACTAGTATAAACTCATGTATATGTAAATTACCCTTCTTAACTTCCTCATCGTGAATCTTCGAGGAAATAATTTTTTTTAGCCCAGACAGGAGCAGATCGATTTTGGTATTGTTATTTGTGTTATTCATTGAGAACGATGTTGTTTATTTAAATTAGGCTCATGTAATTCTGAAGGTACTAGCAATTGTTAGAAAACGTCTATAAATAATCTCACCGATAATAATATCAGTTTCATCCTGTCAAAATTAGTCTCATTCTTTCAGAAATATTCTTCATTGACAAAGTAAAAATATGAAGTATATGTATGAACACAAATACATAAATGAGAACAAATAAAATAAAATAAATTATAATAAAATACAATAAAATAAACAAATCAAAATAATAAAAGAAATTAGGTAAATGAAATTAGTAAAATAGAAAATATTTAGCACCTTATGCTTTAATTGAAATATTACTGATTATTATGCAATAAACCTACTATGAATTAACCCGTAGAAGCAATGTTTTTGACCGTGGATGGGAGATGGTTATATAATTTGGCAGCATTATACAAACATGAAAAGGGTACCTTTTCCGCGTGCAACTGCCGTTACCCGAACCACGCAAAGCGAGGTTCATTTGTTCACGTGGTAAGCAGTCAGTGTTTTGGGAATAAACAGGCACAAAGTCACTGAAGCAGTCGTTTAGCTGCTTGTGCTTGAAAGTAAAAGCTATCACAAATTATTAAATAAATTGTCGTCGTCCCCCTACGAACGACAATCCCTCAGAAGTCGAAACTTGTGCGAGCCAAGGATTAAGGAGGTCTTACCTTTTTACGTGCGATTCCTAGCACTTTCTCAGGGCATCAGAAAAATAAATTCAAATCTCTGGGATTGAACCAGCGAATATCCAATATTCATGACTTTATTTTTCTTTAATAATATTATATAAAAGCTCCCTTTCTGTAGAAATAGAACAATTTTTATACAGCAAAGTTGCCGAACGTCAGATTTTCAGAGGAATAACTGATGTTTTTTGGAAAAATTACTCCCAAGATTCATTTCTATAATACATAGACTTTATTCAAAAATCAGTCATATACACATATGCACCACCCTACCCCAAAATACTATATATTAGTTGTGATCGTGCTAAAGCAAGATAAACTGTTTTAACATGATTTTATTTTTTACATTTTCAATATCTGTCGAGGGAATGTTTCTAAGGTCCTCGTTAATTTCCTGAGATTTTTCAAAAATATTTTTTGTGATAATATATATTGGTCATCACGAATTTCTTCGAACACACCCCATATCTTTTTACTGTGAATCCCAGAAAAAAAAATTCACCATTAGGTATGACTGAATAAAAGAATTTACGAAATTAACCTACTTGAAATCTATGGTGAAGACAACATTCCTCATATTCATCATGAATCAAGCTCATATTTCACGACAGACCTTGAATGGAAAATATTGAAATTTCACTGTGACTGAATCATTTCATTATAAACGGATGAAGTCAACACATCTGAAGTCGTTTAAATATAACTTGATATTTTCTGCACTTTTCTGGACCACTTGCACTTTTGATTCAATGGTCTGTAAGAGAAAGAGGATTGCTGGGTATTATCATTTACGAAGCTCAGTTTCCAACAATCTGGTAATGTAAGCATTAATAGGTTTACTGTCAGATGAAACCTGTTGACCACAACATATGACAAACTATAAATAGGGCAAACTTGAAAATTTGATAGTTCATTTTTATTACTACGGACTATAGAAACCTTTAGTCCATCCAAATTAGCAAGGCCAGATAAAATCCAACCTGTACTATTGCAGCGAGGAGCAGACCCACTGATTTCATACCAAGTTAGGCTGTTTACGGCGAGCCTAGCTCACAGGTACGTACCCAATACCTGTCGAAGGTCCAAAGTGGTCTTCATGCCGAAGCCGGGGAAACCATCCTATGCCAAGGCATTCAGACTAATTTGCCTCTCATCGTTCATGCTCTAAACGATGGAAAAACTACTTGATAGAAATGTCCAGTGCATAATAGTACAGTGTATCCAATCTTCCCGGAGTACCAACACGCCTATCAATCTGAAAAATCCTGTCAGACTGCGCTCCAAAGTCTAGTCTGCAGGATTGAAATCACTCTCGAATGAAGATATTGCACTCACAGCGTTTCTTGATGTAGATACATCATATGCGTCTATAACTACAGCCCTTAAGGAAAGAAACGTTACTGCATTTCTCAACCAGTGGATGCTGAGTTGTAATGTAATACAAGCCTCCCTATTCGGGGACACGATGGAGGTGAAAGCCACCAGAGGCTGCCTCAGGGGAAAGTACTATCCCCACGTTTGTGGAACCTTGTGGTAGACAGCCTCTTTATAGACCTCAATAGAGTGCTACGCTGAAGATATCGTAATAACGGGGGTTTGTGTAGATCTGATGCAGTCAGCACTCACATACGTACAAACGTGGTGCATGAGGGAAAAACCTCAAGGTCATCTCCGGATTACTGGTGCAATGTCCAGCACATCGACGATCAGCCTGAAAGTGATCTTAAACCTTCCTCCTCTGCATTCACATACTACTAAAATGCATGGGTTATTGAAGTGCAATAACTTAGGCCATGAAGGTCATATGAATCGACGCATCTGAGATTCCGACGGACAAAATAACCCCTTTGTCATCATCATTACCACCAATTCTGTCTTAGATATTATTGTATAATAATTTTTGGTCAACTTTTATCTACAATAATGTTTTGTCTAGCTCATCATCACTGAAAACCTCTGATACATTTTAAATTGTTTTGAACTTCACGAGGTTTCGATTGTCCGTATCTGCAGTAATTATCAAATGAATCCCACAAAACAGAAAATTTCTGGCAAATATTTGTCAGGAAACAACTAAGTACTTATCCTTACGAACATTGAATTAGTGCAAGTGTTGAATTTTTCTTGGACATTCTAGTGTTTATGGCCCATGAGATATTTGACTAAAATTTTTCGCTTTGTGGGAATTACTTGAGAACGAATTTGTATATACGAACAATCTGAAGTAGGAACAGCATTTTTTTCTTTCAAAAATATCCCTTTCTTTCATAAAATTCTCACCATAACGTTTCCATATACCATAACGTCTTATCTACACACGAGAAGTTTTTCCACTGGAAACATTTAAACGGCAGCCGGTAGATGGCGGTAAGTTCACTAAAATGCCTACTGATGTAACGAAACGGTGTGATTTTACGACCTAAAAATTCAATCGCATACCATTTGAAGCCAATACAAATTTTTAATTCGTTTTAATGACTCCACCCCATTTGCCGTCCAAACGGATACCCCTCTCAAAATACCCACTCGTACTTCTAATGACAAAATCCTTGTTGTCTTACACGATTTTTCAACGATTAAAACATCATCAAATGTGTATTATATTCATAAATTTTTTTAATGTTATTCAATTGAAGAAAAAATATATCCGTTTGTTGAATGATAAAGAAATGATGATTTAAATTTATTTTCAGAATAATGTGTTTAACACTACTTCGAATGATCAAACCACATCCTGCTTGTTAAATGCTTATTTTGTTTGAATAGAACTTCTTAATTGTTTTGACCTAACACGATCGCGAATACCTTTTCGTTAGTCTCAAAATATAAAAACCCACCACGTTTTAAGTAAATAATCATTTCACAAAGGCTGACTAACGAAATAGTTTGCTCGAAATCTATGAAGTTTTCTCATCATAACAATTGATCTTTAAATTTTGAACAGCTCAACCAATATCTTTTTTCTATCTTCGCGATCACACGAAAAGGAAAATTCTGTCTACGCAGAATACATCGCCATCGTATCAAGGAAAAGGGTATAATAATTTGTGTTATCGTTGAATTTTTGGGGCTGCCGAGTTTTGAGAAATAAATGGTTTGTTCTTAGCTTAGATTCATTGAAATTGATGAAAAAAACAATTGTTATGATTGAAAAAGTGTAGGTATATTTGAAAACTCACATAAGAAAAATTTTAACTCTTTGTCAATCAAAAGCAAAGTGATCACCTTCAAACATTTTCAACAATGGTGTTAGGATACTGATTATACAACTCATAATGAAATTAACGAAAAGCGACTGAGAATTTTACAAAGAAAACGATACCATCCCCGGTAGCTACTAACAAAGACAAAGAATGCCCACACATAAGGGCACAATCAAACTAGATAATGCCGTAAACAGAAAATTTGAAGAAAACTTCTATGGAAACTGATTTACTAAAGAACTCCAATGAACCAGCATTGTATGTACGAATAGCTACATAAGTCTGAAAAATTAGCTGATGGAAGCGGCAGATGCCGAATATCATACCTACTCGATCCTACAGAAAAAAAGACATGTTATCATTCCAAAAGGTCTGTATTATTGACCTCAAGTGGAGTAGTTAATAAGAAAATTTATCCTAACGAACTTGCTATTTTTATGAACGACAAAAGTCCAAACAGATAAAGAAAAACTATCTTTGTTTCATTTTCAGTCAACTTACAATAATTGAGGATGAACAATTTTAAAGTCAGCTAAATTCAAATATTTTTTTATTGTTCTCTTCGTTATATAGGATAGCTAGAGCAGTAGCAGAAGTGCGACGAAGGCAATGTCCCGTATAGGAAGATGGTTTTGGCAATCCTAAATATATTGCGATTTTTGCTGGGATGTACATTTATTTTGTCGGAAGTTCAACAAAAATCGTTCAGTACCTTCAGGACGCAAAGACATATGAAATCTTATTAAAGGCAAAGCGGAGAAATCTTTTCCATCCACGACTTCAAATTGATACACCAGTTTTACTTTCCGGTACGTTCACTACCATAACGGAATCCCGGTCCTCAATATCCGATATCTTCATATTTAAAAGTTCCTGGCTTTTGCTTCCTCCAAAATAACCCATAATCAAAACAACCTACAGCAAAAAAGAAAATAGTTACTCACAAAAATAAAAAAAAATACTTTACGCTACTTATATGCTACTTTAGAAATCTGGGAGATAAAACGGCAGACTTTTTCGGCTTATAACTCTCACTCATCTGTTTCAAAAAATCGTCTAGGACATTGAACTTGGTGATATCTAGTTTCTCATGTATTGTAACCATCGATATTAATTCAATCCATGAGGAATTCGGAAAATACGTTTCTGACTGCAACGAATAAACACAATTACTACCAAATCTACCAAAAAACTTAGAAAATACCTTACCAGTTCTTGAAAATATGCCAGAAATACAGTTTCAGTGGTATCTTTTGGCATAATATTTTTTCTTGTCAGCCACTTCAGATATATTTTGTTTAATTTTCAGTATACGGCTTCACTTTTCGATGGAATTAATGATCCTCTTACTTTTTCAGCTTTTTTCAAAATATCCTCCATTATATTGGGGTAGAAAACATGTTTTTAACGCAAACACAGCTTGATAACAATGTTCTGTTTTTAAACAAGTAACATAGCAGTAACCTAGCAACAACAAAATTCCAATAATCAACGGTACCTGATTCAAATATAGCAGGAAGGTAATGAATTGATATATTTAATCCCTTTCAAAAATGAACAAAATTTTATGGAAAACTGTCAGAAATAAAATTATCTATGTACCACGGGAATTAATGAGCATTAATAACCTCAGGCAATTGCTGTCCCTCAGGCCAAAGGCCGGCTGGACTCAAACTTTGCCATCGGTAATTAAGGTCCTTGATACATAAATAATTATATTTCCCATCATTACATCTTTTATTTTTTTCGAAAAGATGACCTCGTCTGCCTTGGTTCACATACGCTGTTGGCCATCGTAGAAATATCCAAAATGACTAATTTTGATATTAGTTCATCATACTCGTACTCATGTGGATGATAATACAATTAAACACGATTTACTCTCCTGCTTATTCATATTTTAATGGCCATGCGCAATAATACAGCTTCCCAAAACGAAACTCCTTAGCATATTTCAACAACTTTACATAATAACATTGTATTTTTATTACCTTTAGACGGTTACCTTTCGGGCGGTGCCCAATTCTGTAAAGAAACTCTGTGGATATGTTTCATATTATTCTACACCTAATACATTAGAGAAAATATGTAAAAGGTGCGGTGACATCAACTTTTGTTATAAAATAACTACATTATTTTGTTGCAAATCAGGTCAAGATCAACGATTTTTGGAGATATTTATTGTGTCAATCCAAATGAATGGAACATACCGATGGAAATATTCGAATAATTAATTATTTCTAAGGTTCAAAACAATTGAGCAACTATTCGAGAGTGTGGTCAAAGGCTAATTAAATTTGCATTCGATTCCTCCTTTGCCTAATCTGCAATAAAAATTCCAATATTTTATGCTACTTTATATAATCACACTAAACTTCTCGATCTATCAATTATAATGACCAGAGCATAAAAATGATCGATTTCCTGGGATCAAAAATGAGTTAGTCATTTTATTGAATGATAATAATACCAATTATATCTGAAAGCGGCATTTTTTGTGTGTGTATCAGATATTCAGTCGATGACATTTTATTTTGAAGCGAAGCCTTGAACACAAATTCCTATTTGGAGAACATCATGAAGTCCTATACAAAATTCGCGATGAAAATGGAATTTCAGAAAATCATACATTTTCTTTACGTCCTGGTTGAAAAGACTAATAATACTGATCCTTCTAGGGATTATACTTTGAAAGGTAAACGAAAATAAAGCGGATTTACGAAGAGGAGAAATATCATGACTATCTATCGTGAAAATTCTTATCAGCAACATGAACAACATTGTAAGTATCAGTTTGGTATTCGAAAAAGCTTGCTCGTACTAACGTCGTACTAATTAGTATTTGAACACAATTCGCAACCAGATCATTCTGGCAAAACAAGCAATGATAGTATTGCAGTGGGATATTAGTCAGAGAACTGTAGACTGCACGAAATCTGTAAAGAAAGAAGAAGGGTAAATTCAGCAGTTGCAGATGAGAAATAACAGAGCTATTGTTTTTCCTTTGTGACTCCCCAGAAAACAGGAAAATCACATGGTATCTTGACTCAGGAGGTCAGGAGCCTCCGATCACCTAATAAATGATGAATATCTACTGACCAATGTCAAGAAGATGGAAAAACCAGTTGTAATTGAAGCAGCTGAGTCGGGTGAACATCTCATTACCAAAATAATGACGATGATGATGATGATGATGATGATGATGTGATGTCGTTGGTGGATGGAAATGCAATCCCTATAAAAATTTTGAACCAAACCTAAAACTCCATTTACTTTCTGTGAGAAAACTGGAAATGAACGGCTTTAAAATCATTTTTGAAACAGGAAAACCAATAATTTCTGAACAAAATAAAGAGGTTGCTATAGCTTACCGGAACGACAAACTTTATGAACTAAAATTTCTGAATGATCCAAATGAAAATGCATGTTATACGACAAACAACAACAAATTATGACACGAACGTCTTGGTCACTTCAGTAAAAGCAGTATGGAGAAGTTGGAAAATCAAATAAGTGGCTTGAATATAAACTAGAAAATCATGGAGTAGGAAACATGTGAAATGAGTATGGAAGGCAAGCTAACCAAATTACCTCATAATCAACAGAGAGTGCGTGCCAAACGACCTCTTATCTATTAGCAGTAACGTCGGAAACTTTCCATATTATTTCAGGTTGTACGGAGCAATGACAACGGCTCACTTCCATTGCAAACTTAGTCACTTCAGATGTGATGATGGAGGAGAGTACATCTCAACGGAAATGAGGAATCATGCTGATGAAGCTTCCTGCATAAAGCTTCAACTGCGCTAGGGCTGGAGTATTTAAATGGAGTGGTTGCGGAAACTCATAGATGTTCTTCCAGAAAGATTTCACCCGATCAGCCACCGCATCAATGATTTTAACGATTTCTGTGAGTGATAATTTTGAATAAAATTCTCATTTGTCTAGACGAATTTTCGACGAAAACTGAACAATTAAAAAATCAACTATCCTAATGAAAATGCAAATTTTCACTTCCAGATTTTTTCTTTCTAGTTACGATTTTTTCACAATATCTATTCTGGTTGTTTTCTTTAAGATAAAAAACAACTTCATTTTTATCGTAGGTTTTCTCCAATTGAAAAAAAAAAACATTTTTTCAATTTTTATTTGAGAATGTTTCCTTTTTCAAGTTGGTTTTGTCACGATAAATCTATGAGAGGTTCCTGATGATTGCTTTTATACATTTTTCTGCCAATCCTAAGCTTAGATATTGAAAACACATCAGCTATTCTAAACAGATGTAACTGGCCATGATATCCACCGATCTTAATAAATCTAATTAAATCGAATATCAATATGAAACCCGAACAGTCTAAATTGCTAAGTATAAGTTATTTACTTGAAGGGGGCAGTTTCAAAATGTGTTACAATGAAATCATTAACATAATCAACGGTTCAACTAATACCCGAGAACCTTTAATTATCACGAAATACGTTCGTAAAAGGTAATTAACAATGAAATTATATAACAACACATTTTCTGAATAATATAAGGCCTATTTTTGAAACACCATGGGATTACTAGATATAATTTGTCTTGAATATTAGTTGGTTTTTGATTGTCACATTATGTAACAGCAACCTTTCGACAATCTCATCACCGTAGATGTTTGAGAGAGACTTGTATCTGCTATTGAAAGTTTTGATTTATTATATTACTCAACTCATTGATTTTCAATTATCTACTCTATTATATGGGATTAATGTACCTACTTGTAATAATTCATAACCAAAATAAAAATGTCAATGTAGTCATCACTACTTCACTCGATCAAATTAATCAATTCCTTTGCTCAACGATCGCAAGCCTGAGGAAAGTAAGTGAATTTTAATTATTATCATTAATTCTGTAAACGACATGACGCAGAACACTTCTTTTCATGTCTTTAAAGGACAATATGTAATAGGGCCACATTTACTAATCCAGAATATGCAGAAGGTTCTGCTTTGCTAGAATTCCAGACCACACGTTTTCACATGAGTGAGAAAAATTGTGGAACAAGGTGAATGCAAAGAGTGTGATCCCACGATTGTGAGAAATCACATGGGTGCAAGTATGTCGAAGTAAAAGGCTGACTGAGAATTAATTCATCTGTTTTGAATAATTATAATGAAATAATTATTTTCAAATAAACAGTGTTTTTGTATGAAACACTCGAAATTTCACTGCATATGGTTTGTCTCATGGACCGAAACTCAAAATCTGCATGACCTCGATTACGCTCGACGTGAAAATGGTTGTGGGTTAAATACAGGCTAGCATTGAGGTGCCTAACAGAACCTTAAGTGTACAAAAAAATATGGGCACCACTTAGTTTCGTTCCACAATAGGTCCAATACTAGTTTCTTCTTACAGAACTAGGAAACTGAGAGCCTAGAATCTGAAGCTTCCAAAAAAATATGTGTCTGCAACCAGAATGTACAGCTTCCAGAAATAATTTCAGCCTCCAAAATAGTCTTCTACTGGATATAACCTCCGTAAAATAATCTTCAAGTGGAATTAACCACCAAAGTAAATATCCAGGCATCTTGAAAGAATTCAGCTCCTGAAATTACGTCGAATCTTCAGTTCCCAAAATAATGTAGCATCCAAATGAACATTTAGGCCTCCTTATAGAATCAACCAGGCCTCCAAATACTACTAACTAAACTAAAATAACTTGCTTTCTAAAGCTATTAGTTTATATCTATACAAAACAAGGTATTTTGTGGCGACAAGCTTTCACATCAGTTACTCATAGAATATTCCTCGTCACGAATGTTATTAAACTTTCAGTGCATTTTTTCTTTTCAGTTTTCAACTATTTATAATTCAAAAGAATTCACGAGCTGATCGTCCCAATTATTGGTTTTTAATGTTTTTGCGAAGACATTTCTTCTTCACGGAACAATTTATCGAATACCACGTTGAAGATTCGAATTGGATTTTTTATAAATGGATTCAGATGACCCTCCTCAATATCTCTCATCATTTGCCAACCAATTTGCATTTTTTGTTCACGTATTAGCGGGTGATCGATATAGGAAATCCTGAAGAAGAATATTCACTCAATGATATCAGTCAACCTTGAGGAACAAATATTCTCCAAATTCGTAGCCTTCGTCATTTAGCTAAAATTGTCTGGTGTATTAAAAATGAGACTATAAAAAATGGTATTATTCACGGTGCTTCGACAATAGTGGAGTCGAAAGTTTGACAGTTATTTTCGCATTGTAATCCGTGACACTTCCGTCAGAAGGAGCCATGTATATTATGAATTATTTTTATACTGGGTGTATCATTATGAATAACTTCAAAACACTTATTAGTCTCAGATGTATATGGGAATATTTGTTAATTCCCCTTGCTACCTTGCTATCATAAAGGGAATAGTGCTATTTGAGATTAAAAGTTGATTTTAATCTCAAATATCACTATTCCCTTTATGATACATTGAATAAAGAAAGATGCTTCAAAATCGAATAAGCCCAGGTGATTTTTTTTTGTAAAATTTGTTTTTACGAATCACCCAGGTTTTCGGAGAAAACCCCTCAAAAACAGCGAGCAACAGCTTACGTAAAAGTGGATTCCTAATTACTTTAGCTCAGTGGTAGGCAGTGGGGATCGAATCCGAGGGAAATGAGGTTTTCTTGTTGTAAAAGGGATGAGTGTTCTTTACAGTATTACCAATATATAGAAGGACCAGTTGTGTTTTCAGCTTGTATCATCAAACATATTGAATACATTGGAAAGGTTTGGAAAACAAAACACGAAGAGAAAAGGTGTTAAAACAGTTTTTTTTTTAAATAGTTCATAAGGGTTGATATTTCGAAAAATTATAGTTCCATATCAATTAATATTAATAATAAAAGTGTTTATTCGCAAAGTTATTTACAATAAGTATATCTCTACAGAAATCTTTACAAAAAAACCGAGCAATATAAGCACTTGAAGTTTTTCATTGAAACTTTTGGTTGTTAATGAGTTGGTTACCAGTAGAGGCAAAAATTAAATGTCCAACCTGAAGGATGTACATGAATAAATCTTGTATATACAAAACAATGATACAATGCAAAATACACTATGTGTATAGTTTTGTCCTTTACTGTTATTATCATTATTATTTTGGGAATTTTCTTTGGTTCAATAGGTATTAGGGATAATAGATTCAAGAAATTACAATTTTCTTTTCTCATAATATGATTATGGACTTTCGCGTATCACCCTGTAAATGAGCCTTTTGGAATTCAATTTGCATTGACCACCAGGCGGGGATGCGCACGTATCAGTAGCAATCGAACCTGGACAAGGACAGTCAGTCCCTCCAGTTGTTATATTCTTCAGAGTGTTGAAACCCAAGACAGAAGAGCACCACCTGGGTAATACCCAGCAGCGGCCTCCAGCCGGTAGCAGAAGGTGAGTCAATCTTCCCTTGAGTTTTAAAAGGTCTCTCGTCAAATATTTTTTATATACAGTCCACTTTCAGCAGAATCAAAGTCACATTTGATTCTGTACCAAACACTAGGATGAAATAGAGTAGGACATGTTTTTCTGAATATATTATAATTTTTTTAAACAAGAGAAATCGCTACGTAAATAGAAGAATGAATATCTTTACCAACTGAATAGAACATTCATCATTTTATAAAACATTCAAAAATGGGATAGAGTGATATTTGGATTTTTTTTTCTCCCGTTCCTTCAGCAAGTTCTGAATATTTTCCGAGGGAATTTGTTTTAAATGGATTCCCAAATTTTTCCTGGATGAGAAATACCCAAATAACGATAACATTTTCGTCCAATAGATCTATATGTCCGAGGGCACCGGAATTGGATGTTACGCCTTGTGTGATAATTATTTTTAGTATAATTGCCTGATAATTATAATAAGTATAATAAACCTGATTCTTGATATAATTGGTCACTTGAAAATCTTGAATTTTCAGAGAGCATAATTTTCAGAAAGCGTTTAGCTTCAAGTGGGCGGAGGTATGTTTTCGATAGTCCCCCCCATCCAAGTACACCGTAGATTAAATGACTTTCCATCAAACTATAATATATCATTTTTTTCTGTTTCAGGTCGAAGATATTATTCAGTTGTTGAAATTTGTAGAGGAAAAAACGGAGTTTCTTGAGAATGAACTCAACATGTGTGTATCTATCAGAATCCTTGAATATTTCATAGTAGTTACTGAGGAAATTTTTACATTATTTTGCAGAGAGATACTGAAAAATTGGCAAGGTGT
The DNA here is from genome assembly GCA_958502065.1 of Chrysolina americana. NCBI lineage: Eukaryota > Metazoa > Arthropoda > Insecta > Coleoptera > Chrysomelidae > Chrysolina > Chrysolina americana. Next base: position 20,100,583 of record OY293410.1, read on the forward strand.
TCTCATATAAAGTTCTCACATAAGGGAAGAAAATATGTTTTGTCGATGTTGATAGTTAGCAATCTTTTATCAAAGAATGTTTTCATTATGCTTAGATCAGTTTCTAAATCATTTTTGAGGCTGAACATTTGTTTCTTCTCATTGTCAAGTCATCAGATTTTGATTCAAGAATTTAATAAAAATCTCTTTTCTGATTAATTGCTTCCATATTTGTCTCTAGAACCTATATTTCAAAATGTGGCCTCCTGTATAATTGTTGACCTGTTTTACTATTTTTACTGCAAATCATTGTTTCAAAAGTTATTCAAGGTGGCTCGTTTTCAACTCAAATAATTTGTAGCTCCCGAACCATAAGCTTCAGACCATATGTTTTATACTTTGCTGAAATCTGCTCATCATGGAGCATCTGATAATGCAAAGCAATATAGGGTGATCTATTAAAAAAAATTGGTGACATGCTCTTGGGGTGCGATAGGTAAAGTTAGAACAAATGTGAATATGTCAAAATGTGTCCCCCTGTATACTATTGTTGACGTGTTTTTTTATTTTTCCTGACCATCATTGTACCAACAGTTATTTCAGGGTGGCCCGTTTTAATTGGAATGCACTGTATATTGATATGGAGGATCATTTTCAAATAGCAGTTTGAAGAGTGCAAATACAGGATTCCGATTCGGATTCTAGTAATTATCTAATATATCGAAGATCCGTCCAAATACAGTGATTGTAGCTAACGATGCTTCTTCTCTTAGAGAAAATTCACTGAAACCTTTATTCTCACCATGGTATAACACAAAAAAATCAGTTATCGGTTTTCTCGTGCTCGACGTATCGTAGAAAATGTATTCGGAATGCTTGTAGATATATTTGAAAAATCCATCGCGTCATGTCAAAAAAAAAACTGACATTCATGTGGAAAGCACTTTTTTCTGAAATAGTTCAAGAATGCCCACTTTCTCGGAGCAACTTCAGGCCTCAAAATACGCTAATCTAGTATTTTAGTCCGTTGCTAAGCAACGAACTTTCCCGGACCGTTTTCGGCACTAAACTGTACGGGAAAGTACTTTTCCTACAAGCGTGCGTGTTCCGCCCTATTCCCGCACGCAATTTAGTTTGAGAGGTGTCATATTCCCGCACTAGTGCGGGAAAAATTTTCCCGCACGCTAAGGTCACTTCAAGTGAGTTTCTCCCGCACTAGTGCGGGAATAATTTTTCCCGCACGTGAAAGTTTGTTCAAGAGCGCTACATAAGATGTTTCAATGCGCTTGTAGAAAAAATCTTGATCCTAACTCATACGGAAAGGTATTATCCCGCACTCGACTGCTTACCCGAACTCCGCTTTGCGTCGTTCGGGTAACGGCAGTCTCATGCGGGAATGGTACTCTTTCCGTACTTGTTAGGATAATAACTATTTTCTACAAGCGAGGGTGTTCCGCCCTATTCCGGCACGCAATTTAGTTTGAGAGGTGTCATATTCCCGCACTAGTGCGGGAAAAATTTTCCAGCACGCTAATGTCACTTCAAGTGAGTTTTTCCCGCACTAGAGCGGTAATAATTTTTCCCACACGTGGAAGTTTGTTCAAGAGCATCACATAAGATGTTTCAATGCTCTTGTAGAAAAAATCTTGATCCTTACTCATACGGAAAGGTACTATCCCGCACTCGACTGCTTACCCGAACTCCGCTTTGCGTCGTTCGGGTAACGGCAGTCTCATGCGGGAATAGTACTCTTTCCGTACTTGTTAGGATAATAACTATTTTCTACAAGCGAGGGTGTTCCGCCCTATTCCGGCACGCAATTTAGTTTGAGAGGTGTCATATTCCCGCACTAGTGCGGGAAAAATTTTCCAGCACGCTAATGTCACTTCAAGTGAGTTTTTCCCGCACTAGTGCGGTAATAATTTTTCCCGCACGTGAAAGTTTGTTCAAGAGCATCACATAAGATGTTTCAATGCTCTTGTAGAAAAAATCTTGATCCTTACTCATACGGAAAGGTACTTTCCCGCACTCGACTGCTTACCCGAACTCCACTTTGCGTCGTTCGGGTAACGGCAGTCTCATGCGGGAATAGTACTGTTTCCGTACTTGTTAGGATAATAACTATTTTCTACAAGCGTGCGTGTTCCGCCCTATTCCCGCACGCAAATTAGTTTGAGAGGTGTCATATTCCCGCACGCTAATGTCACTTCAAGTGAGTTTTTCCCGCACTAGTGCGGTAATAATTTTTCCCGCACGTGAAAGTTTGTTCAAGAGCATCACATTAGTTATTATCCTAACAAGTACGGAAAGAGTACTATTCCCGCATGAGACTGCCGTTACCCGAACGACGCAAAGCGGAGTTCGGGTAAGCAGTCGAGTGCGGGATAGTACCTTTCCGTATGAGTAAGGTAAGGAAAATTTTTGACGGCTTCTGTACATTTTAGACAGTAAATGAATGCACGCAAACAATAAGTATAATTCCTTAATTTATGATAATGCTGATTGCGATTTCAGAAAAAATAGTATGTGTACCTCGTAGTAAAAGCACATTCCCAGACTTCAATGCTTGTTGGCCTCGGCTTATCGCCTCGGCCAACAATTTACATTGTCGTCCGGGAATGTATTGCTTTTACTACTAGATACACAGTATACTATTGCGTTACATAACTGATTGCAAAAACATGAAAAATAAAAATAAAATGCTCGCGAAAATTGGATTCTGATACATTCTTGTATTCAGGATCAGGTGGAGAAAAAAAATAGGATGAATATATGAAGTACGAATCGCCTCTTTTGCTATTTCGGAGCGCCACTGGCGATCAGTACCGCCAAAATGTAGCAGCGAGGTTAACGCACTTGTACACTAGACCCTTGCTCATTGTGATCTTCTATATCCACTCCGATATAAGTTGTAATCAACTGTTGAGAGACGAAATATCAGCAATTTTGTGAAATTCACGCCAACGTGTTTTGGTCCACCAGCAATGTCAATAGATTGTACTTGCCGAAACATTTCCCGTCACTACACCTTGAAAGTTAAATGCAAAAATGTTTTTCAAGGACTCGCGCATCCGCGTTTGGTTTATCACTTTGTCCAGTGCAAATATTTAACTTGTATTTATTGCTCGGCTGGTATGTACCATTCTGACTATGAGTAGACCAATAATACATTGATTGACAGAATGATACAATTTCGGGAACGATATTTGATAAGAGATAATCTGGGAATCCCCTGTACAACAATCGATTATTGGTCATTGCATTATTCAATAAATAATTATTTTTTCGTTTAATTTCCAACCAATACGAACGTCTTATTTAGTCAAATTACCTGGTACAATACAGTTCATGTATAACATGATCATAAATGACCAAATAGTAATGCACCATGTCTTTAGTTGCATGTTAGCACAGTGAACATAACAAAACAAAAATTCTGGGAAAAGTTAGATGTCACCGTTGAATTTCTCTTTGAATGTTTGGTTTTAAGCCACTAATGCTTCGGGCAAGGTAGGCCCATGTCACTATGGTCTATATGCAAATCACAGCGGGTCATCTTGTAGTGGTCACTGCACAGCTCACAGACCGCTATCACGTTAAAAAAAATGTTATTTTCGTCAACCAGCTGCACCCTTACGAGCACAACCCTCGGAAGTCTTCGAAAGACTTCTGCGAACTGGGGAAGACGTAGCCATCACCTTTTAACGTGTGATGCCATGCACGAAACCAGTGACCATGCTGGGAATCGAACCATGCCCCTGTGGTTGTGAGGCAAGCGCTCTACCATCACGACCACTACGGCCCATAATCAGTCGACAGTTTGTCAATTTGGACTTGAATAAAGAATAGCCTTTTGTTCAACTCACTCTTCTTCCCACATCTTCCAGTGTAAAACATATAATAACAGCTCCAACATAAAATCACCAATTATTAACAAAGGATATAGTGTTTCAATAATAATAATACTGTATTGCGTTCGGTCAACTGGACACACAGCAAACGTCAGGATTCACGGTACAATAGTAGGAGTAGTTCAGTTTTCATAAATAGAAGTTAGTAGTTGAAACAATGTTTTATTGCCACCAACAGTTGAAACGATAGTAATATTTTTGTTTCAGATATGTTACGACTGAGACTCTAAATTTCTTTGCATATCTGATGCTTTTCAGTTCTTGGGGTAGGGAATTGTATGCTTCGATTGCCTGGTAGTATCGGCCATTCTTATATTAGGTCATATCAGGTGACCCTGAAAATTTGAAAAATTTCCGTCCAAGCTCCATAATTAATGTATTCTCCAACCTCATAGAAATTTTACTGAAAGATAGATTAACACACTATTTTGAATCAAATAACTTTTTTCTAACATTCAATTTGGCTTTAGCCATAACAAATCCACGACGAGACATTGTCAGGGGCCTGGAAAACAAACACCATACCATCCTTTCAATGGCCACGTTTATACCATCTCTTAGTAAGCTGACTTTATTTTAGCAAAATACCCTTGGTCATCTTAGTGTATACGGTACACTTGATCAAGTAACCAGCTTGGTTTGGTACTGGAAGTTGTTGCGTTCCAGACCAAAATAGTTGAATGACCAAGATGGTGTAAACACCTACATGCCCTGACTTTCCATCAAGATAAAATTTTGGTTTGAGTCCTTGCTTAGCCCTACGCCTGTGTTCCAAAGTACTGAGAGTGTAAAAACGTAATTTTTTCTAGCTACACAACCTCGAATGGATAGGTTTTCAATTTACACTTGAATATCTAATTCGAATTGGCATTGATGTTTTTATGTCATAAAATATAGAGTTGAGTTGCAAACCGTTTCATAGTTCAGTATGCTGTCTAAATGATCACCGAACATTTTCGTCTTACCTAACGAACAGGCAACAACTTGTTAAAATAAATCCCACAACATCCGACCTCAGAGCCATTCAACAAGGAGTACTTCAGAGTTCGGTCCTTGGGCCCCTACTCACTTGAGACTATCCTTTTCGCAGACGTCACTTCATTCATAAATACTTCTGACATTCTGAACCTCAAGAATATAGCTAAAAACTTGATGTTGATAGAACTCGGCAACTGGTCATATCCATCAATAACCAATATACTTCAGGGGCACACTGCAAACTTTTTGGAATAACTATTAATGATTCTTTCAGCTGGCACAATCATACCGGTAGTACTGAAGCAACTATACTTCGGAACATTGATGAAATTGCTGCTTTAATTTTGATTGATTACAAGGCTTTTGACACTATAAATCACTAACTTCTTCTCTCCATATTACACTATCATGATTCAACTAATAACTCTGTTAAGTTCTTCGCATCGTATCTTTCAAATAGATTCTAAATGGTAAAAGTTGATAATGGTTTATCAGATTTCAATGTATTAACATCGGGTGTACCACAGAGATCAATATCTGTGCCCATCTTGTATATAGAACCCAACTGACCGTAAGCTTGAACAGGTTGAAGTTTCATATGTATGCGATGATACAAAGTATTATTCATTCAAACAAGATGAGATGCGCCATAGCGTAAATACCATAAATGAGGAACTGAACCATTTAATTGATGAATCAAACAAAAATGCACTACACATAAATATTGACAAGTGCTCCGTAATCCAATTCGGAAGACAGGGTACAAATATGACATAACGTAGAATATTCAATACTAATAAAAAATCGAACTATGTTCGAAAATGTGTTGTTTATATCAATACTCTTAAATATTCTCAATGTTTCTTGTTTTTTCCTTTTGATTCTATTCTCATTGTCATCACTGTTTGTTTTTGTTGAGTGAGAAAGGTCTATACCAATCTTGTATCTTGTTGACATGCTTTAATTTTTTTTCCCCAAATGTATCTAGGTTTTATTTTCTGTCAATAAATATATTATTATGTATGTACCTACTACAAAAGTTAGACCATCATTCCTAGCTTGCACAAGTCTATGAAAGATTTTTGAGGTGCAGCCCGATAGCAGAAATTTAAAAGCAAGACAGTATTGAGCAAAATACTCAATTATTGATGATAGCGATGTAACCTATCGTTAAACTGATCGATAAGATACCGAATGGATGAATGAATCGAGGGAGCAAAGTTCGGATGATTCAAGGAATTCTCGAGTGACATGAATCTCGAAGAGAAGAAAATGTCTTTGTTAATTTTTTGAAATGTATTGAAATATTGTTGAGTCAGATTGCGAAATGGACGACTGCAGCATTGTGCAAACGATTTAAGCTCATTATACAATTTAACACTTTCTATTTCGTCTTCATTCGAATGGTACATCTGCAATAAGCGTTATTAGATTTGAAGAATCTGTACTGAAATCCATCGTCGCTACAAATTTATTGATATTCTCAGGTCAAAACAATTAGCATATGTTAATATACACTTTACTGAGGACTCAAATGGAAAGATCCACAAGGACGACATTATAATTAATGAAAAATACAAACTGAAGAGAATTATAATAAAATGTTCTCATTTGAAGTTTGTAGATAGAATAACGAAGGAGATAATTTCCACCTATGCCAAAATTAAGACAAGCAAAATGAATCTTATCTAACCTGACGATTTTCACTCTACCATTCAGCAAAAAAAGGAAGGTGTTACACTCTTCTTCATGTTATAAATATGTGAGCGCAGTGAAACTGATCAAAACGTAGGTAGCTGTGAATGATCTCGAGGAAGACTTACGGGATTATTAACTTCATCTATAGAGCAAAAAATAGCTAAAAAATTGTCTTGAAGGAGATCGTTCCCACGAATGCCAAATGTAGCAATAAGGAAGGTGTGAACACTCTCCTTCATGTATTAAATATGTGAGGGCAGTTTTTCTAAATTGAAACTAATCGACAGGATAAGTAAGTTGTGGGATTATCAACTTCATCTGTAGAACAAGAAATAGCTGAAACAATGGAATAAAGGAGACCATTTTCACTTATGCCAAAATGAAGGCAATGAAAATCAATCGTACCTAACCTAACAGCTTTCACTCTCTCATACAGCAAAAAAAAGGTGTTTACAGTCTCCTTTATATAACAAATCAGTAGTTTAATTTTTTTACTAAAATGTACACACTCAATTTTTATGTTAGATTGTTTTATTTTCATTGTGTTGAGGATTATAATTATTCGCAGAATTCAGTTCTAAAAAAGATTGGACTTTGTATGGGGGGTTGAAAGAGTAAATAGTAGTCAGATAATTTCATAGAACTAGCTTTATTTACCATAGCAAAATGGTGGAAAATAATTACTTGACGAAAACATTATGAAAGTACCAATTATGTAAAATATGAAATTTTTTCAAGAAAGCCAATTCTAATGTACATTCATCGTAGGAATTCATTCACTCCGTATATGCGATTGAGCGAAAATATTATAAAGTTTGTTAAATAAAATGGTCTTTCTTTCATACCAATGAAAGATCGCCCAACTGTTAAGAATGCATGTTCCTGAAAGCCAACAACACACCATAATATAAAATTTCAATCAGATCTCTTTCCAAATTGGAATCATCTTAGGTTCTCTTTTAAAACGCACCTGGAAATAAAACAACAGCCAAATTTATAATGAAACTACTACTTTTATCATAACAATAAAAAATATATCTGAACTATTATTATTATTACTTACTCATATTTGTCCCCATAACGCCCTCAAGATTATAATGATACTCATCACTTTGAAAATAACAAAACGCTCAATTTCAAGTAAATGGAACATGGAACAAAGTTGAATGCCTAAAGCTTATTAATGAATAACCTACGGTGACATATTCTTATCCAAACTATCTTTGCTATGAAATAGTCCAAACACCATAACGGAACTACTATTTTTTTTATACGTTGGATTTCCCATTCAGACCCTGTCTGGGAAGCTCCGATACTACCTAAGGGCGCGCTGGATCATTTGCCCCAAAAATTTTGAAATACTTAAGTGTTAGTGTTTATGTTTGATATATTCATTTAACGTATTTTATATACTTAAAAAATAATGAGTTGTTGATAAAAATTGAATTTGATATATTGTCAAATAAAAAGTCAGAGATTAGAGTTGCTCTTACATTACATAATAATATTTTCATTTCTCATTGAAAAGAATTAACAATTTTTCGAGTTCTTCTCTTTTATCAAACACTGGAAAAACCAACAAAAAACCACTCCCCACGCCGTGTGTTAAGTGACTATTGGGTCCAAGAATCATGTGCCCTGAGCAGGCGGAGTGAACCAACGATGACTGCCTTTTGCATTCGTCCGGCTAAGATATTTGCCACACTACGGCAAGCCGGTATGATTGTTAGTTTCGAGAGCAGTGTGTCCATCATTCCATCAATGACCCCTATTATCAGAACCACCATTTTAACAGAATGGTTTGGGTAAAGCCTGCTGAGTTATAAAAATCTCGATATTGAGTCCATTTTTCCTTTTCTTTTCAAACTATAGTCGTTTCGCCACGAGCCGAAAACTCAATGATGAAAATCATCTTAGTCTGTTGGTCAAGGAGGACTACATCAGCTTGTGTTTGGATGAGGGTGAAAAATAAGTAAATCCAATAGATTCGGCACTTCTCATTCTCTACAACGCATAAGCTGGACAAGCTGACTGCAAATGCATTATGGTGCTCAACGAGACGCTTTGCATCAAGTGTCAGGGACCTATCATGGAATCTAGAAAACTAAAAACGGAAAAAAACGGAAAAAACCTCCTGGAAAACAAAATCCGGAAAAAAAAACACGAAAAAATTAAAAACACGGAAAAATACCCCTATATGCGATAACAATGGCCAGTACACAAGAAATAATGAAATTTCAACTGTGTCATGTTAATGAAACTAGACCATATTTGATTCATTTTACAATACCAATGAAATTTTTAACCTATCCTGTGGAATGTTCATCGTCGACGACCAAAAAAGACGATTTTTATATTTTTATGACTCGATTGTTCCTGAACGAACTAACCTGGTGACAGATTCGCCTTTTTGCAAGGCTGGAAAATCTGTGGTTTAACCCCTCTGTATTGTAAAATGAATCAAATATGGCCTGGTTAACATGACACAGTTGAAATTTCATTACTTTTTGTGTACTGGCCATTGTTATCGCATATAGGGGTATTTTTTCCAGGTTTTTTTGTTTCGTTTTTTTTTTTTCGTTTTTTTTTTCGTTTACCCCATCATGCGACTACGGTAGACAAGGTTGTTGAAGACACTATCCTGGCAGGCCATTATCATTCCCTTGGTTTCCGACTTCAGTCCACTTGACCTGAGAAATGTGAAGGTCAGACTTCCAGAGAAGCCAAAGTCTTGAATGTTCTTGAAGAAGAACCCATGCATTGCACTATCCGCAGCTTTGACGTGAGTTTTTTGCTGAACGAGTTCCAACTCGGTTTCAGAGTTTGGGTTCGTCCGTTCAGTGTCTAAAACGAGACCGAGTTCATCGGCTTCACGGTGCTGCCTTGAGAAGAATTTCCCCAATCCCTGATTTTTCATGAATGCATACCAAGCAGAGAAGGGGATATAACGTAATGGAAAATGTTCAACCCTTTTTTACTTAACAAACCTAGTTCTAGTGATCTCAACTGTTCAGATTTTAGTGACATTTCACTCTGTGAACCAATCCTGTCGCCGTTAAGAATTGAAATTTGAACACGACAATGTCGATTCTATTCTGAATGAAAAAGTAGTAAATCAGTCTAACTTAGTTTCCAAGTCAAGTACTTTTCCGAACATGATTTCGAATTCAGTTTTGCTTGTTGAGTAGTTTAGCTTTACTAAATTTTTTAATGATGAACTTGCTTAGTATTGGCTGTTATTGATCATTGCTAACGTATGTGGATATTTGTCGTTAAATCTCCAACACGAGCATGAAATACCAACGACCATGAATAATCAACCATCTCAACACTTGCATAAATGTTTGAAATTATTTCGAACAAATCAACAATCTTCCAAGTTAATTTACGAAGAAATTCCTATAGAAAGCAAACAGAAAACTTATGTGGCTCTATGCAGACATCATATGGTAATTTCAATGCTGTTTGTAAAATTGCAAATTGCAAATTGCAAATTTACATCAGAAGAAGATCCCTACAAAAACTTCATTCAATGTTCTGAATTTCACGGAATGAAAAATCCTGTCGTATTCAGAGAACGTCATGAGAACCGAAAAAAGTAGGTAGGAGTTGGTGCTATTTTCGAATATCTGCATGCTGCATGCCTCAGAGAACTACTCCCCTAGCTCATATCGCGACGGGTATTGAATGGTATCAAACAGATACTTATGTAATGTTCTTCATTGCAGATTGCATATTATATCTCAAGTGCTACCTGAGATCAAAGCAGAATATTGATTTGATTCGGACTGAAAATTAGTTTCGAGGATGTTGCTTCTTCTTAGTGAGTGTAAATTGATATAAAAGACAGCTTCGAGGCTATCTGTTCCAGAGAAAGCCTAGTTATTGCCTATGAACAACAGGAGGCAATGGCTATAAATAATCTCTTTTCCTGACAAATTTGTTCATGGGCAGCATTAAAAAAGGAGACAAAGAACAGTCAGAGTATTATTGTCCTGAACTATGGCTAAATCAAATATTGAGGGGTTTGATTATTTTGTAAATAACAGATTATCAACAACTGCCATTCCTTGATATTTCTGTGATAAGAGGTCAATGTGGAAGGCTAGAATACGATATATTTAGGAAAGAAACTAGCACTCAGAGATATATCCCCAACAGTTCACATCACTGTGAATAGTACAAACGTGCTGATCTGACATTTTCTCTTACACATAGGGGGTTTGAGAAAGAAAGGGCGATAATCAAAGAAGTAGCACTTAGTAACGGCTTCTCGAGCCCAGTATTGAAAGAATAAGTTTAGGCTAAGCAAGGTCGACTTTCAAGAATGATACAAACTAAGATAAATATATAACGGTTCTATACACAAAGAACTTTGGTAATATCTTTAGGAAAATAGGTATGAGGATGACATTAAAAACAAATGAGCCTTTTGGGCAACTCAAAGGACAAAGTCAAGAATTCGGAAACGCTTGAAATTCACGAGATTGAATGAAACGACTGCGTTACAACATATTATGGACAGACTGAAAGATCTCAAAAAATTAAATATAGAGGGGTTTCATTATCACATCTAAAACACCGAAGAACAGAAAAATCAGCTGTCACTCATCATGTTTTGCAACAAAACCATTCTGTAGAATTCAGCTCATTGAGTTTAGTTTGGTAAGTTAATAATAACAGAAAGCTAGATGCCTGTGAAAGCTTTGTTATAAGTAAACATAATGAAATTATAAATAATGATGATGGACCAATACCTAACAGTTTACTTTATAGTTTACTAAAATAATCTAGCTGGTATTTGATACCACGGTATGTAATAAGCATATCCAATCTCTTTACATGACCTGTTATTAAATAAGGCAATTTAAGATAGAAAATAATAAATAAGACTCAGATTTAATTTGAGTCTTTCTCTCCAGGTGACTGAAACATGTATCAAGGTGTACTACACCAAAGATTTCAAACAGTGCAGTGCAAATTTATCTTACAGTTGCAATGAACTTTTCTCACGTATGCAATGAATGATTGATTTTTTTGGACGATATAATAATCGAAGAAGTTTTTTATTGCTACGGAAGATTTGTGTGAATAATCCTGTATATCATTTGGTTAGCCCAACGGAACAGATTTATTCACCATCTACAAATAACAGGAAGGATCCTATTTCCATCATCAATCAGGGTACCAAAATTTCATAGTATAATTTCATAACTTGAAATTTTCCCATCATACTAAATCATTTCTAAAACAGGATTGTTCATTGTCTGCAAATTAACTGATCAATTTGTGCTCTCCTAGGTATAATAATGAAGAAATGATTATCATAAATTGTTATCTTTACTGTAATCCGAGATATAAAACGTATGTAAGAAATTTTGGTTACGGAACACTAGAAATGCTAACAATGTGTAAAACTTGAACTGATATAATAATAATAATAGAAGTTTATTCAACAGAATATATTGAATTTAAATGTGCAGTCTGACTGAAATAAGGTTGAGAAACATATATAAAATATTCACAAATAAGTGAGTCAAATATGAGAATAAAAACAGTGAGAGAATTAGATAATGCAAAAAAAAAAATATTGACAATCAAGCAAATAAAATAATATGAGATTTAAATGCAGTAGTTATTAGAAATAGTAACTATGAAATAAAAAAAATCAAGTCGACAATATTGCACAGGTTGATTTTTTATATTAATGCATAATATTTCTATTCGAATATCCGGTGAATTTGAATTCTGTTACTTCAAGGTGGATATACGATATAATTCATTGATTTTATCGTTTCAGGTACCTATATTATTATACAGTTTGGGAATAATTAATGGATTATTTTTAAATCTAAAGTGTGACTTATTTACACGTTATGGAGTTTTCTAATGATGAAAAAATGGATATGTTGTTCGTGTATTCGAGGTGTTTGAGAAATATCACGAGATCTCTGGCTATGTATCAAGAAATGTATACCGAATGTCGTCTGCCCAATTCCAGAAGTTTTCAACGTAATGAAAGAAGTTTACGAGAGCATGGTTCATTTGTGAAACCAAAAAATTAAAGTTGCCCTATTACTGGTAATGGTGATAATGAAATCGACGCTTTAGGTAAGTTTTTTAAAAGTATCATGTTACACATAGTAAAATAATAATTTGAATCAGGATTCGTGGAATATAAGAAAAATTAGAATGAGTAAGTATCTCTCAGAGAGATAGCAATGAATGAAACCAAAACTTCATTCAACTAAACAACTATGTGAGCATCTGCGAGTAAGTACTTGATATTCAAAACTTGTATGCCTACCAATGCCTACAATAGATGTTTCATAACGTAAATTGTTTCGAATACGGAAGTAGTAAACAATACCAGATAATAATAATAATAATAATAATTTGTATTCATTTGTCCTCTAGAAAAGAAATATATACAGAGGGCAAATGGGCGAAGTCTAGTCATGACTAGACGAGTTCAGTCAATTCCTACTCAACTTAGCACTAAATGAACTTAAAAATTACATATCAATGTTCAAAAATGGCTATACACAAAAATGAATTTTTTTCCTTGCTTCAGAATTGTATAATATCCAACCTCCTGAACTGAAGACAATAACAAAACTCCATAAATGCAAAAAACATTTTAAAAAAATCAAACAATACTTTACGAAATAATTAATCAATTGACGTGTTTTCATAGTACCCTCCTATTCGTAAATACATTTCACATAAAATGAAAACGATGGATAGAATTTATATTATATTTTCATACACTGTATGAAACATGAGTCGTATTCGTATGCTCATGCATATTCCCGAAAATATATTCACAGAAGGAACTGAGTTGCAACCTCTTTGTATATTCATGAATTCTCATTTAAGATATTTTGTCATTGGAATGTTCCGAAGTTTGTCTAGGAATCAATATTATTCAAACCGTGGCATTCGCGAGGTAGGCATTGTGCAACTTTTCGATCAAGAATGATTTATCTACATTATATCAAAAAATAAAAAAATATTCACGGATGAATATCCCTTCTCCATATTTTGGACTATCGCCGCAACGTTATTTGGATTCAGATTAATGAGCACAGACATTGACCCATTTGTATTTATATTAGCTACAAAGTTTCAAAAAATCAGCTAAATATATTGGTGGAAGCTGACTATACAAAGGGATACATTTTTCCGAAATTGAAAGCATATTCTTGATCGCTCCGTATCTTCCAAATATTCAAAGTTGGATGGTTGGTTCAAATGCAAAATATAATCGCCCTTTCATATACTGTAACTAACATCATTTGCATATGGATCTGCAGACAAACGAATATTTTCTCGAAAAGATTAATCCTCTGTGTACCCGACTATTCCATCATGAAAATTCAGATCGATACGATGAAACTGAAATTCCGGATTTTTTGAAAAATCGTCAAAATATCAAACTTTGACACCCTGTAGAATCCAAACGCAACGATAACTTTTGTTAAGGATTTCATGGGCTACATCATATTGAAATTTCAGCAATTTTCCCCGAAACTGGTTTTCCATAAGATTGGTGCGGGGTCCTTTGTGAATGTGAATTTTCAGTAGCTATGAAAATACTTGTAAGATTTGAAACGAAAAACGTAGGCCGCATGCAATAGATGATTGATGTAATGATAGTAGAAGTAGAACTTTTTTTAATATTGTATTTTTGAAAAGTTCACCTATCACACACAAACAGTGCTTTCGTGACTGATACTTTTACTCATCTATCTCATTCTATACAACGTATTTATATCTGGGTAGGTAAAATATAAAAATATGAATAACTGAAAAAAGTATTATTATTAATATTATATTATGGAATGTGGTGAAAAAGCAATACATTTGCGAAATTGAAAAGAATCTCTTTTGTTAGGAAATCACAAACAATCATCTCAACTGTTATTACATAACTCATTCAGTGACTGTTTGAACATTCCAATCACGTGCTTCGAATTACATTTTCACTTATGAATAATGATTAGTACCTGGACAAACGACGGCTGAGGCATATGTCAAACTCATTACCTGCCATCGAAATATCAGTTTAATAGTAAGTAAGCAAAGAGTATTGAGAAAATCATTATTGAAAGGACAATACATCATACAAGAGTTGAAGATTGCGGACGTTCGAACTGAATGCAGCAAGATTTGCGCAATTGGCAATATTAAGAGGTCAGGCTTGAGCTACAGAATATAAATGCTCAAGCTGAGTTGAGAGGTCGAAGAACCAGTCCATAAGTTGCGAAATCTGATCGTAAAACCGTTCTGTAAATAATAACGACAACAATAAAATCTTCTACACTTGAAAATAACACAGGTCCAAGATTTCTGTACCATCTCACTGTTGCGACTGACATTTTCTATTGTTTATTGGACTATCTGAAGTGTTCCAGTTCGTTATTCTGAACACTGAACTAATTTATCTAGTATCTTTTTCATCCTAGAGAGTTCGTCAATAATAGAGCTTTCCAGATTATGTAGGACAGGGGTAAAAAATACGAACTGAGCCAGTTAGAGAGAAGTGAGTATTTATATATATTTCATGCCCAACTTAGAGGGAGAGAGAGAGAGAGAGCATTTCACTCAGTGACATTCTGTTCTTAAAATTTTGTTTTAGTTGTGAATTGGATTGGGCCGTGGTGGCGTGCGGGTTAAGCCTTCGCTTCGCAATCCAATCACTCGTGAATGGCATCACATGTTCAAAAAGGTAAGGGCTACGTCTTCTATAGCCCGCACAAGTCTCTCAGAGACTTCTGATGGTTGTGCTCGTAAGGGGGCAGCCGGTTGACAAATATAACAATGTTAACAGAAGTTTTTAACAATTGGAAAAAAGACTTTTCACGATTCCAAGCATTTTAGTTTTGCCAATGCGTAGAATTTTTTTTATATTAAAGTCGTGGACATGTAGACATCTGACTTCATAATCAAATCGAGATGCTACGGGAGCCAGAAGAAGATTGAAAGTCCACAGACTTCATTTACAATTCTACCCTTCCATGAATGCTGATTTGCCGACAATCTCACATCATGAATGTTGCCTTAGGATATTTCAATAATTTTGAAATTTCAGTATACTTTACTTTTTATTCATTTATTTTTAATCTACGTGTTGGCCAAATTTCACAAGTTGGCATAACAATACCCAGTTACTTTTTGAACTCAACCTTTTTATAGCTGAACTAATAAAAGCTATTACAATTTTACAAGATGAAATAGAAAACATCTTACATGACAAATACATACAACAAATCACCAAGAGGTAAGAAGATAGCAACATATACAGTGTGACCCATTTAAGATGGAAGCACCCTTATAAAACTTACATTTTTCAACCGATTGGAATGATTTTTTTTTTGTTAGGTAGATATTCAAAAAGTCTATTAGGACACCAAATATCATGAATAAATCTCAATTTCCAGGGCCAACTAATCTTATTTTTCAAGGTCAAAAATCTAAAAAAATTACTAGCGATTTTTTTTAGAAAAAATCTGACTACACCACTGGATTCGCGACATTTTCAAATGATTTATCTGTGAATTACGTTGGAATGCGTCAATCAATAAAAAAGTTATAATGGAATTTGAAAAATATGCCGTTTAATCAATCCACCAATTCGAATTCATGAATTTTATGAAAATTCTGAATACACCACTGGATTCAGGATGTCTTGAAATATCACTGGTCACAGTTTCATCGAAATCTGTTCAGTAATAAAAAAGTTATAAGGGAATGAAATTTGAAAAATATGTTGTAAAATGAAATTTTAACAACGTTCTTACTACACCACTGTTGATTATTGAAAAAATTATTGGGGTGATTATTGCAATGTCGTACAATTATAACATCTGAAAATCATGATGGTAAAAATAGTCTATAGGTATTTCTCGAAGTGGAGTGGATACATAAACAAGTACAAGCAGGAGAGAACTCCTGGTTAATCTTCATGAAAACAATTTCAACAATATAAGACAAGTCTAATGTACTCCCAATAGAAATTATAACGAAAAAAATATGCAATGGATAATAATTATTATCATTCCAGTAGGTAACATCAGCTGTGATTTTTTCCTTTTGTTGAATAAAAAAAATGAGAGTTGCAATTTTAACTGCCTGTTATTCAGAATGCATTAATGAAATAAACAAGTTAGCTGTGACTTACAGTTTCTCATCTATTTATTTGCGCATGAATTGTCATTTTGTTACGCACCATTAGTGAACTGAATAATTTGTGTTCCAAAATAAAAACAGATAATGGCTCAATTGTCAATTCAAGAAAAAATCGAAATTATACGTCTTTCCGGTGATGATTACCGGAGTGAAAGAGAAGTAACTAGAATATTCAATGAAAGACACCCAAATCGTCCAGCCATAAATAACAGCACGGTACATAAAATAAACCAAGTTTTCAATCGGACTGGAGCAGTAACCACATATATTTTAATGAACAATATACGAAGAAGGAACGAAAATAACCAGACTATATTAGATTACTTCAGAAATAATCCAAATAGTAGTTTGAGGGTTGCCAGCTTAGATTTAAACTTACCTAGGGAGAATATTAGGCGATGTCTGAAGAAAAATAAATTGAGGCCATTTAAACCAAAGTTTTTACATACTCTGGAACTAGGTGATCAAGAAAAACGATTGGAATTCTGCTTATGGGCCCAGGGCGAGTATCTTAATGACAGGCAATTTTTAAAGAAAATTTTATTTAGTGATGAAGCTAGTTTCACAACAAATGGAGTGGTTTCATCACAAAATATTCGCTATTGGGCCACTGAAAATCCTAACTGGGTGATAAACTGTAAAAGGCAGTATTCAGAAAAAGTGAACGTTTGGTGTGGAATACTGAATGAAAGGATAATTGGACCATTCTTTTTCGACGGCAACATGAATGGCGCAATTTTCCTACAATTTTTAAGGAATGAATTTTCGGACGCAATAGATGAACTTCCCCTTGCAGAAACAAGAAATTTATATTTTCAGTTAGATGGTTGTTCCATACATAATGCGGGAATTGTGAAGAATTGGCTGAATCAAATTTACCCTAATCGTTGGATAGGAAGGGGGAGTACATTAATTGGATGGCCACCAAGACCGCCTGACCTTACTTCACTCGATTTTTTCCTTTGGGGTTATGTTACACAAAAGGTTTACAAATCACGACCAAGGAATCGAGTGGAACTGTGCACCAGAATTCAGCAAGCTTGCGATGCAATTACTCCACAACAATTGAGGAATACTTTAAAAAATATTCGTAAGCGATATGATAAATGCATTGAATTGGATGGAAGTTTGGTGGAGGCCACCAGAATATGAATTGCACTCATTTATTTTTCAATTCGGTATCTTCTTGGTTTCTATTTTTACATTGATTGTGAATAAAAGATTGTTTTCCGCTAGTTTGTAGCAATTAGAAAAATGTACTTACAGTTATTTTTTTGTAGATTCATTTGAAATTATTGACACTAAAGTTTGTTGTGATAAACTGATTGATTGATATGGTTCGACATACATATGAAAGGAAATTGATTCTCCCATAAACGTTTCATGAATTTTATTTGAATAATATTTTGTTGAATATTGCCCCTAATCCAGTGATGTAGTAAGAACGTTGCTAAAATTCCATTGAACAACATATTTTTCAAATTTTATTCCTTTATAACTTTTTTATTACCGAACAGATTTCGATGAAACTGTGATCAGTATTATTTCAAGACATCCTGAATCCAGTGGAGTATACAGAATTTTCATAAAATTCCTGAACATGAATTGGTGGGTTGATTAAACGGCATATTTTTCAAATTTCATTCCTTTATAACTTTTTTATTGATTGACGCATTCCAACGTAATTTACATGTAAATCATTTGAAAATGTCGCGAATCCAGTGGTGTAGTCAGATTTTTTCTAAAAAAATCGCTAGTAATTTTTTTAGATTTTTGACCTTGAAAAATAAGATTAGTTGGCCCTGGAAATTGAGATTTATTCATGATATTTGGTGTCCTAATAGACTTTTTGAATATCTACGTAACAAAAAAAAAATCATCCAATCGGTTGAAAAATGTAAGTTTTATAAGGGTGCTTCCATCTTAAATGGGTCACACTGTATAGAAATGAAAGAGAAATTCCAACTCGTCGAATAGGACCCCGCAACAAATGGTATGTGGCTTTCGGTGAAAACAGCTGAAACTTTAAGATATTGTGGATATCGATGTTCTGATTGAATATCTCCATTGGCGCAAGGTCCAAAATTGAACAGTTTGAACGGATCGAATGTAAACGGCTTTTTGAGCTCATGGGGATGCCAACTTTGTTGGCAAAACGCGCGTCTAGTGATATTGACATAGTTTTGGTGTTTTGGGTAGTTCCTATTGGTAAGTATCAAAATTGAAATAGCATGAAATATTTATTTTCATCAATAAGTTCATTTTGGCTTTATCAGAAGAGGAAAGTCGGCAAAACAGGCATTAGTGTCTAGGTCACACCTTCTCTTATGAAGCCCAAATCTAAATTCTAATATCAATTTTAATTTAAATACTCATGTATTGTTACGAGATTGATAAAAATTCCCCTATCTACGCCGCTGAGAGATCCATAAGAACAAATCGCATACAAATGTGTTGACGAAGCGCCGCAGGTATTTAGGTAATCGAGCAGTTCTAAGAAGTGATTATTTGGACGGCCTTCTGTATTCTATTATATTCTAGGAAATTTCGCGAAAGATCCAGTCGGCACAAATGTACCTATATAAGCGAGAGATATCACTGGGATGAAGATGAAGAAGGTTAGGAAGAAGTGATAATAACCAGTTTTTGAAGAAGTATAGAAGTGTTTGGAATATTTAGCTAGTTGTATTGTTGTATAGATCTAAGTGTTTTATTAGTCAGTGAAGTGTTGTATGTTTGTTTATTGTGAAGTTAGAAAATAAACAGTTTAGTGTGCTCGGCCTATTATTTAGCAAATCGTAACAGTATGATAATACCTTTACAACAATTATCTTTTGTCAACTACAATGACTGTTATAGAATAGAATAAACTTGATTTGATTTGAATGGTTTTACTAAAACTTTCACCTCTATAAATTATAAATTTTACAAATATATCCTGCGAACAGCGACGAGTCTTGTCAGCTGTCAAATGCCAATTCGAGTATAGAGTCTTCGTTCTGTAAATACAAGTTCACCGGAAAAATTCGAACCACTACAATTTATTCTTGACCAACAAGAGAAGCGCGCAACTCTTTCACTTACACAAGCAATTCTGGAAAAGTCTATTGTGAATTCTGTATCACACATGTTGGATTATCCCAACTCTGACTCAATAATTGCACCATTGCTTTTTTCATCTTCTGGTCTATACGAGAAGGAAAATCCTGTTATGTTCAGGAAACTTCCTAAGAACCAAGAGAAAGTAGGCAGGATTGGGTGTCTTTCTTGTATATCTGGAAACTGTATATCTTCCTGTAGGCAACGTTCGGTAAGTCTTCAGAGTGATGACAAAAGGATATGAAGACTGAACTCATCAGGTCAATTTTGATAAAAATGCTAATGATCGAACAACTGACGATATTTCAGAACACCGGCTATGAACATAAATGAAAGTGAAACAGATCGCCAACTTCCTGCGGTATTCCAGAGAGGTGAACGAGTTCATGGGCGAGTTCTCAACGACGAAAGAAGTTGTTTCTTCTAAACAGGTTGTAAACGCTTCAGTACACGCATAGATTATGAGCAGCTGACGGAAGTGAAATAGCTCTTGAAAGGGAAATTCAATTTTTTGAGATTAGCGAAGGATCTCGCATGGTTTTCCCAAAATATGGTATTGCTGATCGTAATATCGAGCATCGAAATGACTTCATTCGTTAATAGTTACCCGTGAAATCAAGATATTTACGCATCTTTCAAAAATTCAATTCATGTATTCCATCACTTTGAGAACGATGACCTATTAGGCCCGCAAAGGAGAAGCTTAATGCTTATTAAACTTTCGGAGGTCTGTGAAGTATCACCCAACCCCGGTAAATTGCCAACATGTGGTGAACTATTTTACTGAAAGTTTGAATCATAAGAAATTCGACTATATTAGTGCTAAAAACTTAACCTATAAAATCCATCCAAGTTACTGCGATCTAGCGTTCTCAAATCCGTTGTCTAGAAATGTATCTTTTCAGTAACTTATCGTAATTTGAATTTATTATTCTGAGGAAAAAAGTTGAAAATAACTAAATGATACTCCTCATAAATAAAGTTGATTTTTCGGAAACTATATCTGTCTTCGTTAATAGAAGTTGTTGAAAACTGTGTTTGTATTTTAACGGGCTAGAACAGAACTTGTTTGCATCTCACTATTCATTTTTTTTTAAAGGTTCGAGATCAGCCCCTCTAGACGCGAGCGGAAAAGTACCGAATAATCTAAGTTGTTCTGAAAGACGATCTGCGGAATCATACATCTCAAACTAAATCGAGTGCGGATTTGTAGAAAAAATATTCTTCCTTGTTTTGAATGACAGATTTTTCGAATTTTTGAAAGTATTTTGATGGAGAGAGGATGAAGAGAGTCTACGAGTTTAACTGGCCAAAGAAGAATGCATGAGATTATCATGGGGTTCTATGAATTCATAGGGTTTTCATGGAATAAATAATGAATGGAATTTTCATTTATCACTAGGTTGACCGTTATTATTAGGATTAATTGATAGAGATGCCATAAATTTAAATTAAAATGTCGTAACTGTATACGAGTATTAGAAATAATATTATATAAAAAATTTCGAACTAGATGTTGTTGTTGAACTGATTATCATCTATCTCCTGTTTCAATAATTAATTTTTAATAATTCCGGATTAATGTTAAAACCGATTCCAAAAATCAGAGAAAAGTTTTATGAGTAATAGGCTATCAATATGAATCATTCTTCTCTTAGATTGAGATTTTCAAGGCTCCAAAAAATTGCGAAACAAACAGCAATACATTCCTTGTTCACGGAGGTATGATGACTATTATATTGGAATATTGAATGAAATACGATATTTCGAAAGGATTCCAATGAATGACTTGAATCAGCTTATATATTTATCAGCATGACCTTCTTATCGTCAAGCCATCGATATTTTGTGTTGCGCCCAAAGAGAACGAAAATTGCACAAAGAGAAATTGGATGGATTCCCACAAAACGTCAAATCAAAGCAACATTTCTTCTGAATGGAAATACTATTATTCCATTCAGTGCTCACTCTATTGTCATGTTTAGTTGACTTACATGTTAATTTTTTTAGATATCAGATTGCATGACAGCTCCCAGGTAATGATCAAGAAATAGTTATTTACGTAAAAGTCCGGTGAATACATTTCTGTAGTACGAGTAAGATATCTCTGCACGAGATGATTAGCCAAGTCCGGAATTTCGATACGAGTACTGAAAAAAGTTTATCGGACTTGTGACGTATAACATTTGATTTCATACTGCTTACAAATATACAAATAACAAGAAACGTGAGTACTTGACAGCTCTGCGAAAATCGTCGTTGGTAGCACTGCGTATCGCTCGTGCCAAATTCAAATATTAGGCGGTCGCAAAAACAAAAAAGTGTCCAGAACAATACCGTTCGAAGCAACTGCTTTTGCTTTCCATATTCGTCACCATTGCTAGGACCATAATTTTTTCCAAAAACACCAAGAAAAAATTGGACGAAATGGCAAGCAGGAATCCGGCTTGTTTTTTGCCCAATAAATCTGGCGGCGGTTACGGTTTCTTCCTTAAAAAGTATGCAAAAAAAAAACA
Organism: Chrysolina americana; assembly: GCA_958502065.1. Classification (NCBI taxonomy): domain Eukaryota; kingdom Metazoa; phylum Arthropoda; class Insecta; order Coleoptera; family Chrysomelidae; genus Chrysolina; species Chrysolina americana. Next base: position 20,122,955 of record OY293410.1, read on the forward strand.
GTAAAGCTACCCAATAGCAAGCGACCTTTGTACGATGTGTAAGCAAGACGTAAAGCTGATGAAGGCCGAAAAACAAAGTTATCGAGGAAAAGGTGATGCTACAGAAAAACTGGATATTATTCAACATCGAATAAATACAGAAAATTTTCAACCACCATGAAAATTACCCGTAGTTTCGGGGGAAGTCCAATCTCTAACACAAAAACTTTTTGAAGACGGAGAAATCGTATAGTATAGTCCATGGCCATCTCTCATCGGGTGTGCATGTAAGAGAGAGTTGATCTCTCATCGTGTTGGTCTTAATAAACAAAAATTGATGTAGGTATTCAAAGTCAGTAACTTGAGTGGTTTCCCACTTTATCTAAATGACTTGGACAAACAAAACTTAGAAGTTTACGCTGGGTTTATTAATACCAATCACCAACAATTTGAATCGAATGACGCCAACAACTGTTTGAATATTCCGCACCCGAATTGATTTTTGTCATAAATTAACAGCTCATATCACATAAAATTATATGTCTACTATCGAACAAATAATCATCAGAAAATAGTATATTTTCAAAGATTAAATCGATATTGAATAAATGATTATTTATACATCAAAAACAGATCAATTCACACCTTTTGTTTTCATGATCATTCCTGAACACAAAACACAAGTTAAACTATACACATAAATTTTAATTATTGGCGGGTTGTTCAATATCGGAAATATTGTTGATTAACAAACCGCAAAAATCTTATGACACTTTTAATAGTAAATTAAATACATCCCCAGGCAACCGCTAAAATCATTTGTTGAAAGGCATAATAAAATTGAACCTTGGATTACCACTGGACTTATATAATCGTATACAAAAAAAAGAGAGGATCTAGAATCAAATTACCTTCAAAACGTTTTGAAATAGTTGAAAAGACAGTACAGATATTATAGAAATAAACTGAATAACCGTATTGACTAGAAATAATTCCTATCAATATTGAATTAAAGCCTCTGGGGAGACTAGAAAAAAAGTTTGAATACTTTCAATGATATATCTGGTAGGAAAACTCATGCTGCCACATGAATTCTTTCTGCCATCCCCAGTTTTCCACAAGTTCATAATTCCTCTTCCCAGTCTTCCTTTCCGAACCTTCCTGACCTTCTCATGAAGGTCAGTAGGTCTGTCTATTCCACGTTGGTTAGTTCTTTTTGTTAGAGTTTTTCAACTGCAAAGATTTCAAATCATGACCCCCGAGAAAGTTTCTTCGTCTTCTTCGCATTTACAGCAAGTGGGGTTGTCTTCAATACCTTTTAGTGATAGGAGTCTGCCTCACTTGTTATGACAAGGACGCGTAGTGGTTGGCGGTTTCTGCCGTCCTTGACTTGCTGAAGCCGACCACAAAGTCTTTTGACTGCCTGCAGCCGGTATTATCCCACCAAAGTTTGTTCAGCTCTTCTTCCGCCCAGGCGTCTGAGGCTGAAAAGGTTTGGCTTCTTGCGATGCCTAGTACAGGCTCCGGTCCACAGAACGTCGTCGAGAAACCGGTTCTAGCAAGTTCGTCTGCCACCTTGTTTCCGCGCACCTTCCTGTGACCCGGAAGCATATTTACAGAGGCTACTGTTTTTCGACACCAGAGTGTTGAACTCAGTGATCTTTTTTAAAACGTACATTTTTACAAATGCTACTGTATTTCGAAACCAGAATGTTAAAATCAATTAACAAACTGAGTTGAGAATGCATAAATTATCGGTCAATCTAATCTGACCTGACTAACCTAACGTAGACAGAATAACCATACCTATAACTGATCTGTTTTGGAGTTCAGCTTTTCGCCAAATTGAAAGCTAAATGAATATAATGAATGTCATATCTCTATTGGTAAGGTCGGAAATGAATTAATTCACTCTGGTATCGAAGTACAGTAGCATATGTAAATATGAGCGTTCTACAAAAGCTTACCACTCTAGTGTCGAAATACAGTAGCATCTGTAATTATGAGACCCGGAACTCATACCAGCTGGACTTCTTTCGTTTCAGCTGGTATGAGCATATCCGCATTCCTGACCAAGTGCTGAGCTTGGTTTGGAATGACATGTAGCTCTGCTTTCACCTCTTGTTTCATATGTGTGTCTATCCAACGCGTAGCTTTTTCGTACGTTTCTTCCTTCCATGGTAGATGCCTGCACCCGAATCCTATTTGTCAGTCAGACGCGAACCGTCTGTATAACAAATAAGGATTCCCGTGCGATACTCCACTGTATTTCCTTCCCATTGTTCTCTGCTCGGAATCGTGAGAGCAAACTCTCTGTTCCCTCGCAGTCCATCTTGTGCGCTCTTTACTCTGAGGGCCGGAATGGAAATCCCTTGCTCCGCCCACTTTACGATTTCTGCATGGCCTCTATTCGCTCCTTCGCTTACCCAGGCTCCCAAATTCCGCATCCTCAAATGAGCTGCCATTGCCTCCTTCTTGATCCAGATCAGAAGCGGCAGCAGCCTCAGCAGTATCTGAAATGCTGCGGTTCGAGTCGTTCTGATTGCACTCGTTATCACCAAACAGGTCAACCTCTAGACCTTGCTAAGTCTTCGGCTCATTGTGCTGTTCTGTGCACCTGGCCACCATATGGCTGACCCATATTGGATCTTTGGTCTTACTACAGCCGTGTACAGCCAGCGCATAATCTCTGGGTTAGTGCCCCAAATACTTTCTACAGTTCTTCTCAGTGCCATAGGATTGTCCCCACTGTATATTCTGTTGTTTCTATATGATAACTTTGTTAATAAAATGAATGATCTTGCAATTCTACTACTGGCATAATAGAATACAGTTTTTCTCTTATAACGGATTTTGTTCACTTAACTATATTGTAACCATCGGAGTTCCTCAAGGTTTCAACTTTAAGGTCATTGCTGTTCTTGATGTTTATCAATGATCTTTGTGAGACACTACATAGCAATAAATTAATGTTTGCAAACAATCTGAAATGATGTGTCTATATTTCTAATTTGTAGGATTGTACTAGTCAACAGGAACAAATCAACTGTTCACATGAATGGTGTTTGGAAAACCATCTTTCCCTGAATATCTTTGAATAATAAAATGATAGATTTTGCTACAAAATCCAGTACTGTTCATTACTCATTCTCAATTTGTAGTACAACTGCGGATCATGTTTATAATATAAAAGACTCAGAAGCTACTTTGACACTCAGCTTACATTCAACTCTTACATAAACGAGATTATCGTATTATATGCTTTAATTTCCAGAAATTGTAGGAATTTCTATGACATTTCTGCACGTTCATTTTATTTACTCCAGTCTGGTAATGTCTAAACTAGAATATGAATCATACTCAATCCTCAACTACCATCGAGAACTACCATATTTGAGAATAATGGCGGAGGCGCTTCAATACAAAATATTCGTTTTGAATCCTACTCAGATTATTTTTGTGTAAGTAGCTACTTTATTATCCAGATTATTTAGTTGAAAAAAACATAAATGAATCAATCTAGTGTCAAATATAAAAGAAAGCTAGACAAAAGAGGAAATATTAGATTTTATTTTTATTATTGCAACATTTCACCAGTTTATGAATTTCGACGATTTAAAGTATATTTATTACTGCACAAAAAAATTATCTAAATTAAAAGAACAACTATAAATCATTTGAAGTGTAATAAATTCCTTCTGGATATATGCTAGAAATTCAATCTGGGCCATAGAGATTCATGTAAGTGTAATCGAAACTGAGATATGCATACTTATCCCACAAGACACTGGAGTCAAAAGTCATTAAACCAAATCGTTTGGTAATTGTTCATAATCTTCGTATAGATATACGAGATGATACAGTAGAAAAAAGTTTCTAATCAAACTCAAATAATGTCCAAAACAGACATTTTGATTTTCGTGTTACAGTGCACAATTTGTAACTACCTATTGATTATTCATTATTGTATGATTTTATCTGAAGATACTGACGTATCAAATAGCACAATGTGTTCTGAATGGATTTTATGGAGATTTTGATTATAATTATTGCAGGTTGATACCATATTCATTTCTCTCAATAGCATGCAGAACATCTCAGTTCGACCAGTTGAGGAGCCAATAGTAGGAACTCACTTATTATTTGTTCTCATGCCACAAGCATATCAGATCGGATGCATATTGAGAATCAGGGGTCAGAGGCAAAGCAGCATAGTAACTGCGACTCAAGCTTTAAAAGGGAGAATCGCGAATCTGCCTCTGTCTATCTGTGTACGTTCAACATAAACAAAATATTCGATATAATTCATTTATTCAGTCCATTTGGCTAATTTACAATAATAACAATGAGAATAATTTATAAATAGAATAATAAATATACTCATGGTCTTAGGTAACTATCCATATACATGCCAAATGTGGAAATTGTTTTTTTTTTTGATTGCATATCTATTGCTGGATCACTCGATATCTGAGAAAACGTTTCTTTAATTTGCCGAAACTGGAATCCGAATAGGATTTGAAATGAAATTCAAAAGAACTGAACATTTTCTATTGGAGCGCATTCGCCATTTCCTTCTGATACGACTTTTGTCACACGGTTGGGCCAACGGTAAATATCAATCACCTACCAATCCTAAATCACATATTGATGATTGAAAATGGATCCGTGTCATGTCCTTTCTGAAATGAACAATGAAATACATACATACACAGCGCCAAATCTAGGTTCTAATCAAACTAATTGGTTTCGGAGTGAAGTCTACAATAAAGTCGAATGTTTTTTTTCAAACTCAGAAACTCAGCTTAACTGTACGCTATAATTATTGCAGAATTTGAAGCATCTGTTTCGACAAGGAGAGTTTTTTCAATAATTCTGGGATTTATTTGAATTCGTATTTATGAGCTGCATTCATGAATTTTCCTGAATGTATATCATGGTCTCCATGGACTCCATTTTTTACACCAAATGGAATAGGTATGATTTAGCAGAGATGACACCCTGTTCTGAAAGTTGTAATAAACTTATGAGGCCTTTGGATCATAACTTGAAGGTATGCAGTAACTTACTTATATTATATTTATATTATCTTGAAAACCAATGATTCAATGTTGGGGAAAACATGGGCATCTAGTAATGTGAATTTGTTGATAGTTTGAGAATAATCGATTACTGCAACATCAGTGGTTAACCTTTCTGTCATTTTAACTTGTCTCGGTTATTTATCATTGATATATTATGTCAATTTATGCAAATTGAAGACTTATTCCACACCAAAAAATGTACAGTGTGGAGAGACTTTATATTAAAACCAACCTTAGCAATTCTTAGTGTTATAGATATATTAATAATTCTATGTACCTAAAATATACATACATATATTCTATTTATTCTAAAACAGAAAAACTACGTCAGTGAAATACCTGAATTGTACTTGACAAGTATTTATGCTAATCTGATTACCTAACTGATGTAAAGAGTAGTGTAAACGCCTTAATTCAAGAATTTTATGTATTGAGAGAACCTGCTAATTTATAGATTGTCAACAAAACCGCTACAACAAGAAACAATAATGCTGAGTGAAATAGAAATTTTCAAATATTAGTTCATATTGAGAGTATAAATCAGTCATGAAAAATGATCAAAAAACGAAAGAATACTGACCAAATCCGGCCTCAGTATGAACCACCAATTCCAATTCTTCAAAAGAACCTGATTCCAAAGATATTTCATGTACTTTGGTCTCAAATTTTTCAGAATCTCATTTCATCTCACATAATAAAACAGCAATTCCAAATAAAAATATCTTCAAGCGAAAGTTACTTTTACGTAGCTGAAGTTTCAAATGGTGCTTTTGAAGAAGCTTGACCTCCATAATTTATTCTTGGGCGGGTGAAAAAAATATCCTGAAAACTACCTAAAAATTATCAAAATTGATATAATAGAAAAGAGGGAAGTTGACAACAAAATAATAGGAATAATTAAAACATCTACCATAACAACATAAATTGTGTTATATATATATATATATATATATATATATATATATATATATATGGAGCCATTTTCAAGGACTGAAAAAGAAAGAAAATAAGAAAGTTAATAAATGGTTGAAACGTAATTCTACGCTGAGGTCTCAATCTGCCTACTCCTCAGGTATAATTACGTTAGGTTTGTGACTTGACGTCGGGGTCTCAATCTGCCTACTCCCCATGTCTCGTCACTGGTTCTCTCTAAGGTCTCAATCTGCCTACTCCTTCGAAGTGACTCTCTCGAAGTGACGAGACATAGCGAGTAGGCGGATTGAGACCCCGACGTCAAGTCACAAAAACCTAACGTAATTATACCTGAGGAGTAGGCAGATTGAGACCTCAGCGTAGAATTACGTTTCAATCATTTATTAATTTTCTTATTTTCTTTCTTTTTCAGTTCTTGAAAATGGCTCCAAAATCGGAGCCGAAACGTCGAATTTCAACAAATTCTAGACGCGGTTCAACCCGAACTTTTAGTTTTCATATATATATATATATATATATATATATATATATATATATATATATATATATATATATATATATATGTATATATATATATATATATATATATATATGAAACAGGGATATGCTCTCGAGGGAAATTGTGAATAACAAGAAGGAACATTTTATTGGACTAAGCCCTCTAGTAAAAATGCAACCGTAGACACGTGTTTCGATCTTAGGGATCTCATCAGTACGGTGAAAGCATATCCCTGTTTCATTTATATTCCTGGACTCGGATGTCACGCAGGTAGCTATAGCTGCCTCCGTGGCGACGTCGTTTCTTGCCTTGTAAACACGAGGTGTTACGACTGAAGCCACAAATGTGCGGTTGGCTTCCTGTTTGTTGACTCCGTTCATTTGTTGTTTCACCTGCAATCAAGTGTTGCACATCCTTACACTTGCTTTCACCGTACTGATGAGATCCCTAAGATCGAAACACGTGTCTACGGTTGCATTTTTACTAGAGGGCTTAGTCCAATAAAATGTTCCTTCTATATATATATATATATATATATATATATATATATATATATATATATATATATATATATATATATATGTATATATAAATAACTAAAATTATAATAAAGAAAATACCAAATTGTATAAAAAGCGTTTTCCAAAACGAGATTTTAACCTTCTCTAGATAACCCAGTTCAAAAATAACTCTCAGAACTTTCCTTTACAGAGTTTCTTGCATACTTAGTTTCAGACGGAAGTGACAGCGAAGGTAACATGCTGATTTTTTGTCTCAGGTATGAGGGCGAAGAAAAAACATACGATTATTTTTTTTATTTCGAGCTTTAACTCTTGATAATCCAATTTCCACCCAATAGTATTAAAAATTAGGTGGGCCGTTTATGAACCACGCTGTATAATCTTTACCTGACATATATGAAAAGGAGTATATTTCTTGTTATTCACTGTACTTATAAGAAACACATTAATTCAAAAAGTATTCAAAAAAAATGTAGTTCCGTGATGCATTATGACCTTTCATGACAGCGACTATACAATCAATCAGTCGTCTCTGGTGTTTATAATGAAAGACAAGAAAGACGTTTAATGATATACTCATTACTCACTTTTACCAACCAGTAGGTATTGCAACATTGAATGATGACTATCTGTTTGCGTACCTCATATATACTTTCTTCTTGTTTTGGTTTTCAGTCATAGTCGTTGGTAGAAAAACATTAACCGGATCCGACCCACGCTGCTGTTTTTATTGATGGGTCAATCCAATGTGCGATATTTGTAGCGTAACTGTGACGTAATCGGCAAGGTCTTCGAGAATTCAAAATAATCGTTGATAATTCAAAAAAGACACAAAAGCGCGACTTCAAGTATGCATTTGAATCATCATTCCGTATACGTACTTATTTGGTGAACCTTGGTTAGATCATATTCTACGAATTCGAATATTTTTTCAATGAAACTAGTTACGAAATAAAGAAAAACACAGACAGTCATGTTTCGTATTCAATTTCGTTAGAATTCAGTTATAATGTCTGGGAATAAGTAGACACATTCGAAACAACCGGGGCATCATGAAATACTTTTTTCCTCACTTAAAAGCGACTTTTCAGTGACACTAGACAGGATTCAAAGTTGTACTCTCACTGCCTAGGCAGAAAAAGTTCGTTGCTATGAAACCTTCCAAGTAATAATTTAAACCAAACTGGTTATTAAAATTGACAATGACATCAAAGTGAACACAAACAATTCAACAAACGTCATCAGCGGTAAACACAGTAACGAAGAGCCCAGTTAACTTTGATAAAGAAATTCAATTATTTGAATATTGATAATGAAACACAATTAATAAATTTCAAAGAGTCAATTTTGCGTGGAGCTGGAAAAATGTTGAAAAAAAGTTATATGTTTCACACAGCTGTTTCATAGCCTCGGCTATGAAACACCAACCTCTGCATTAAATCTTGTTCTTTTATGCCTAGTCGAATAAATAAGTAATAGTTTTTGATTACCATAGTAAGCTTTCAAATTATTTTTCAAAGTTCTATTAGAATTCATGAAGCAACAAACTCTCTATTGCTTGTTTTCTTATGATACACTTTGCCCATAAAGTATCGCCTCTGTCAACTTTTGTAGGAATCAGGTCGGTCAGTTTAATTTCAAAATTTACTAATTTCAATCCAGAATAATAGCATTAAAAACACAAGTTTCTCAGTAGTGTTAAAAAAATAAAATTTATCAGTAAATGTCAGTTGGTATCATTTGATGTATAAATCTCTTAACAATTGGCATACTCAACGGCTTACTAGAAAAACATATAAATATCCCAAAAATCACAGAGTAACTCATAAATTCAAACAAATTGTGCATAGATTAGAGCTACCTGGAGTATAACGGAAATAGTAGCAACAACAATAACAATAATGAGATTCTATTTGCAGAAAATAGGCCTTCCCGTAGGTTCCCCATCATCTTCTCCACTCGCCGAAATCTTTATAATCTTTATCAACCACTTAAATATTGTAATCGATATGTAGATGATATTTTTGATTATTGGGTTGGGACGGTACAATAACTGTATAATTTCCTTTATTATTTGAATAGCCTCAATTCAAATATTAAATTCGCATCTGAAATAGAAGATGATAAGAACTATTTTTTTTTATTTATCTATCTCTCGAAGAAACAATTCACACGACTTCTCTATACCACAAACCCATACATACAGGCACTACAATACACTTCATACATCCGTAATCACACAAACTAGCAGCGTATCATTCTATGATTCAGGGACTAGTAAATATACCCCTAATTGAATCTGATTTCAGGTGTGAATTCAATCAGAAACATAATATAAAGGTTGCAGAGTCTGTACTATGCTGTATAAATTCAAGAAGTCCGGGGTCTTCAAACTTGAGTGTGAGGATTGCAATGCACTTTATATACCTAGGCCAGACAGGTCGCAGTTTCAATGAAAGATTTGGGGAGCATTTGAGAAATTACAGGTTGAATTAACAGGATTCAAACTATGCTAACCACCTCATGGAAAGTGACCATAACTACACACAGAATCCGAAAATTTTGGATATTCAACCTAAAGGTCTGAAATTAAACACATTGGAGTCCATAGAGGTCAAGAAACACCAACGTAATAAAGAAATTTAGTTCCTAATCACGAACTAGACTTGTATGATTCTTCAATAATTATCTACGTCATTAGTAATTATAACCCAAGTGCCCCTCGACCTAGGGACAATTAATTATATTCAGTGTTAGTGTAAGTTCATTAAGATTAATAAAAATTGAAACTACCCACAACACCAAAACCTCGATAATTTCACTGAACACACGTATCGCTAAAATAGCTTATCAAAACAGGAAATAAAGTAATGATCTACATCATCTCAATTTTAGTTTTGAAGCATTAATTTTTGTATGAATAATTTCACAAGGTTGTGTTGTTTCTGCCAAAAATAACAAATTTTTTTAAATTGTTCACTTCTGACTCCCTTTTTTTTCAGGGATGAAGAATTATTTTTATCATTTGATTATTCTTATTTTTGTGCTCCAAAATATTATATTATCATTATTCATCATTATTCTTCTATAATTATTATTCCCTTGTAGTCATAATTTGTAATACGAATACTTATACATCTTCTCTTTCTTCTTCTACCTTTCTATAGGTTTCCATTAATAATTTCGTCAAATAAAAACCTGTCGAGGAGGGTAGTGTGCATTGAAAATAATGGAATGGTGAAATTTTCTAGAATAATTATCTCTATTATCGAGAGAAGCCTTCTTGTTTTTTTTTCGCCGTAAGTGACCTCCCCTCTTGTCGTATTCTGTCTGTTTTTTTCTCGAAAAGAAAAGATAAGACAAGTCAAGAGACGAGAATATTATGTCTTGTCTGCATTACTTTATTTTAAGGTGTTACTGTAATTGTTCATGTATGATTTACATTTTACATCGAAATGGAAAAGTAAGAGCTCAAAATGTTCATCAAACTCCTATATTTCCCATAAAATATAATTTTTCGAATAACTGATAAGTATCACAATGTCTGAATGTCCATCATTTTTATTTATTTGTAGTAATTTCATATTCATGTTACACCTCAGAAAATACTTTATTTCAAATTATTCATATGTACGATAAAGATCTGGATATGGCGACTTGTCAAAAGCCTCTGACTGCGTTGATCACGGAATACTGCCGCAAGAGCTCCATACTATGGTTTCAGAGGATTGTCACTTCAGTATATTCTATTCTATTCAAGGATCGATTCTATGACCCATTCTTTTCTTTACTTTATGACAATAATTCAACTCGTATAATTATTTCAGGAAGGTTTTCACTTTACGTAGATGACAAACCAATAAAGTGTCTTAGAAAAACGTAAATGAGCTTAGTGAAGTGATAACATCAAGAAGGTAACAAATTGGTGTGAATGTAACCGATTAGCATTCAACATTCAGAAGACTAATATATGGTCACTTTCAAATGTACGCTTGACTATCTATCAATCAAAACACCTACCATTGATAATAAAAGCTTCACGAAATCTCTAAGAATTTCTATTGATTAAAAAGTAAAGTTTGAAGATCACATCACAGCTTGGGAAGGCTGTAGTGGGCACCAATTCAAACGTAATAATTACTTCACAAAAAACGAGCCAACAGGTACATGTGTAAAGCCAATTTTCAAGACTCCGGCAAACCCTTATTCAAGACTTCTAAGATATTGTTAGCTCAATAAAAAAATAAAGAAAAATTTGGTTGACATCAATTGCTACTCTGCAAAATAATGATATTCCTCTTCCAATACCAAATTCAACCTTAGTCAAAGACTCCTTCATATACGTACGTATAATGGATGCAAAATGTACAAACATCTGCCAAACTCCGTCAACGAAATTCGACCACTCAATACTCTCAGACAAGCTATGGAGTATCTATCAGTGGATAGATCTTAGATCTCTAGATGAATATTTCACAGATGTGCTGTACTGTACCGTACTTAGGACGTGTATTGTGTTTACATAGAACAAATGTTTTCGTTTTTATATCTTTTTACAATATGTTCAAGAAATTGTTTAAACTTGTTTTTCCCGTTAACCAGGTGTCGTCCCCCTACAAAACGACAGCACTCAGAAGCCGAAACTTGTGCGAGCCAAGGATTAACGAGGTCTTATCTTCTAACGTGCGATTCCTAATGATACCAGTGACCATGATTGTGAGGCAAGAGCTCTACCATCACGACCACTACGCCCATATGCAAGTGCGTGTTTGTTTATAGAAATATTCATACAAGTACAAATGACTGTGTTTGTGATCATATTGACTGCCTAATGGGCTGTATATATGATATATCATGAAAAAATAAGTATCTCAAATCAAATCAATCAAAAATTATCAAGATTCTTTCTTTACTCAGTTTATTACGGATTTTTACTGCTCACTTACGTAATGTTTGCTCAGTACATACCAGACATATTGAACCACAACATATTTGCGAAATATTGAAATATGCAAAGTTTATTATTCAAAGCCATGAGATGAACTACTGTGAAGAATAAATCACAATTACGGAACATAAATTCAAATGAGGAATAAAAAACTTTGAAAAGACAGTACCGAATTATGTGCTGAATATTGTATGCTAATTTAAATGTCTCTACATGGAATTTCCATGACTTAAGTGGCCAAATCGACGTGTATCCTTGTTTCATGTGAATATTTTAAGATACTTGTTCGAAGATTTTATGAGTAATCTTAGTAGAAATACAAATTTTTTTTCAAGTTCCAATGTGGACAATATTCAAAGAGAATAAATATATTCCTCTGAAAAAAGAGTGTTTCTTCTTATAAGGTCATAGGTGAATGTTACCAAACTCTTTGATTAGTATAACTCATTCTGAAGATATAGGCATATAGATTCTGGGAATGTGGAGATATAAAATCTCATCTTAGTGGTGGAAACAAATACTAGTGCCGGTAAACATGCGGCAAAACTTCTGGGGGTAATTCCTTGACCTATTCTAAGAATATTTTGTCCCTTTGTTTCGAAGATACAACGCGAACAAAATTTGCGACAACCATATTCGATATTTGTTGAATTCGTTAATGTAAATAAACTTAGGGTGTACGTCATGAGTCTATCAAGTAGAAAAAATTTGATTTTTCAACAGCAACATACGGAAATCGCCGGATTGGTTGAGGTGGGCCACAAGCATGGCCTGCTCGATCCTCGGACTTAAACCCCCTGGATTATTTCTTCTGTGGATATTTGAAGTAATTAGTTAACGCTACTCTATTGGCAAATTTGGATGATTAGCGAAATCGGATAATTGCTGAATGTACCTCAATTAGAAACGTCCCTGGTGTGTTTGAAAGAGTTCGACAGTCCATGACAAGAAGATCGAATGCTTGTATCTAGGCTGGAGGAAGTCATTTCGAACATTTATTGTAGATTAGGCAACTTTATATGTACTTTTTGATTATAAAATGCTGTGTATGTCGTGAATTTTGTTGCCCTGTATCTTCGAGACAACCGGGTTTTTCAAAAATCATCAATGGGCCAAATATTCTCAGAATGGATCAAGGAATAACCCCTTGTATTTTTGCCGCATGTTTACCTGATACCCTGTATTCATCCTTCGAATCAAGAAAGAAGTTGATTTAGATTAAGAAGTTGCTCGGCCAACTTGTTTTTTTTTCTATATCATGAATAAGACGAAGATTTGTGGTCCAGAAGCACCACAAGATTCAGCAGCCACTGGATAAAATATACAAGGAGAAGTAATTGATTATCCTCATTTCGACCTTTCAGAATGATCTTTCGTCTGGATGCCTTCTATCTGGATACTGTTGAGAATAAATTCTACTTGTCAATAAACAATTCCTGTCTGATTTACCTGATATGGAAATCATATCAATCAAATCAATTTTTGAAATCAACATTTTGATTAAATTGTATCGAAACTTCTCGATACAGCAACATTCACTACAGATTTCAATTCTTATACTGGCATTCACCAACGATTTCAATTGCTTCACTGGCATTCACCAATAACGATTTCAATTCTTATACTGGCATTCACCAAAGATTTCAATACTTATACACACTAGCATGCAAATATTTTGACCTGCCAAACTAATTGATTTACAAACCTGCCGAACTAATTAATTTTCAAAGAATCATTTATTCGATTTTCCTTGAAAGGTTGTTGTAAAGGTAATTAAAATTATTGTAAATATTCCAAAAAAGGTATACATTTTAATGTGAATGAAAATTATAACAGAGTGGTGGTCGAATTCACAACTTGTTTATTTTCTAAATGGTAATTATAGACATGGAGCGATAATATAAAGAAGGCGTTGGACAAAAACTATGCATCAAATGAAGGAATTAGAAGGTGAATTACAAGAAATGTGATACAAACATAACATAACTCACAATCGCAGACGTCAAATAAGGATTTCGCGGTAAAAAATGTCGTTCATTGAAATTATGGAGAAGGAATAGGAAGAATTTCCAATTTTCAAAAAAATGGCTTTTTAAGAAAAACTATTGATTTTAACCATAGGGAATATTTGGTGAAATTTGTAGAGCCTCTGTTGGCGCTTCTTATGGGTAGATAATATACCGGCTCTTCCATTCAAAATAAAGATTTTGCACATTTTCATTTACAATGTTTGGCAAGCTGTTTTTCGCACCCTATATATCACAGGTCGATTTTAGATATATCGTTTGAGAGAGTTACCAACGTACATTATTTGACCAAGAAAAGATTTTAATGGGACTTTGCACTACTTCATTATTTCAAATGTGATGAGTGACCAATTTTGGAAAAAAAAGCTGTCATGCTGAAAATCTCGAAAACCGTCAATGTTTTCGAAAAAAAGATTCACGTAAAGTACATTCCATTTCTCATGTAGAAATCGAAAATCTGATTTAAAATGTAGGTTGCCATTCATAAAACAAAGTTGGGATCCTCCCGAAAAAATCTGGAGACCCTGTATAAGTTTCATCATTTTCAATTTTTAGAGCTCAGAAATAGTATTATTTTGACCATATAATCATTCATCTATCTATTATCATTATGGATAGTTGCAGGACCCTGTATAATGACTATCGAGATTCTGCGGTATTTTCGTGATGCCAAATTCTGATTCGTGATTGTAGCGGAACCAGTGGAGTGATTGAAGTTCTGGACAGCTGGAAAAGCATTAAAGTATCTTCATAAGTGCCAAGCATCAAACCAATGATTTTCCACACTTCTAGGGTACCCGGAACATATCATCGTTTATTTTTCCATCATCACGATTGAGATCTTGAGGCATCATAATTATTGTTGATATACCTGCTGATACTAGTTCTCGTTCATCTGAGAATGTTTAGGAGTGTAGGTCACGTTAATATGGAAAAAAACGAACATATAAACCCATTCTAAATCCAACACCAATTCTGAAGCAATTGTTATCTAAGAGGTTTTCTTCAACAGCTTTGAGTTGAGCATTTTCAGTCAGATAAAGCTGAGGCGAGCGGTTTATTAGAGATGGTTTCAAGTAAGGCTATTTGTTCTGTTTTGGAGTCTCTCGATTAATGAATTCCTGATTGTGAAAGTCATGTTTCCGTATGTTATTATCGAAATACAAATTCACTATTGAAATAATCACCGAATTGGCTAATTTCATGCTTATTGACGTGTAGTTTTGAACCAACAATTTTTGTTGTTTTCTTTCATTCATGCTATAGCCCACCGGTTAATTCAACCTGAAATAATGGTCCCGTATTTTATTAAAACTATGCAATTAACAAAATAGTATGCCATCACCATGCCATCAGTAATTATGTCCACACAATGGTATAGATTTTTATTATTATAATAATCAACACATATCAAGTATTTATTGAAAATTGTGAAGTTAATATCAATTAATAGTGACTGCTTATCACGGTTTTAGCCAAAGTTCGGTGTTGTGTCATTATATAATATGAACTCCAAACAAGCACCAGACGTCGGGATTGGCATCAAGACAACTTATTTGCCTATCGACTCCTATGAAATTGAGGAAATTTTTCTTGTTTTCCAGGATTCGAACCTGGCCAAATGCAAGCGGAAATTCAGAAGGCCGGCATCTAACCGCCTCGCTACCGAGCACCCTATCATCAGCTTGCTAGTGGTAGGTCAATGTTTTATAAAAGAACTAATGAGGAAAAGTACTACCAATTTGAAAACACATCAAATATTTATCCAAGAACAACTATAAAATCTAGAACATGCTGTTTTCAATTATCAACACAATGTTGAGTTAGGGCATTAAGAAAACGAAGATGAGGCATAAAAGTATATCACTGGCATGACATTCTGCTGTTCTGAAAATATTTAGAGTCACCCTCTTCCCTCTAGGTGATAAATATAATTCAAAAAAGGCTAATAAAAATGAGATTTTCATAAAAAAAAGTGAATATGACAAATCATGGAGAATCTGCTGAGAATTCTGAATATTATTCACTTGTGAAATTTTAATATCAGTCAATTTATAATAGCCTATAAAATACTACTTAGCATTCTTGTTCTTTCCAATGATTCAAGACTTTCGTCAAAACTGAATAAAATTTTGTAAATGCAACGAATAATTTGCATGATGGTGAACGGTTTCAGGACAGATGCAATTTCTACAAGGTCAGTAACGAATGGAAGATTTAGCAGGAAGCAGGAAAAACGCCATTGTTGGAATCAGGACACGGAAGCATATCAGCATAAACCTGATTCCTGAACACTCTGTTGTTGAAAAATCATTTCAGACGATTTTCTTCGTGAATTGAATCAACAATAGTACATCGACCAACCTCATCTGGCTCTTGGAGATGAAGCACTTCCGATCAAGTAACTCAACCTAGATGAGTCATACTCAAAATGTACTGAAGGTAACATCTTTTCATAATGTTATCCCTCAAATCATGACATTTCTGTCGGGTACATTCATGGTAACGAAAACCAAAAAATACTGTATTAGATGGAATATATAACAATAAGAAGGCAATTGAATTGTCCATTGCAGCTTGTTGGGAGCATGTAAAAACAATAGTTTTTTCATCGCCGAACGGAGATTCTTTGTTGTCGATATAGTCTGGTCAGTACGGCAACGGTGCATTTGATATTTGACAGAACAACCCAAAAAACTGTTACTTTTTCATCTTGGTGTGACCGTAACAGACTTTTCCTGAACCCTAAGAAGTCAGTGTCTATGGAATTTTTTAATAGGAAGAATAACATACCAAAAGAAATAGTCTTCAGTGAGAAAATAGTTACATCGCAAGAAGTAAATTCTTGCAATCAAACAAATGGAATCCTGTGTAAGATATGGAAGTTTACCCAGCATTTACTTTTCCATGGCATTTTCACATTCAACATAATAGCGGAACTGATTTGAATAGAGTTTCTGTGGGCCAAAAGCGTATCTTGAAACTCATCTTCGACATAGTAGCAAACCGGTTTATTATCAGAGAAAAACTGCTATCAGTTCCGTGAATTCATATTTTCAAATGTGTTAAATTTGCAAGAAACAGCCTATAGTCCTTTGTATAGTACAAGATTACAGGGACAGCTGCGAATGCCAAATTATAAAATCTCTAAATACATAAACTCCTCTGCTCACAGTGAATGCTTTGTCTCTCTACAATAAATTGCCGAATGAGATAATAAACAACATTTTTTGTAGTATAGAGTTTAATGTCTATTGATTGACAGGTGCTACTAAACTCTGCAGGAGTATCTGAATGATTCTCTCCAATTATTTATTCAATTTTATGTATTTCTCCCTTAATTCTCTTAAAAGCTGAATTTTCATTTGATTACTTTGACTGGTGTTTTTCATCTGTACATTTTATCTATATTTTACCGATTATCTGACCTACCATATGTACCTTATTGTACCAATGCGGTTGATACATTATTATTATATATATGATATATTATTATATTATAGTAGGGTCATGTAGAAAAACTTCGCCAGACGAAGGGCAGAGATGATTCGGCAGTCGTATTGGGCTGTTGGATTATTTTTTGTTCTACGTTTGCCCACAAACTACTACATTGTAGGAAATTTGCGAAAGGCTGAATTATTTATAATCTGTTTTTATTTCATGTAATAACATAATTGTTTCGATTTTGAGCCAATCCGTTAAAACTGGAAAAGAAACAATTTATTCAATGAGGTATCGTGAGTATTTCAGTTTCTTTTTCATATCCAAGAAATAATTATGAACAATTCGTAATAGTTATATCATTTATAGCAGTTGCAATTATTTGAATTGTCACCCTATATATGAAAAACCATATACTATTGAAAAGGAGATCATATGAATCCTCAAGTTGTTGATGAAGACTAAAACTTGTGAAAAATTGATGAAAATTCTTGAAGTAAAAACATCCATGTATCTAGTCTCGAAAAGTAAATGATAAATGATATTCTTCATTTCTTTGATTTGTAAAGAAGTCACAGTTATTTTCATGCTCCAACACATTTTACGTCAATGAAGATTCATCTTGATCTACTTAGTAGATCATATGATTTCAATTAGTCATCAAAGTTGTTAAATGTACATTCACAAGTTATACAGAGGGGAATAACGGGGATCTTCAGTCAGGAAAGTAAACGTTACGTTAAAAACTCTTTATTACTATATAAGTAGAATTTGGAGTTTAATATCCTAGTTCTGTTTTGTCAATCTTTCCAATAGTTGCAAAAGGAGATTTTAATGCACTTAATTACCTACATATTGTTCTGGAATTTCAGAAGATATCGCTCGTTGGGGTTTGGTTATGTTTTTTATTCTAAAACCTGTTTTCGTTAAAAAAAATCTGATGAAAATCTCTCCGATCATTGCAACAATCAAATGATTAACTTTTTAAAAATTTCATATTAATATTTCGACACAGAAATTGGGATAACCTACTGATTATATATTTCATTAACGTTCACTATGAATCATTTCATTGAAAAATTTCTTACAACATTATTGTCAAGGTAGAGATATTCAAAGAAAGTTTCTTTTACAGAAACGTATTCTGAGAACTATTTCTGGATGAAATTGCTCACTGAATATTTTCCAAAACCACGGCATATTACCAGTCTACAGCATTCTTCAATCAAGTTTTTTGTACGTTTATGAGAATGATATTAAACTGAATACTGGTCCCGACTACTATTACTATTTGTTCCCTACAATGAACCAACTGATATTATGTAATTACCATATAAAAATCATTCAAGTCATCTCAGAAGTCATCAAGAAGGAGCACTATACTTATGGAAAATGGCTTTTAGTAAAATTCCCTGAATTTTTAGGATATTATACATTTTGACTTCATCAGCAAATGTGTCTACGGACACAAAAAAACCGGCATACTAGTTTTCGAGATACAGGGTATCAATGATGAAAAGTGAAGCTTTCCGCTCAGAATTTTTAACAATTTTGGAAACCCAAAAAACGTCTATTCATTCTGGGAATACCATGCGTCAATGACAGCAATGTTGTCTCAATCTCGTATCCATTAGGTATACTTATTCGTTTTGTGCTCTACTCCAGGTTGAACAAAGAAAAATCCAATTCGAATAATTTCAAACCAAACAATGTGAGATCTCTGATGAGAATTGAAGATTTCATTTAGCCTTGAAGAGAAAAGTATACATGACACCAGTGCACAGTGAACAAGACCTGCACCAACGAGTGATCAATTGCATTTAAGAGCTAGATGACAGTAAAATAAAGAGGGCTATACAACTGTATCCCCAAATACCCGGATTTTGAAATATTTGGAAGCCAATGGTCAGCATTTTGAGAATTTATCGTGAACGATCTCTAATTTTTTACACATAATTGATGAAATTATTTTGTATTCGTACAAAATTCCTTTTGTTCTCATTATGTCCTCACATTCTCCATTAAGAATAAACAATTTCATCATAACTTCATTTGAATAGTTATTTCCCTCAATTTCAATTATTTTTGAGTCATTTCCATTGAGAAATACACAAAGGTATTATTAATAATGCACTGATTGACAAATTTCCATAATGCCATGGACCATCATGACATTTAATAGCCACCTTGATACATGAGAAAAGTAATTAAATTTTTTTAGAAAATTGCTCGTATCTCGGAATTCTGCCATTTAGGTATAGAAAAATAATATATAAAAATTTCAAAGGAATTTAGTCGTCTTTCTTGATATTTCATAATATGCAGGATGTTCCATTAAAAAATCACACTTTCAACCCTTGTTGTATCTTCTCTATACAGAGTCAATAAACATGATATTGATGAACTGAATACAAAATTGCAATTTCCCAAGAATCCAAATATGACAGAAATAAACATTTAATTTGAGCTATGTTTTGGAAAAAAATTATGGACATATTCAAAATCTCAAAAACCGCTAGAGATAGGTATAGGAAAGTATGAAGCAGAAATAATCAAAAAGTAATTAAAAATTCAAAAATACGGTAATATACAGGGTGTTTCATTTGAAATAACAAAGATACTGCTACTTGCTCGTATAAGCGGCAACGCTGCATTGCTGAAAATATTTTAGATCGATAGACCAAGAGCAACTACTTGAGTAACCAAATTTCCTCCCATTCTCCGTATACGTCAAGGTACCATCGATCGTGACCCACCCTGTATATACGGGGTGGTTCGAAAATAGCAATACATCAACCCCTTGTTTTTTACTTCTTTAAATCTCTTAGTCATTTCATTTATACAGATTGAATGAAAAGAGACAGTCCAAGTTTCTTAGAAAAATGCGGTTTTTTCTCGAAAACTAAGATAACAAATACATAACCATTCTCACTTCGGATGGGTTTTGTGAATCAAAAACATAGACTTTCAATACAAGATATGTTGTTAAATGAAAATCTAACGGAATAAGTGAGACCTCTATTGGTTCCATTAAAACAAGTGAAGTTGATAATAGTTGCAAAAAATGCGACAGAAATAAAATTTCAATTACATCTTGGAGAAGTGCATGAAAAGTGTTTTCCTTTCCTTGTACTTTCATTATTGAAGTCACAAGAAAATTCAACCAAAATTTCAGTGTTTAATCACATATCTCTGCGTCACGCCTTTTTCAAAATTCCCATGCATCTCAGTCAAAAGTACGAATGACCGGTACCACTCTGTAGACCGGTATCTCGCAGAAGTCGCAGGAGATTCCGGCAAAGGAGGTGGCACATCAACCATGACTCAATACTATGTTGTAAATATCAAAAGATGCGCGACTATAAAGAAGATGGTTCTCTCAACAACTTACCAGTTTTCCAGCTAGGTGCTTAGTGATAAAATCAAAACGAAGTGAACACTTTATGAAAAAGTAAGTAAAATTTTGGAAAGATCTGGGAGTGACACGCGCCCTGCGATGAAAATATTTTGTGACCTTTGAGGACTGTTGTTTGTGCGTACATTTGTGGTGCCTTCTAAGGATACACGGAATAAGGATATTTCTCGGAGGATACATGGGTTTGTCTAGTGATTTTTTTATTTTCCAACAACGCAGATTTTTTAAATAATAAAAATAACTAAAATTTTAATTTCTTTTCCACTAAATGTTCTGAAAAATTTTGCGCATCATTGCCTAACCACAAATGATAATTATATCATCTAGACACTTCTCTAGAAATTCTGAGACACAATTAGGCATTCATTTCACGTTTCTTTGTTATCTCATAACATGTGCTTAATTTCTGTTTTAATGGTTCAAGTCTGCCTTTTAATAATTTTCAGCTGTGATTTTTTTTTCGGAATACTACCTCTCAATTAGTAACGGCTTGTTGGAAAGTAAGATTATCACGAAACAAGCACCTCAACATGTATTTAGAATCTGCTATTGAATGTGAATACCATGCAATTAGTTCCAGTTCAAACGAACTAGAAATTGTTTTGAACTTGTACGTGTGTTCGTGAAAGAGAAATATAAAGATGATTACGGAAAACCAGCAATTGAAATGCCAATAAGGAATTCATAACATGCCCTTCAAGCTGGGAACATCCTATTCCAGATATACCTAACTGTAACATTTAGGCTGGTCAACTTATCTAATTCTTGAAAATCATTGCAATTCCTGAAATAAATCAGATTTATTTTTTATAATGATATTATTCTTTGAATTTTTTTCTGGTCAAATAGTAATTCATAACCTGCTCTTTCACCACAATAAAAAATTTCAAAGATTTTTTTATATGGCATTGAAGGTCGAGTGATTCGAAACGTCTTTTATTTTCTATACAACAGCAAAATTTCAGATAGATATACTGTCTGTCAGTCCATTACGTTAACTTTAAAAAAAAATCTCAGAACATGATACTTCATAAACTGCTCTTTGACTATAATAAAACAAATCTATCTTTCACAATGGCGTCGAGCCGTCATTTTTCATAATTTTTTAAAGGGCTTCGGACTTCATTCCAAACGTCTTTTAATTCTCTATAAAACAGCAAAATTTCACACATAAATATTCATCCAAAACAGAATGGCGGAACATAAAGTTAGAATATGAGGATCCTTCGGAATAGCAAAATCAAAAAGTTTTCTTTAGTATTCTCAAAAGTTCTTTGTCTCTCAAGATGACAGTTAATTGCCATCTTCGACAGAAATTTAATTGACAAGACAGCTAGAGTAATACGTCTCAGCAAAATTGAGAAAACCATCTCACATATGTCCTTGTAATATTATTTCATTTTGCTAGAGTTCGGTAATTCACTCTAAACAATTCTCTTGGAAAAGTTTTAACATTTTGTACCGCCATTTTGTTTCAGATACATATTTTTGTCTGAAATTTTGCTGCTGCATAGAGAATTGAAAGAAGTTTCGAATGAAATATAACTCGACCCCCCATGTCATTTAAAAAATAATAAAATATAACAGCCCGACGCCATTTTGAAAGATAAATTTTATATTATAATTGAAGATCAGTTTATGAACTATCATGTTGTATAAAAAATCAAAAAAAAATTGTAAATCCGTTCAAGAGTTAATAAAAATCTCCTATTTCTGATCACGTGATTGGAAATAACGAATAAACGTACCATTCATCTGCGAACTATCCAATGGTAGTTGTGAAGTTAAATTGCCATGCTACAATACTTCAAAAAATAAAATTCAACATTTTAAAAATGACAAAAAAAATTCTCTCCAACAACCAGTTGAGCATACAACTTCCTCTAACACGTTGCTTTCACCAATATATGGGATTATTTTTCAATATATCAGATTTCTTTTCAATATATTGAATTTCTCTTCAATTATCAATCACAATTTCGATTCTTCAAATTTGTTTGCATCTTCCGAAGGTGTCATTTATACAGAGTGTGTCATCAAAGCGTGGATAACCAGAGATAATTTTTTCAAATGAAACACCCAGCAAATAATATATTTGAACATAAATTCAATATATTGAAAAGATATCCAATGAATTGAATTGATTTCAGACGATTTTTTACTTTTGAGATATTAAGGGTGAAGATAAAAAAAACTTCAATAATAACTTTAAAAAAATGTTGGCTTCCATCCAACCAGCACCACGCACAATAAGTATATATCCAGCAATATTAGTTGCTTAATGAGGTATGACTAGAAATATTAAGTATTTTAGTCATCTTCAATGAATGGTACTTGAACTTTTATTTCCGTTAATGAGTTTTCAGAAACTTTACTGGTGTACTCTGAATTGCCATCTACATTTATTTTTATTCTGCAGCTTCTCTCGATCAGATTGATAACTATTTACGAAAATTATTCAAGAAATATTAATAAATTACTATTTATTACTTGATATTTCTTTCTAAATGTCAGTTTTTACCGTTCCTACTGTCTTCATTCATTGAAGTGATTTGCAATGTTCATGGATTACCCTCTAAAATGAAGGAACAACAAAAAATGTCTTTGTTTCTCCTATCTAGGTACTGTAAGTGCTGCCGAGGTCACCCTAAATTATTGGAGATTGATCTGAAGAATTCTTGTTCCTTCTTATTTGGGTTTCTTGTTTAGAGCCCTGAAGAGTACTTTTCTGTGTCTATAATACATTCGAAACTGCATCCTCTCCAGTAGCCTGTATGAAACATCGTCCATGGAGAAGGTCAGGAGTGGCTCTCGTTCCTTCCTCATCTTTTTTATGGGAGAAGGAGTCTGTCAGGTCCTGCGTTGCCCCCTACGAAGAACTAAAGCTGATAGTTCTGTGATTTCGGGGGCCTCGTTTATGTTACCATGTTTAAAGACCCCGTAGTCATTCATTCTTAGTCACAGGTTCCCACAGCTCTGGATTTGGGTCTTGACTGATGTGTTTTTCATGAGCAACACACCTGGGCGCTGGGGTCGCCATATCCCTACGCTATAGAGTTAGCACAACGATGTTGTGTTGAGTATCTTGAACGGTTATGTCCTCCAAAAAACTCTGGAACGGAAAACTTCTAGTAAAGTATTTCGTGAGCAGTGGAAAGTGTTTTGTATGCTTCTTCCTGAATGTTTATCCTTCGTATATAACATGCATCAATGAAACACTTACTGAGTGTTTCGAACGTCCATCGTCTTAATTGGTTAAAAGATGTTTAACTTCTTTTCCTTTTTCACAACGTTTCAATCGCTTTTATCCGCAATCGACTTCAGGTGAATAGTGGCCATATATCCACCCCTAAATCATCCTCATTCTCACTGTCCTAGGCCTATGGAACTCGAATCTCATTTGCAATTCATTCATTTTGAGTACGTTGATACTTGCCTCATGATCTCTTCAAGAAGGCCAATGTCAAATATTGCCACAGAATATGGGTCCTATTACAAAATTCGATTATCATAAAATAGTTGAAGACACCTACTTGCATTATTATCTAATATATAATTTGGGATGCAAATTTATGTAAAAAATCTCATTGTGAACTCTTATAAGCTAGGATGTAATTTTTCTTGAATTGTATGAGGTTGATTTCTACACGGACTTAATCATGGGTGATCTGGGTGAAGAAATCAAAATTAAATGGAACGTTGGTTACTAAGTCGAAGGAGAATTCCGTAATGAAATGATTCGTAAAACATTCATAGTACTTCAAACTGTGATTCAATAACACTATAACTTGTTTATATATAGGTACAGATTATGATAGATTGCTGAATAAGGTTTTCTCATTGAAAGAATACCTGATATCATGGAGTTGCATTCAAGAGTCACAACTATCGTTACACCAGCATGTTTATACAGATATGGTAGAATATTATCGGCATATAGCATACATTTGGTTGATTGTTGGTGTAGCCAGTCGACCAGTACAAAATATTGGGAATGCTATATGTCGATAATATTTTACCATATCTGTATACTTCTGATGATGACAGCAGATACAAGCGATCAAAACGTTGCAAAAACCTCTGTTCGATGCATCAAGACGAAAGTAATCTAATTACCATTTCGTCAACGACTGCCAGACAGACTATCCTCATTTGAGTTTGTGCAAATCGTATCAAGGCAGCTCAAAGAAATGACACAGGAGGAATGTTTTCAGACATCCTGTAAGCCAAGGAAGGTCTACGTGATAATTATCTTTTTCTTCATCAGCAGCTGAAACACGTAGTGGCGGTGTAGTTGTTGCGTGTGGTATTTTCATACCGTTTGTGCCCGAGACTCTATATTTAGTCATTACCTATTTTATATCAAGTTCAAGGTGTTGATGAATTTTCCAAAATTATACTTCTGACTGATTAGTACCACGCTTGCACCTGCGAAAACTCCTAGTTCTACATATTAACAATAATATTAATAATGGGCTTATTTATTTGGTGAAAATTACAAAATATAGGTAGATTCCAATGGTACGATACCGAAAAACCGTCACAAGAGCAGTTTTCAATGTCGGTTTAGGAAAGGTTTTAATTGCTTTATCTAACTTTTCGAAAACTTTCGGTGCCAGAAAGAGAAAACTTTGTTGGTACATAGTGGTTCGTTGCATGTTGGGCATTGAAAGTTTCAAGTGCGAGTGGAGTAAAAATGTTTGGATTGAAGAAATAGAAACAGGATTTATGATATCTTGCCATACTCATAGTTGTAGTTTGGAATAAGCTAATAAAATTAAACAATACTACCTACTAACATACTTTTAATAACTTTTCGTCGCCTGGCATGGATGAACTACTAAGACTATTCAGACACTCACAATGACATTCAATGCTGCATAGCGTAAAAAAAACTATTAAAAGAATGCGTTCAGAATCAAAGTAACCCCATTTCGTGGTATTTGCTGAAACTGCACAATGAAATCAATGAAGTAAAAAATTATTTTCGTTACAAAATTCCTAATTTGGCTTTGAAAACATCACAGAAGTGGGTGGTTCATCTGTCAAGAATTTCTCGTGAAACGAAATTTGATATAATGATAATAATAATTCATTCCAGACAATGGAATGGCTGCCAAGTTGATACATTGAATTAAAGATTTAAATCATCAATAAAGAAAGATGTTCGTTAAACAAATGCAAGTGATTTCTGTACCCCTTAGTCATCATATTTCACATATGTTCAAAGCTTTCATACGAAATAAAATAAACATACATGTATTGAAAAATTACGAAAGAAATATCATTAAATAAAAAAAATACATTCCTTTTTTTCCAACAAATCATGATTCAATAATCATACATTATTAGATTTGCGTCGGAAACGTCGTTTTTTCATTAGGTAATGTTTAAGAAAATGCGAGATACTTGAAATTTGAGTAAATAAAAAACAATTCATATAAGGTACTCAAACTTAGTCTCCCCCTCCCACCCGCTTCTTGATAGTCAATCAACAACTTTTTAAGGGTATAAGGTAGAAGAGCTTAAATTTCATTCATTATAATTATATCGACTGACGTACCTACACTATTGATTTTGAATAAGAGTTTTTTGACAGAAAAAGTGTAGCGTTATAATTTTGTTTCAATGCAAGACGACTTAGTTTTCATAATGTCATCTGAAATAAGAACAAAACTAAATATCAAACTTGAAAGTTAGTGGTAGATATATAATATGATGTTCCGAACTCAAAGCTCAATGTCTGTTCATAACATTTCAAACTTGGAAAAAAGTTGATGCTAGTAATAGTTTAAAAAGTTACCATATATTTTTGAAAATTTCAAAATTTTATTTTTCAAAAAGGAAAAGACAATATCAAGCAAATTGTTTCGTTTTGGTTTCCAATGAAGTCCAAGCATTCTTCTGTAATAGTAAATTAAACCCCTTCCTACATCTATTTAGTTGTGTCTGTTAGTAACTTGTCAATTCACCTGGATCTTGCCACCACCACCTTGTCTTTTTTTGATTTGGGTGCATAGAAACAAATTAACACTTGAAAAATTGTTTCGATTTCTTTTTTATTAAAAACTTTTATTTAAAAGAAGTCTTGTATGGTAGTTGCCTCATCAACCAAGTATAAATTTGACTTCAGCTTTCTTTCGACGAAGGTAGATGTGAATTCATAATCTCTTATAATCACTCAAGTTCTGATAGCCCCAATTAATATTTCACTGAAATATCATCATGGAATTTCTGTATCCAATGATGGAATATTCGAGAAATCTAAATCTTCTCATCTTAATATTGTTCAAAATGTGATTACCTTTCCGCCAGATAGTTTGTCCCTAGATTTTCATTTCGTATCATTATTTTATAATTATTCTAATGGAATTGTTCGCAGTAACGTCATTTATACCCACCAATACAAATGACATTGACCGTATTAACCATACACTCTTGGGTTTTCTGTTATTCATCTGTGTCTTACGTAATGATAGAAATTATTGTAGAGGCTATGAAATCATGTGTCATATACCCCGCTTATTGATTGTGATGCATGTTCTTAGAAGTATTGAGAAAAAAATGCGTGATTCCTTTGAGTACAGGCGAAAGAAATAAAAAGTTCAGATAAAGAGCGATTTCCTATCGAACTTAATCTTTTTTTTTGCGTAATACTATTAACAGATATCGTTAGATGTTTCTTCAAAAAGACATTCGAATATCTTTACAAATAATTATAATTCGGGTACTGTGTATACATTTTTGTCCCCATTTCGACACAAATTCAACGAAACATTCCTAATTTTTGTGTGCCACTGATAAATATGCCGACTAAAAATGATTTGCGTGTAAATAACCGTTATTAGTGATCTCTTCATTTAATTATAGCTCTAGAAGAAGTGAAATATTGATTATCGAAATTCAATGATTGCAATCGAATGCAATGTAAACTTGCTTCATTTTCTCTCATTGCGTGGCCATTCAGCAAATATTAGATCTTAGTTTTGGTTTCATGCAGAAAATAAAATCAGCTACACCTAATTACATTTTCAATAAATCAGGTAAATCAAACAAGTCTTCGAATCCTTTGTTTATATGCTTTATTCAATATTCTCCTTAAACAATAATAGCCAAGCTGAATAAATATAATTCGTGGAAAGATTGCCCGGAAGATATCTTTAAATAAGGATCATTAAAAAATTATCTTGTTCATTTAAGAAAAAAATCAAACGGAATTAATCAGAAATAAACGTTCGATTTACCCATATTAGCATTGTTAAGCATTTATGACTATCATTAGTAACCATAATGGTCACTGCAATATTTCCTTTAGCATTATAACATTGTTAATTAGACTGAAGAATTTTGTGGGCTATTGAGCATTCATCATCCGGATAATACCCACTGACTAAAAGTATGTACTTCATTTCCATTTTTACACGCATCATATCAACTTGTAATCAAACTTGTATCAAATCTTTCCGATTTCATTTCTATGTGGGTTTTTGGAATGGTAGACTACGAATTTCAGCGAATAAATTGGCTATTAACATATAAATAAATCTATTCAATATTGGGATTTTTGGGGTCACTGTTTATTGATTTTTGGTCAACTTTCTGACCTTCAATATGACAGCCATTAGTGTAGGCGGGCGAGTCGAATCCTCTCAAATAAACATATGTGCATACTTTTTCCATCCTCTTACGCAACGGACAACTGCTTTTGTCCAGAGAATCGTGAAAACCCAACGTGTTTTGGAAAAGGGCAATTTTGGGGTCACTGTTTATTGATTTTTGGTCAACTTTCTGACCTTCAATATGACAGCCATTAGTGTAGGCGGGCGAGTCGAATCCTCTAAAATAAACATATGTGTATAGTTTTTCCATCCTCTTACGCAACGGACAACTGCTTTTGTCCAGAGAATCGTGAAAACCCAACGTGTTTTGGAAAAGGGCAATTATGGGGTCACTGTTTATTGATTTTTGGTCAACTTTCTGACCTTCAATATGACAGCCATTAGTGTAGGCGGGCGAGTAGAATCCTCTCAAATAAACATATTTGTGTATACTTTTTCCATCCTCTTACGCAACGGACAACTGCTTTTGTCCAGAGAATCGTGAAAACCCAACGTGTTTTGGAAAAGGGCAATTTTGGGGTCACTGTTTATTGATTTTTGGTCAACTTTCTGACCTTCAATATGACAGCCATTAGTGTAGGCGGGCGAGTCGAATCCTCTCAAATAAACATATGTGCATACTTTTTCTATCCTCTTACGCAACGGACAACTGCTTTTGTCCAGAGAATCGTGAAAACCCAACGTGATTTGGAAAAGGGCAATTTTGGGGTCACTGTTTATTGATTTTTGGTCAACTTTCTGACCTTCAATATGACAGCCATTAGTGTAGGCGGGCGAGTCGAATCCTCTAAAATAAACATATGTGTATACTTTTTCCATCCTCTTACGCAACGGACAACTGCTTTTGTCCAGAGAATCGTGAAAACCCAACGTGTTTTGGAAAAGGGCAATTATGGGGTCACTGTTTATTGATTTTTGGTCAACTTTCTGACCTTCAATATGACAGCCATTAGTGTAGGCGGGCGAGTCGAATCCTCTCAAATAAACATATTTGTGTATACTTTTTCCATCCTCTTACGCAACGGACAACTGCTTTTGTCCAGAGAATCGTGAAAACCCAACGTGTTTTGGAAAAGGGCAATTTTGGGGTCACTGTTTATTGATTTTTGGTCAACTTTCTGACCTTCAATATGACAGCCATTAGTGTAGGCGGGCGAGTCGAATCCTCTCAAATAAACATATGTGCATACTTTTTCTATCCTCTTACGCAACGGACAACTGCTTTTGTCCAGAGAATCGTGAAAACCCAACGTGTTTTGGAAAAGGGCAATTTTGGGGTCACTGTTTATTGATTTTTGGTCAACTTTCTGACCTTCAATATGACAGCCATTAGTGTAGGCGGGCGAGTCGAATCCTCTAAAATAAACATATGTGTATACTTTTTCCATCCTCTTACGCAACGGACAACTGCTTTTGTCCAGAGAATCGTGAAAACCCAACGTGTTTTGGAAAAGGGCAATTTTGGGGTCACTGTTTATTGATTTTTGGTCAACTTTCTGACCTTCAATATGACAGCCATTAGTGTAGGCGGGCGAGTCGAATCCTCTCAAATAAACATATTTGTGTATACTTTTCCATCCTCTTACGCAACGGACAACTGCTTTTGTCCAGAGAATCGTGAAAACCCAACGTGTTTTGGAAAAGGGCAATTTTGGGGTCACTGTTTATTGATTTTTGGTCAACTTTCTGACCTTCAATATGACAGCCATTAATGTAGGCGGGCGAGTCGAATCCTCTAAAATAAACATATGTGTATACTTTTTCCATCCTCTTACGCAACGGACAACTGCTTTTGTCCAGAGAATCGTGAAAACCCAACGTGTTTTGGAAAAGGGCAATGATGGGGTCACTGTTTATTGATTTTTGGTCAACTTTCTGACCTTCAATATGACAGCCATTAGTGTAGGCGGGCGAGTCGAATCCTCTAAAATAAACATATGTGCATACTTTTTCCATCCTCTTACGCAACGGACAACTGCTTTTGTCCAGAGAATCGTGAAAACCCAACGTGTTTTGGAAAAGGACAAATTTGGTTGTCCTTTGAAGCCACAGAACATTCCGGCAAAAAAATAGTTGTGATTAAAGAGATCTGTCAACGAACTATAGAGATATTGTCAACTTTTCTGCTGTGTTTCAGAGGAGTAGGCAAGATCGGGTGCGACTGACTCGTGGCATATAATACATACTTTTAGATAATTCATGGGGAATTTAAGGACCAATTCTATTAAAAATTCAACAGTGAATTTCTCAATATTGCGGAATATTTGCAACAACTGTTGTTGAAGTGAGTTGACCTTGTGGTGGAAGGAATTTGAATGTTATATTAATACATTATACTTTCATTTAACTATTCAAGGTACAAGATACCACTATTACTAGGACCGCTGATAATTCACAAAAAGAAGCTTCATCAGTCTAACCTTGAATCAGGAAATGGTCAATCTTTTTATCACCAAAAAATTCATTTAATATTCAAAGTCATTTGTATAAGACAAAACTTCATTATCATTTTGATGGATTCGCCATCAAAATGACAATTCGAGGACATATATGAGCAAAAAACATAAAACCCGTTCATTCTAGAATGCAAATGGGTAGTTTTTCTTCAGTTAAAAAAAAAACAAAATGGCATTCAGGGCCGCCATATTGTGAGGGATGTAACGATTATTGTGACAAACAAAAAATGTTTGTTATGTTTCCATAAATGTGTGCCGAGTTTTAATTTTCTTAACCTGTCGGTCCACAAAATTGAAGGGGAGGGGCATTGTTGAGCCTCACTGTATATTCAGACAGGTATCTGTATAACTCCAAGGATTTGTTACCTATTTTTATGTTATGTCATGGAATTTGTGTGAGTCGCATTGTTGATTTCTCAAGAAGCTTTACATTGAAAAACGATGACTTTGTTATTAGCACATAAATTTCTTCTCATTGAATGGATGAGGAATCTTACTGAGTAAACAAGTATCGTAGCATTGAAACAAAGATGACACTTTGGAATATTTTTGTTGGCACACCTGCGAAACAGTTTGGTACTTACATGTTGAATACTATAAAGTTTTATTCATTAATATAGTGTCACTGCTTCTGCGTGAGTATATGAGACTGAGTGAAAGTTCTACTAGAAGCATGCATACGTTGATCATAAATGTGTACAACATCTACTTACTTTATGCATGATTACAGTTCCCTGAGGGGGCAATCTGTTTAAATTCTGCGCCGCGCCCCTTTGATGTCTGCTGGGACTTTTTCCCAATCTATAACTGGTAAATTATTAATCAGAACGATTTGCGAAATAAGAACCAGCAGGCGATAGGATCGTTCGAAGCCGACTGAATCACAGAGTAGAAATTTATCATTCAAGTGGTCATATTTTTATTCTTTGTGTTACATTTCAGTACTGTGATTATTTCTGTGAGGAAGAGCTCGCATTAAATTGATTTTCTTTCACGATTCATTCCAGTTAATTTTTTGCAAATTCATTTAGTGGGACTCTTTGTAGGCCATGGAATAGCAGAATTCTTGACTTTTCGGATATTTGTCAGTCTTCGTCTTCAGAACCTCTGAGAATTTTTTGTTGTGTATTGAATTTTTAGACGCAGGGGATCATTTCCAAATATTCGAAGAGATTACATGAAATATCAACTATGAGATAATTTTCCTCAATTTTTTTTTGAAGGGGCTTTAACAAGGAACCCTCTAGTACCTGTAAATGTGGATAATTAATCAACTTCAATGAGATTAATAAAACAAAAAAGACATTTGCTTAAAAGAGAGACTCACAATATGGAAATGGCAATGAATATGTTTTTCGCCAGTCTCATGTGTGGGCATTTGTCAGCATATGCATTATAACTAATATGTTGAAATGACAAACACAAAAGAAATCACTTACCTATATCGCCTGTATAGATAATGGAGGTTGCTAAAACTACTCGACATCATATTTTAGAAAAGGTGCCAAGGAATATATTTAGTAATACCTTCTATAACCAATCTATCATTCACTTTGTACACCAATGACAAATTGATAGTAATTGAAGATAGTGTCTGGAAAACAAATCGTTGAATACCATTTTGTAAGATGCATTAGAAAATATATGAATAAATTGCATGCTTCAAGTTTTGAATAAATATCACAACGCTGCTATTCAGGCCATGTAAAAATGCATGTTGACCTTTTTGAGGAAGATAATCACGAAGCTCGCGAAAATTTATTAATCAAGATTACACTTCAGCAAATTTAAATGAATATACATTCGATAGACATTACATAGATTGTGTCGGTGATCAAAAAGGCAAGATAGAAGATAGAGCACGATATTTACACAATTCCGTATACTTCGTTAGTGTTCATTTACTTGTAAAATAAATAATCACATGGAAGTTAATGGGAATTGACTAAAAATGATCTATTATTCAGTGTCTGGAGTTCTCCAAATCTGCCAAGTTTTTAAGGATAAAATATCCCATATAGCACAATCATACGAAAAATACATACTTTCCAGATTGAAAAGATCATGTTCCATAAATATTCATTCTTTAGGCCATGTAGGTAGGTGAAATGTGATGAGAAAGGACAATGTGCATCTTCTCCACAAGTACTAGGAATTTTCTCCAGCACCATCGTTCTTCACACATTCCATGGAACATGCTTTTCATTGGTCCAGTCTGCATACGATAACAGCTCTGACAATGGTATAATGTGCTCTGCACATACTGAAAATACAGGATCATTTACGACGACCTGCATGAGCATTCATCTCTAGATGAACTTTGTTTGAAGATCTACTACAGAAACGATCACGGAAACTGAAAGGAAGCCTTCTGGTACATTCTTGGAATATTTTTCTAAAGAACCTACAAGCTCAGTACCTAGAGGAGTATCCCTGGTTATAATTGCATGTAAAACAGATAGGAACAGTACTACAGAAGAATATCCTGACTCAGGATTTGTATAGACTGCATTGAGTACATAAGTAGGAGGAACAGAGAAGGATGTTCTTCTTGGTAGATCCCAAACACATACGTTACTAAAACATTTCGTTTGATACGCGTACAAAATGTTCCACGAATAAAAGAAGAGGAGGAAGAACATTCCTATTGTTACATTCTTGGCATATAATCTACAATTACATTTAGATTCAGTACTTGCCAATGATGTTCTATACATAGGCTCTAGGAACATTCATTGCAAATAATCAGCAAATCCAAGATGCTTTTGTTTCTGATTCAGCATGCAACAGGATTATTCCATGGATGTTCCGTGGAATATTCCTAGTCATCACAAATTGGGAATGTGCCCAGTACCACGAATGTGCTGTTATGTTATCTGAGATATCAACTCATTTTTAGTTACATGTAACAACTATGTTCGCCAGTGATCCATATCTCAAAATAAATTTCGCTACAAAATGATATATTGAATAAGGCATTTTTTTATTTTGTGAGTTCATTGATTTCTGCAGTTTTTCTCTTGAATACAAGTTTGCAAATACCAATAAAATAGAAAAACGTTAAGCTAACAAAAGTTCGTAATTGAATGGGGTAATGGTCGAAATGATCAAGTAGTACAATGTGTTGGAGATGAAGTTGTGAAGAAAACACATATCTATTAACCTCATCTATGACTTTGTGAGTATACTCGAAAATTCAAAATATATATATTATATGGTATATTTCCCATGGCATCACTTCGGATGTTATTTATGATAATTGTAGGTTATTACAAGGAACTTGGCAATGGGTTATTCTATTCAATTAAACATTTTTATGGCAATTAATATGGATAATTACTAGATGCTGAATATATTAATTATTCATTGAAGCATAGTTTGCATTTGAGTAATGTTAATGGAATATTCTTGTGTAGAGTATGGTAAAAATGTCGATTTGCTGTTAACCAGAAATAAAAATCATAAAAATTTGTCTCTTTCATGATCCATATTAAACTCAGTGTTATGTGTCAGTCGTTTTTGGTTTCGAAACGTCTCATATACAATAGAAGAGATTCAATGTATTATTCAACAAGAGATTACCAGATCATATCAAATTATGTTAATTTATTTTATTGTTACACCTTTCCGCGGCAAAAAAAGTTTAATTTCAATAAAATACCCATCTTCCGTATCTTGTCCAAAATGAAGTCAGACAAGTTCGGTTTCTTGTTATCTAACTTTAATGCAAAACCAATCACCAAAAATCATTCCACACTGGCAACTTTGGTGACAGTAGTAGATATATTTAAAGACGAGGTCATACGAAGATTATTCTGTGCACTATCGAGCAACAAAAATCATTCCACATTGACGTCTTAGGAGATGGTTCATATAAAGACAAGGTCTCACTAAATGATCCCATTGACCTTGTGTCTCAAATTGTCAAAGATCTGCATACCACGTACCAAAAAAGGGAATTTGCCACATTTAAGTTACGTAATCAAAAATAAACATGGAGATGAATCCTATGTCATGGACATGGATATCACCAAAATCGACAAACTATCATGTAGGTGGTATGGGTAAAGAAAAAACAACAATTCAATATAAGTAAAATAATGCGGAAAAGTGTTTTACTGCCAGAGTAAAAAGTTTCCTGTTGAACCATGGAACTTCAAACAAACCAGCAGGAACATATAATTTCCACATGAAAATATTTTGTTTGTTCTAGGGTTTGTTCTACCCTCAGAACACTCAGAAGTCTTTAGAAGACGCATAGACGATAACGATGATGTGAAAATAAAATCAACAATTTTGGTTATTGTCATTTCAGCGTGCCATAAAAATGAATATAATCCTAATTAAAACTCATTTATATTCTTGTTGATATTCCTGAAAATATGCTAGCAGCTACTAACACTTTAATATTAAATATAATAAGAATACCTTCAGTTTTGTGCATGAGTAACGAAATACAGAACGGGTTCAAGATGCTGGAGAAACGGTATTACTTGCTCACTTTGTAAAACTCTCAAATCAATAATCTCCATTATCTCTGTGGCCTAAATATTCTGTTACAAGCTTGTTTGGCGCTTTGATAAGATTTATTAAGAAAAAAATGTGGGATATAGAGCGAAAAAATCGAAAGAATTCATGAAAGAGCAGGTTAGTGAATTTGTTCGTCTGCCCCAGATGAGACATTTCTGATAATGAAAGTAGCTTTTCAATTTGGAATTGGCGAAGCTTGCAGAACCAATGAACAAACCGAAATGTCCATGGAAAATGTTGACATTCTAAAGAGTAAGCTGTTAATCAAAATTCCTGATTCAAAATCCCTCAAGAAAAGGTTATTTGCGGTGATATCTGACAATTTTAAAAACTATCATAACATTCATGTCAGTTTTCATATATATAATTCATAATTAAATTAGTATTTTAAAGTAATTAACGTACCTATTATATTTTGTAACTAATGTATTATGTGTTGTTGTGATGTTATGATGTTAATAATTTGTAATGGAGATTTAACATAAAGGAAGCTTAATTTTCAATGATACGATGAAGATTTAATGTGGTGTTTCCATTATTTCTTCTTATCATTCATTCAGGGGTCTCTTGATACTCCCACATAACTTCTGTGAGACTGACAGAGATTACCGTCAATCATGGATAATATTTCTTATAAGTAAGCTTGGTAATTTGACTGGTTTGAAAATCAAAATAATGAATTCCATCATTGTGCAATATGCTAAACAAAACATTACCGTAGACATACATTCGAAATTTGGCAAATTAGTAATTTAAATACTCTCAAATAAATTCCTTCATTGTATATTTTATGACTCGTTTTAGAATGTACATAATCGCAGGATGTTATCCCATGAAGGACGAGCCGTAAAATATCGTTTCAATAAATTAATTCGTGCCATAAAGATGTTCGCCTAAAAATAAAAGATTTCATTGATGGGCCTTGACTCGCGGATTTACTTGTTCAATTTAAATGTTAAAATTTCTACTTCTCACACACGAAAAAGTGAGAGGACTGGGAAAAATCCTCGAAACAATGTCGATGTTAGACGGCGATCCTCTGCGGAGATAGACTCATCATCGTTATGTAACATCGATTCAGTGTTGTGTTTGATTTCTTCATTTTATGTTAGATTCATTAAACTTAAGGCATGCCCATGTCCTTATTTGTTCAAAACAACATTCATTCAAGATGGAATTTTGTTTTGTTTCGACACGTATTCATAGAAACATAAATCATTTTATACACTGTTGTTTCAAAACAACCCATATCCGACATATCTTATTGATAATAAGATAATAATACTGTAGTATATACCTTCCGAAACACAAGCATAAATAACATCAGTTATTCTATATTAATAGACTACTTTAGAGTAAATGCCTCACAAAAAATGGATCAACATCAGTCCATAAGAGTGGTGGAAGAGAACCTGCATGCCTCGCAGTAAATATTATCACCTACAACCTTTTTTGTTCTACTGAATGTTTTCTATCAATAGCATAACCGCTCTGAAGGCTTTAAGAGGCAATAATGAATCGAATGTTAAACCATTTTCTCCATATTATGTCTCACATCCAATGATTTGAATAACATTTCAATTATTTCACAAAGATAAATAAAATTCGAAATATTTCAACATAAACGTCAAAATAATATTGAACGATCTACATTTCTGTGGTCGAGTTAGGCAGAATTAATCTTATACTTCAATACCACAATCTGAAAATGGAAATGATGATTCGTATGATATTTATATGCAAGATCATTTGTTGATCACTTCATTCTTAGAAAAATAATCTCAAGTTTAGGACCATTCTTTTTGTTTTTCCCTTCGATGTCAATGAAATTGTAATTTGTCACGGCGTAAATCGTGAGAAAAACTCTAAGGAAAGCACTGTGTAATTTCGAAGATTGAAACTGAATATATTCCTGAGATTGCTCGTGGTTTTGTTTCTGAAGCTACTGGGAGGATGTCAGGCAAAGTGAAGTTTGCCGGTTTGATAATCAACCAGTCCTTTTGGTCAATAGTAGGAGTCACATGATCTCTGAAGTTCAGATCAGATATAAACCTCAAGCAAATATTTGAGTTCAATGATTGCTAAAATTATGTCTTTTGGAATTCAATTAAATTTGCAGTATATTGGGGAAAATCGACTAATGTAATTTTTTTTTTCAGAAAAACGAAAATGTCTCCACTATTCCTAGTGGGGATACTCATATCCACAGCCATGGCCAACGACGCCCAATTCGTCTTGAAGGGATCATCACAATCTCTAGCCGACCCCAAAGAAATCAATTCACTAGAAACTCACAAAAACGCCTTCCAAACTGGAAACCCACAAGACTTTTGGTGGATGTCTGCGAACAGCCCCTTCAAAGACGCTTACGAACATTACAAGAAGTGTTCAGCGACTGGCAATTGTTTACCTCCCGCTGGCTTACTCCCGGGTAACCTGAAGGGAGGAAACGCGGATTTCGGTCCAATCGATGTGAAGAAAAATCCGTTTCTGAATGGAGTATATGAAGTGGGTAGTCCCGCTTCGTTTGCCTCGTCGTTCTCGGCTTCTTCTTCTTCCTCTTCTTCGTCTGGACTCCTCGCTTCGTCATCAGGAACGAAGACAGACGGAGTTTCAGCTTTTCATTCCGGGGCCAACATTGATATCAGCAAGAATCCGTTCGTGAATGGACAATTCGTTACAACAGGTGAGATCGTATGAAATAAAAGCATATATTTAATTGGAAATAACCCAATAGCGAATATTAACACATGATTTATAACGTTCCTCAGCTCACATATCTCCTTTTAATATTTCATATATTTTTTTGGAAACGCCTCTTCAAATATTCCGTGAGAATATAGCGTCTGGTGGCCTCATATTGGATGTCACTATACTAGGGAATTTCGTTGATCATCGATACCATCAACTATATTTACTCTCTTTTTGGAAATCATCAGTTATATTCCCGAGTGAGAAAAATTGGCTTCATAGTCTCTCCTACAAGTTAATTCAGAACATTTGTTTACATGTTCTAGAGTATCACTTTTATTTATGAAAAGTTTAGCGTCTAAATATATATCAAAGCTTCCAAATTCAATTAAAAACATTATTCATCCATTCAGTGATACCTTACTAACTCTTCGGAACATTACAGAAATATTGCCAAGCTACATATCTTTCTTCTAAAATTTTGTCAACCGTTGCATCTCAAGCAGGTCCATTAAGATCGACCCAACAGTCTTCTCAACCTGTCATGGCGAGCCGAATAATCTAAACACTGGTTCTTCCATCAAATGGAAAAACTTTTGCATTCATATTCTATGGAGGTTTTTCAGGAGCTATTATCTTCTAAAATAAAAAAATATATACACCAATTCTCTTTTAATCCGAGCACTCACAA
The DNA here is from genome assembly GCA_958502065.1 of Chrysolina americana. Lineage (NCBI taxonomy): Eukaryota > Metazoa > Arthropoda > Insecta > Coleoptera > Chrysomelidae > Chrysolina > Chrysolina americana. The sequence continues at coordinate 20,161,789 of OY293410.1, forward strand.
TCTGCGTTGTGAATTACAGAATTTTTCTCTTTGTGTGATCCTAAACATGAAAAATATGTCGATTTATCCCCCCAAATAAATACTTGATCTTGATTTATAGGTAACGGCGAGAAAGTACGAAACGAAAATGGATTCCTGGGGGTACAACCGAAAACACCAGGTTTTGCCACCACTCATCCCTTGTCCAACAAGAAACCCTTCGCTACAACCAAACCAGGAGGCCAGGAACAGCAAACCTCCTTCGTTTTAGGAGGGAGCGTTGAAGGAAACGAAATAGTCAGTCAAGGAAATCAGGCAGGTCTCCTCACTACTTGCAAAGGCCAAGGTTATATTTGTGTTGCCAAGGAGCTTTGCAAGAACGGAGTTGTGAACAGCAATGGAGAGGGCTTGCTGCAAGTCAGAAGCAATGTAAGTAATAATGATTTTTTTGTTACTTTCTGCTCATTGAAAAATGTTTTCATTCTTCAAACCTGTTCAAGAGCAATCGAATACGATCATAAAATAGTGCCCAACAAACTGGAAACAAGTCGCTGTGGGAGTGAAATTATTATAATACTTATGCCAATTGAATTTCCAAGGACAGTCGTTGGACTTTCACTACGGAGTAAGAGGAAAACTCTAATATTTTAACTAGCGACAGGTTTTTTTAAAGCTTTCTACATTTTCTTCTCTTCTATGTGATCTGATCACCTGAAAAATTTAAGAAGTTGTTGCCTTCAGGAAAAAGCTGCGAGTTAATATAAAATAGAGTTCAAAATTCAATATCCAGATATTTAGCTGTTATCATTTTACATTGACATGAACGAAATTTCACTTACTGAGCTCTTTAATTATAAGAATCTGGAGTTCTTTTCCGATTTTCAACTTCAGAAATTCACTATTTAAGTAGGGCGTATCTTTCAATTCGCGATCCCAAGCATAGGCATGTCAGTTCGTCTATTTTAGATTGGCACCATCAGTCTTCTCCTTGAAGGGAAACTTTTTTGACGTATCATTCGATTCCTGGTGCTATTTGAAATTTTTAAATTGAGATACTTCTTCTCTTAGACAGTTTTTCTTAAAATAACCTCAAAACTCGAAACTGAAACCAATAAAAACAACTTTTTTGGACACTGTTTCTAGCCGCATTTTTGGGTAACCAAAAGGAGATTATCAAGAATTTTTGAAATAATTATCCAGAAGCTTCTAGTAATTTGCAACAAGCTCTAACAAGATTGTGACAAAAAATATGTTGGTCAAACTTGACGATTTATGAACATTAATTCTGACACATCAGATATGAACGATTAGAAAAGTCTAGTGTAACTCACCACGATCTGGGTAACGGTCGAGGTATCAACTGAGCTTCTCTGAAATCAATGATTCCTTGGTCAATTTCGTAACTCTAAATGTTTTCTCAGAAGAAGCCGTGGTTGAGCATTTGCTTGTCTTTCGTAAATCCCCTGTATGATGGAATTCTCAAATTAGTGTGGTCTCCTGCTGTTTTCATCAGTGATTTTGATACGCACAATTGTTCAATCGCGTGTCAGTCAAAACCTAAAAATTATTCAAGGGGAGGAGTTGGCATGCTGGCGATTGAGGAATTGAAAAACAAATTAAAAACGAGTTTGATGGGCGGGAGAATGTCAAAAATTTGTAAATGATTTTGACTAGATCTACAGTGATGTAACGGTATAATTAGTTTTAAAACGGTAGAAGAGCGGGTATTCCAAAAAATATGTTGAAAATAAAACAATCTAGTCAGGTAAGAATTCTTCGAAAATGACGTTCACTTAACAACTTTCGCTAAATGAATAAAGAGCTCTCCTCGTTAATAGCTTCGGATTTGCCTACAGGCCAAACTGCCAATTATCAGGTGAATCCAAATTAGGAACTTCCTGGAGTGTATCTATTCTTGAGAAGACTGCTATTGTTTGTCAATTATTTCAATCACTTCCCTAGTTATCAAATACCTGAATATTTGAAAGTTTTGGTGTGAATAAAGTTCAAGGAATAGAAACTACGTTTCGCTATTAAAGTTGAGCTCCTTGAAAAGAAAAAGGGAACTCCCCACATAGCACCTTTGCTTGGCTGTGATAAAAGTTCATTCATTAGTGGTAGTAGTAGTAGTTTTTATCGACATCTATAATATTAAAAGGCCATCAACCGAGGTTCTTCTACCAGGTATGTTCTGTGTATGATTTGTTACTCGTTCCATGTTCTACTATACGCAAGATCATGTAGAACTTACGCCAGTAGCACAGAAATAAATTCACTTCCTCAGGATTTACTTGCCATTCAAATCAAAATAACTGTCAATTCCAAAGCCAAAACGTTATCCAAATTGTTGGCTTAGTAGGTTACCATGAAGGATTAGTTGTGTACCTTCAGTTGAATTTTCACTAAGGTTTCATAAGAGAGAAGCGAAGTGGTCGTGGTGCCTTTTACCGAGGCGGCACGGGTTCGATCCCCAGCGTCTGCCACTGAGCTAAACTGATTTGTAATCCACTTATACGTAAGCTGTAGGTCCCGGATCTCTCTTGCCCGTACAAGCTCTGCTTTTGATGGGTTTTCTAAGGAAACCTGGGTGATTTATAGAAAACAAAAACAAAAAATATAAGATAATATTTTTACATTTTGGAACCCGCATTCTATTGAATTTTTCTAACATAAACTCGACCTCTAGTAGTGTTCTAGACCTCGGGTATCAGAGTTCATAAAAAAGGTGATCCATTTAAAAGAGGAGTACTTGTCAAAACTTTCTGTTTATTTTCCGGTTTGAAGAACTTTTCTTTTAAATAATAGGTACAGCATCGGTGGGTCTAAATTAGAGCCAAATCTTGAAATTCAATTCAAAATTTCATTGACTACTTTAAATTCATTTCACAACCAAAAACACAAAAAATCGTCTAAAAAAAGTCTGACAGGGCCAGTGGATTTGCAATACTTTCCAATAGGTGCTACCAGAATTTCAGAAAAAAAATATTGATTCCTGACAGGAGCATATCATAGGAATTGAAATTTTAATTACGTTATCATAATATTTTGGATAACCGTCCTGTATACCACAGTAGCGACTCGTCCCGACTGCAATTTTACAAAATATACTTAAGGCTAGCACAAACTCCGCCCACAGTCGCACATATCATAAAACCCCAAAATATACGCGGAACCAGCACGCTGTTACTAAGTATACTTGACACCAGCGACACCAGAGTGTTGAAACTAATTAGCATGAAGGCAGCTGCATGCAAACTGAGTTAAAAAGGTATAAACTATTAGCCAATCTAACCTGACCTGACTAACCTAACGTAGATAGAATAACCATACCTATACCTTATCTGTTTTGGGGATCGTCGTTTTGCGAAATTGAAAGTTAAACGACGGCGAAGTAGGTATCGAAATGAGTGAGCTTTTGTAGCGTAATTATTGTTCTCAAAGACTCACAGTTCTCAGGTACTTGGTGCCGTCGTATGACTCGTATGTGAGGATATGTAAATAGGCGCTGGTGTCGAGTATATTTAGTAACGGCGTGCTGGGGCCGCGTATATTTTTGGATTTCATGATAACGTGCGACTGTGGGCGGGGTTTGTGCTAGCGTTAAGTATATTTTGTAAAATCGCGTCCCAGATTTGCACGGATACAATTCACATGTGGTGTTATCATTTGTGAACATTTCTTTAAGTGTCAATGGAAACCGAATCAAAATCTGTTTTGAGGTTTTGAAGTTAATGAAGAAACAGAAAAGTAAAGGACGCGGATAGCCACTTTGTTTTATACTTTGTGATATTCATAATTTAAAAAAATCAGTAATCCATGCCGGAGTGCCACGGCAAATAATAATAAAGATGTACCTGCACAGGCTAGGCTAGTATTAACAATATTATTTTCATTATTGTCAATCTTTGTTCCTCGTAAACACGCCTCAGTTCTAGATACAGATTCATGTAAAAAAAATCAACAGATTTCGATACATTTATTGCAACAAAGTATGAGTGCACAAAACCAAAGACGTAAACAGTCAAATTTATACGAGTCAAAGTTGGAGTTTATTGCACCGCATCATAGCTTATAATTATATAAATTTTATTATTATTTTCAGTGCAATTTCTATTACACCAATTTGGAAGCATTACAACTGCAGGGGCGTAGTCAGATTTGATTTCATAAGGGGTTTTGGTTTCAAAAAAAGTCATTGCATTATAATAGAGCTCTTTTTGTTAATAAAAGTCTAACAACTAATAAAAAATTCACACACTGTGTCCCGCTCTCGAATGTGTCACTCTGTAGAAGCGGATCCGTAGTTTTGGAGCCATATGTCAGTTCAGTGGTTACCTGATGGGTTCTTCATCTCCTTTCACCTCAGATACGACTCTGAAACCACCTGAAGGAACTACGAGCTAATGGCCTCACGATTCGTCTGTGAATTCCGCTTACACAATCGACTCCGATTGATTATAATTAACGCTAATTATCAGACTAATCTATAAATAACATCATTGTTAGCTCGAACGCGGTACTCCTACACTGGTATCGCCACTAATTATTGGGTTTCCTATTCAATTGAAATGTTTTGCTAAAAGCTACCTATCTAACATTTAACGAATGTTAAGCGATGCGTCGATTATTGGGCAATGTAAATAACTTTTTAGTACGAAATTGCAAATTGTAGGCTAATATGCATATGTAATTATCACTGGATGAACTGAAGGATTCAATAAACTGGTAGGATTATGTAACGACGATACGTACTAAAGTAAATAACATGAACTCACCGGACTTACTAAGCAATCATGTAAAGTATTAACTTGAGAGCGAGGCCGCCACGAGCGGGGTGCGGGCAGCAAATTGTTGTCATACATCTAACAGTATCCGCTTATGATACAAGAGAATTTGAGCAAAGATATCCCTCATTTTTTTAATAAATATCTTTGATAAAATAAGATTTGGGTTCATATAAGATTTTTTCTATTACTACGTCTCTCAAAACTGTTCCAATGAGAGATTGGTTCATTTTCAATATAATCAGTTTTCAATTTAATAAATTCTGTATAATAAAATAGTTGCTTCCATATCCACATCAGCTACTACGTGTTCTGGGTAGGCTGTGATACCAACTCCATACACCACCTCAGGTGCAGCATTATTAATTTGAACCCGCCAGTGAACCGAACAGGACTCATGCCAATGGGCAGCTTTTTAATTGAATCATTCAAATTAAAAAAAAAAACAACTCTGACTGTGACTCGAACCTGGGACTCTTGTCTTAGAGTCGGGTGCTCTTTCTACTGCGCCACGCCACTGCTCATTGCGGTGTTTTCAGCCTTTGGCCTTTGACAGAGTGAATGCTCAGCTTTATAATTGATGAGTGATGGTAGCTTGTACATTCGTTGTAAACTTGGCTAGCATTTTAGTGGTTTATTAAGGAAATACCTCTTTTTCGAAACTCTTGAGGTCCCCTGCTTGCGAACCCTTGTCCGCAGAAAAATATTAACCAATCTCTCAATCTGAATATTTTGTTGACATCATTTTTGTTCTTTCTCTTGTCATATATTATCTTGATGGGTCATTTAGTTATCTCGCGAACCAAATTTTGCGATAATATTAATCATGCATCCTGGATTTTATAAACTAGAAACCCCTAAATATATTAGTTCGTTATAGTCTTTCAACTGCGATAAATCAACTCCTCTAATGAAAAAATCATTTTATTTCATACTGTATCGTGAAACGCAATTTGTTCTAATTTTCCTACATTAGGGCTGTGGCTAGGGTTGAAAAATACTCAAATATTCTTCAACCCAGTATCAGTATAAGCATATAATAACTTTTTCCTACGACCACATGGGAAAGTAACGCACTGTACAGTCCCATGAAAAGTGACTTATATACACACACATGTGGAAAAATTACTTTCTGCGGAAACTGAATCGCACGTGTGCGGAAAGTAAATCACACGCATATGTGGATGAGCTGTCAAATGTGTAATTTCTGTTTAGATTTACAACTTCAAGTTATCTTTATAAAAAAGAAGTTGACAGCGTACCGATGACTTCGCTTTACAACTGAGCTAATTGGTCATATGTGCTTCATATGGACCTCAAGCTTTTTAAAGGATATTTAATATTTGTAAAAACGTATCATTTCGCGATGTAAACTATGAAAATAACGTGTTTCGCATTCGTGCCAAAATAAATATTGAATAAAATAGTTTTCGAACTGACCAATATACCAAAATACTGCTGAATGTTTGGTAATATTCGATTTTTTATATTATACATATTTCTAATATCGTAGGGAGGTGGTAAAAAGCGCAGTCAATTTCCAAACCAAGTTTTCCTGTAAAAATGATTTATTGGTAGGTATATTTATAAGAGTCAAATAAAATTCAATTAAAGAATTAAAGTAAATACTCTTATTATTAGTAATTTAAAACATATTTTAATGATTCGACAAATTTTGTTTCGCAGTCGTCGGAAAAATAAAGTGTAAAACTCGTACTACTTGCACAATATACTATTTTGTCAGTGGTACATTTGGCAAAGGTTTGATCTATTTAATTCTGAATATAGGATATTATCGTCCCAAAATAGTGTCATCGATCTGCCTGGCAAGCCCACAAAATGACGTTCAGTATATGAAATTTCCAAACAGCCTTGAATGGGTCAAGTCCTGTACAATGACAATTGAAAGAATATTTTGTGAATAACCACTTATCCAAACGAAATATTCATATCATTTCCAAAAAAGCACCTGTGGCATTTGCATAAATAATTCGACATTTTTCGCCTCTTACGTAATCTCTTTAGAATGATGTACAAACACTTAAATGCTCGTGAATTTTCAAAATTGTCAATTGGTGCGAAAGATGTTTTCAAGTGGAAACAGAACATGTTTAATTTCACGTTTTATTCATGAGTATTGGAGAGTGAAGTCATACCGAAAGAAATAGAAATAAATTGGTATCCGCAAAAGCAAATTACGTAGGCAGAACCATAAAACGAAAGGTCACATTATATCATTGACAAAGATTATTTTATGGGGAAAACTTGGACTGAAATTGAATTGTTTATCAGAAGCTCTAATACTATTTGGTGGAAGATCAAAAATAATAGAAGCAACTCATAACTGAATGACGTTAGATATGAAATCACGGTGAACAATTCTGATAGTAGGTAATATTTTATTGGTTTTCTATTCGTTTTCAAGTATGTCAATTCAAACAGAAACAGTTTTAATTGATAATAATTATACATCATCGGGTATAAGAGGAATTTGTGAATACATTTTGTCAATCAAAATGTTATTTCGTTTATCAATATAAAAAAAGTGTTGTTGAAAAATCAGTTTTTTTGGACGGGTTAATCGTTATTCCTCTCCCCCGCTTTGATTTTCCAGGTTCATATTCTAGTAACTTCAGATTATTCTCTACCAAATCTTTGAAATTGGATCTTGACTTTTTTAGTATCAGCGGCATTTGATACCCTGTTCATCCCTTCTAGGTGGCCAAGCCATCTGAATCTATTGACCTTGATGAGTCGCACATTGAATAGTAGTTTAAAAAGGCGTGAAGTTCAAACTACTAGTTTTTGATAAATACTTGTTTTCTCAAAGTGGAGGCAAATTATATTTTTTTCAAGACTAATTCCAATTAGCACATTTTTTTTATTCGCTATTCGAGCAAAAGTTAAACTTATTGGTATACCTCTCTATTGATGGATAATTAACTGATTTGGACAAATATGTACTCTTTGATTGTACATATTGTACCTAAAATATTATTTGCTATCATTCAACTATGAAATTCTTTTTCAAATATCAGTTGAGGTAATTTAAAAAAAACATGTCTACTCTGGACCTGTTGTTATACTTTCTAAGTTTATGCTTTCCGTAAAATACTGAAGAAAATTAAAGTTTGGATAGTGCATTGCATTGCAAATTGAAAAAATAGAAACTCATATCTGCAAATTTCTTTCAGTTATGAAACCGAACAAAAATACAATGCCCAAATTGTTGCTGTACCCAGAGATCATCAGTTTTTAGTTAACAAATCAATTATTCTACACTCGATCACTTCTCTGGATGATTATTCTGCATAAGGCGTTCTCAACAACAGCTAGATAACAGAATTCCTCTGAATGCATTTATACTCTGAATCGACCACCAAACGTCCATAGTGTATTTCAAGGATATTTCTTCCGGCAATATCAACAGGCCGTGAATATTAACTAGTGTTGCGATTGATGAATTATGCATTGCATGAGCTAGGTCTACATATACATTTTTTCTCTGTATATATGAAAGGTTGCAAAATGAAGAAAAAACATCTTACACATTTAGAACTTTTTCATTCAAAAAGAAACAAATTGTTGATAAGGATGAAAATGATAGCAGAAAATGTATAAAGATGAAACCTTTTCGTACAGGAGTTCAATTCTTGACCATTCGCAATAAGAACGAGTGCTCTTATCGTTTCATTCTGAGTTACCGATAGCGTTGAAACCACATGAAAATAAGATGAGACTGTGATGCTACACGTACACATTACTATAGCGAACGACCAAAAATAGCAGCCCTGAGCTTCAGGAAATAATCAGAGCGAATTCACTCTTGGAGTAATGAATAATTATCATTCTTTCAATCAATCAATTTCATCCTGGTTCTTTACCGCAGTTGTGGAAAATACTTAAATTCCCAGCTCATTTCTCCCTCTAATCCAAGAAAACAGTTCACAATTCACTCTCCAGTCGTATGCCCTCATTGCCAATTTTCAGTATCAGTGAAGGTGGAAAATCGAGGATCTGGGCATAGAATTGAATATCACCAAAATATTCATTCACGTTTAGCATCGAAGACTTCTCTCCAATCTTCCTGTGTACTTGTATCGCCAATTATGGATTCTATTTTCAAGTCCTCCCCAACGAATCCTGTAACATAATTGTTGTTGAGGTTTTCTGTTTTCGTTTGGCGCTTTGGACACAAGCATACATTTCATATAAATTAATTGTTAAGGGAAACATCTTCTCTTTCTATTCAGTACAGAGTTTCGCACATGAAGTTACTCATCATACTGCTTTCGACTCTAAACATCAGTTTCTCTGCCTGGAATAAAGGAAACAGTACGTTGACGTCCGCTATATTACTGTGTGCCTCCTAAAATATACCGTCTAGCAGTCTGATCCATTGTCATCCACTTGAAGAGTTACCACTTTTCATTATTCATGTGATGATCATAACTGAGTCTATAAAATAGGGAAATGCCAAATTGCGAACAAAACTATGTTCACAAATTCACCAACACTTCCTTTCATTACTATGAGCACTTCTAGGTTTTTTCCACCTTTCCATCCTCTGAAATCGACATAGGCTGTTAGTTCGCTCCAGAAAACAAGTAGAGTGAGACCTAGGTAAGCATATACACAAACAAGAAATATAAGCGAATTAATTTTGAAAATGTAAGTAAATCAGTATCCCTCGTACGTGAATTATCGGTGATAGAATACCTACTCTTTACGAGCGTACGATACGCTCGCAAGGCAATAGCATGGCAATCAATCATAACAATGGAGATATTATCCAACTTAGAAATCCAATTGAACATACAGATTAAATTGTAGAAAGTGGCTAGCCATTTCTGGTAATCATTTTGTGACCTTTTAACACGCATTTTACATAATCACCGATTCCATCAGTCGCCAAAGATTGTGAGAATTTCCATTTATGACAACTTAAATACTGTATGATATACCGTGCACGATCAGACTTCCTAATCTCATATAATTTTTGAACGTGAACATTGATGTTTTGAAAAATGGCTTTTATGACATTATTATGTACATATGAAACGAAAGCACGATTATTAAGACTACTAAATTACTAATCCACTACTGGCCGTTTCATTGAGACCCAATAGAGAAGCTTATTCCGACAATTTTACCCTCAGCTTGAAAAACATTTCGAACATCTCTTTATCCAAAGCTATCAATTCCTCGAAACTACTATCGATTCTTCAACAATTCAAAACCCTAACAACTCGTACCTTCCTTGCCTTTCCTTATCCTCAATTTCCAAGGTGTTCCCTGGTACAGTGGGATGATAGCCTAGGGCATATTATGATTCATATCACTGCAAATTATTCATTACAGCTGACTGGCACTTGTACACCGTTCTTTCAAAAGGACTTGATACACATATTCAGTGTTTCCCACATTCTTCACTAACCGAAAAGTTTTCTGACTTCACGTTCAATTTGGATATATATTATCCACTCTACCCAGTGTTATTGTGAGGAGTTCTTGCTTTGCTCACTAGATGGAGTGGCGACTAATACAATAATGGTCGCAGCTTCAGCGCTAAACAAACTATTCAAACACTAAAGGTATGTTAAGGCTTGGGCGTGACAGGTGGCTTGGATGTAGTCAGACCTACTCTAGCACGTTGCAAAAGTATACGTCAGATGTAACTAACCGTCAACCGTCTGTAGATGAAGGAAATTGTTCACTGTCAGATATTTACCTCAGAACTGACAGATTTATCCGAGGCAGGGGTATTTTTGAATATAGCTAGAAATACTTACTGTTTTTAACACCATTGAATTCTACAGGAGACGTGTTATTAATGCACAGTTCCTACTCGTCAAATATTATTAGAAAATGTCATTTTTCAAAATAATTAAGTCATTTCATCTTATATATTCTACGAATTCACTTGTGTCGTTTCAGTTACCATAATACATGTTCTATATGAGTGAAATGACGATTTTCATCATTTTCTGTGACGAAACGATAAAAATTGGGCAACTTGAAATTATTGGTATAATCTTCAAAACATTTATTGAAGCAATATCAAAAAGTTGTATAATAAGTCAAAAGGTTGAATAATCACAAGCTATAATTATTATGATGTATTCAAGTTGCATTGAAATATTTCTCGAAGTAATAATTATCTAATGCAAGAGTGGATATGTAAGGGTCAAGTTACATAAAATACTTGAGAAGAATGTATGCGTAGCAGATTTCAAAATATTGATAAGTGATGTGGTTTAGAGATGAATTAATGGAATATTTCAAATGAAAAACTTTTGGAGGATTACATGATCATTATAAACGATCAACTGGAGATCAATCGTGTTATTAGTACATTGCCAAGGCTTCTGAATATAATTTTCGTTCTGCTAGCTTCGTAAGTGTCAGTTTCTGGGACCTGTTATACTATGGAAGTGTCTATATTTCGCAGAAAAAAAAGCAGCAGTACTTATTTGGTACAGCACATAAAAACTTTGTTGAATGAAATAGTTGTTCTGAGCATGGAGTAATCACAATATTTTGCACGACCGATCCATCAGAAAAAATGGGCCAGAATAGCTGTTTCACTAAAACTTTGTACATTCTCTGAGGTTTACCAGGATTTCAATTTCGAGTTGACAAATCTATACCTTTCTTTAATTTTCATAGCACTAACAAGGCACATACATTTTTGACTGTTTTCCTCACAATCCTTATTTTCTCACAGAAAACCTCACAAAAATATTACGAACTACAGATATTATCATAACTTCTCAACTCGATAATAAAATTTGTGATTATAGCATCTCATACTTATTTATGAAAACAAGTCGAAGTTTAACCTACTAATAAGTCTGTTCAACCGATTTTGAAGTATATATTTTCATTTCAGATTCATTTTGATATAAAGATGTATTGGAGTGAGTAGGTACTTACTTTTGTAAATGTAGACTTTTGGGAATTAGAATTTTTCGCTTGCTACTTCTGACAGCATCCATGCAGAGAATCAATTCTTGGTAGCAGTTCTTCATAATTGAACATTTCGGATAATTCTGTAGCTTCACGCTTCGAAGTAATATACTATATATTATCATATCACATCTTAAATCACTACCGCACATCCGAAGAAGTATCAAAAGTGACATTTTTTATTCTTATTTTCTCCAGGCTGTAATAATGATCCTTCCCAACTTCTTGCTGCAATTAGGTTTGTCCCTTCAATTTTCGCATAGTTTTCTCTCTCCACATCTTTTCTTCCTTTGTTACAAGTTACTAAAATAAGAATAGAAATGTTTTTCTATACTAACGAAAAAGGAATTTTTAATCGGAGAGTTCAATAGTACATCTGACAACAAACCCACCACGAAAAGTGCATTATGTATATCGCAGTTTTTTGAACTAATTACTTATATGATTCATTTTAGACCTTTTGTCTATTGAATTATAAGAGTAAAAGATACAAATTTTCACTCATCAACCTTAAAGTACTGAGATGTGATGTGTTCTCAAAACATTCGATAGTTATTGGCATCCAAGGAATTTAGGAATTGACTTTTCTTATAAATCATCTGGAAATGATGTTTCTATACAGATATAGTAAAATATTATCGACATATAGCGTTCCCAATAGGTTTGGTTGATTGTTGGTGGAGCCAGTCGACCAGAACAAAATATAACAAATATACGCGATGGAGAGTCAAGTATTCAACTGGACTACTTTTCATTTCCCTACAAACTGTTTGCTTCGAACACAATTTACGCGGCAATGTCAGTAAATCAACCGCAGTAAACGCGTAAACATAGACAACACATTTTATTCACTTTCATATTTCACCATCGTCATAGTCATATAATTTTGCTCACAAATTATCCTGCTTCATTGTAGTAGCGTCACAAAAAACTTAATGATCTTTCCCCTCTTCTCTAGACATGTAAATGGTCGTTGCTCTCCTGAAATTTTACACATCGTACAATACTTTTCCTACCACTTTTGATTCCCTTTAATCCGATGTTTCATATATTATATTGAAGCATGTACTATAAAAATACATCTCACTCTGTAAAATCATGGCATGGAAAATCAGCAAATTTTCACCCACTTCAGATCAGTTTAAACATGAAATTACACAAGTAATCTGTATAGTCTAATGGTTATATAATGGATATCTTTAAGTAGATCATCAAATTGAGTGATCGAATCATTGAATGGAATGAGATTAACAAAAGTCCCCGGTACTTTTTTGTCGACCATGCATATCTCGTGCACGACCGTAATTATAGTAAGTAGAAGAAAAAATATTTCCGAGGAAAGTAGCACGTCTCCTTGCTGTGATGCGATGAACCAGCGAAAGTTTCGGATCCTTTAATGCATAATAAATAAAGGTCACAATGTTATTAATTTACATGGCAAATAAATTATGGAATTTGCACGAGTCTTGAGTTTCGCATGAAATGCAAATCTCCTGCAACTCCAAATACAGAGAGGGATTGACAATTAAGAGGGACCGGCTGGTGCGAAAGAAATTTGAAGTGATATATTTTACACTTTCTCCGTTTTAAATTGAGCCGCGGTGTTTCCAAGACTTCAGGAATGGTGAATACGGAAGAAATTTGTGTAGGTGTCGGTTCACTTCTGAAATCGTGAAGTAGAAATCGTTGCAAGTCAATCATAGATTATTACATAAAGTATATAAGATAGTAATCCTGATACTTTAGCCACAAAAGTTTTATAATTATTAATCATAACGAACACCTCAATATCATTTATGTTCTCAGATAGAACAGTACAGATATACCCCGTTTTAAATATTGAGTGTAGACGTGATCACAAAAATTCCAGAGAGGTTCATATATACGAGACGTTTGACATTTCAAAATAAGACATTTTCAAAGAGACAAATCTCTTGTTCTCGTCACTGGAAAATATGTGGTCATTTTGTTTTTTTAACATTCAAGAACTGGTAGTGGAGTATGATTGTAAAAATTTTAAATTACTGGAAAATGTCGAAAATGAAGATTATACTATACATTGGATGTGATTCTGGTTTACACAAATTATAAATATTACCAACTTTAAAGAAGTCCACTTCTTGCTTAATGTTTTCTTGCGAAGAGCAATGACGAACGTATTCTCAGAATTTGAGTTTATTAACTGGAGGGCAGATTTTTACAAAGCACTCAATTCAACCTAGTACAAAAACACAATGTTAGACTGACCAGTGAGTTACAAGTATTGACCATCCAGCAATATTTGGATGACTCCATTAAGTTTCCTCTGTGTTGTTTCAAACGTATCTTTATCGCATTCTTAGTAAATTTGGATATCATTGGTGCAGCACCTGAAGTATTTTGAAGACAATCTGGAAATGTATATTACACGAATAAAAGAAATAAAAGAGGGCCCCATATGGACCACTGCGGAACACCGTAGCAAACATCGATGAGATTAGACATGAATTTTATGAATGACATATTATAATCGGTTCGATATGCTACTCTTCATCAACCCAGATGCATTCGATGTGAATCCAAGGTAATGCAGAAGAAATATAAGAAGTACATTGTTGATGCTTAGTTTCTCCTAAGTTTGTTAAACCGTTTAAAGTATCTGTTTCTATTGAGGGAAGTCTGATTTTATGTTCTACGGAAACCTACTTTAACTGATGACGATTAAATGTGTTTCAGTTACGCAATAGAGTTCCTCCTCATAAATACTCATAGAATGTACTCAAAAGCGTAGCCTGTGCGGGTGAAGGACGGCTATTATTATTTCGCTCCGGGGCGACTTACGGTTGTTTTTGGTGGTATTCCTCCATATTCCGTATTCACTTTTCAGCTGTAGGAAAACCCGGAAAACCTAAAGCACCACCCCTGGTGTTTGGTGCGCACTTCAAGTTAACACCAGACGTCGGGATTGGAATCTAGACAACTCACATCACACATGCTTAACAACAAAGCATGTGGCCGCCTAAAGAGAACCTAATATGTACTCGAGAAAAATTATTCTCTCGTAATACTGAGGCCTCGAACGTCTGTCCGATGCGAGCCAGAAGCTTCACTGCCAGATAACTTAGCCACTGGTCTACTGACCACCCCATGACATAGGGTTTTGTAGTTTGGTAGAACCTATCAAATATAACGGACGTTCAAAATTAAATTTCTATATTCTATATTAATAATTATACTCCCTCATAACTCAGTGGCATAGCTACCATACTGAGGACGGCTATTATTATTACTTCCGTTCTTGACCGAATTACTGATTTATGGTGGTGCGTTTCCCTCAACTGCAGGGAAATCTGCGAGTAGTTGGTACGTGATCAAAGCAAGCATAACTTTGTACAGAATAGTGGTTAGTAGTTTAAAGGTTGGGTCTATGCTTTGCTTATTTTTCACTTGAGTACCTCAGAATAGTTGGCGATTTATACCACTTTCGTAGAAATTTGAAGGTCCATATACATTATTTTCTGAAGTATCATCTAAATTTACATCATTAGCAGTTTCATTGAGATCCACCAGAAGAGCACAGTCCTTTCGCTCTTCTGAGACTTGCCGAATATTTCTGTCAGATTGCGTCTTTGAACGAAATGCTAATCTTTCAAACTCATTGGTTTTGATCTCCAGAAGGTCTCTTTTCCTTCCCGTGCCTCAATATTCTCTGATTATCGGAGGATTTTTCTGCACATTTAATACTGAAGAATTAAATTTTGAAAGCAATGAA
The DNA here is from genome assembly GCA_958502065.1 of Chrysolina americana. Classification (NCBI taxonomy): domain Eukaryota; kingdom Metazoa; phylum Arthropoda; class Insecta; order Coleoptera; family Chrysomelidae; genus Chrysolina; species Chrysolina americana. The sequence goes on from OY293410.1 coordinate 20,177,272, forward strand.
ATCAGACGGTGCAGTCGGATGAAAATGGTAAAACTCGAATTTCGAAATCGTTTGCCGCACATCCGGTATCAGATCCAAGATTGTAGGCTACCTTGTATATATCTTCTCAATAAAACACGATTGATGATTACGTAATGTTTGTCTTAACAATTATAGCTATTCGCCAAGGTAAAGACATAACTTACTGCGCTATAAATAACCATGCGAATGATCTCTAAAACATGTAAGCCACAATGAAATCGAAAGGTGAAGCTACCTAATGCATATTTTGAGGTTAGCCAGTCCTACTGTTTATATATTCTCAATTTTGATTTCCTTCGGAACTTTCGATATCTTAACTATGAATCAAACTCACGGTCAATTACTTTCAAGAATTTGTTGCATCGGTAGAGATATTAGTATAACACAAATCCGACAGTCAAGTCAGCTGCAATTGGCTTTGAAGTAATGTAAATTAGTTTCAAAGTTGACTGTATGGTTACTGATAATTGTCTTAAGCGACAGAGATTTAACGCTTCTTTCTTCTACCTGTAACTACTTCCCTGGCTAATACAGCGACGGGTATTGAAATATATCAAAAAGAACTTAAATAACCTACTGCAAGGTGTTCCTCTGTTACTGATTTCAGAATTTTACTTTCAGACCTGTAAATTATTTTCGAACTTTTTCGAAACACTCTGGCATTCGGTATGGAAAAATTTTCAGTTATGACTGCGGTTCGAACCCGGAGCTCTAGCATCAGAGTCGGGCAATCTTGCATCGCGCAACTTCCCTGCAAAATATTTTGGTTTTTATACTTAATTGTAATCAGAGATACCTTTACTTTTAAAATTATATATTGCAAATCTGTTACTTTTTATAAGAAGTATTTCGTAAATTATTAGAACAGATTAAGTAAACCAACCTTCTGCCAACGAAATTCTATACAATGCGATCTTTTGTCGGCAAAAAACCAACAGAAAACATTTAGTTTCCCTACGGCAGATCATTTATATCCATCAAACTTCTGGCATAGCTTCTACAAAATCTACTTTGCAAGTGCTCTATACGAACAGCCTGAAAACAGGCCAATTCGAATAGTAGTCCACTTACATACCGGTTTCATGGCTCATTTCAATCATCAATGTGAGATATGGCACGACAAGCAGTCAAACAGTACACACTCTTCATTTGAAAAACATCAAATTTAGGCACTCGATATAAAAATATACAAAAAAATCTATTTCACTTACAGACCGAATACTGTGACATCAAAACTCAAGAATGCTGCCGGTTGCCTCGCTCGACAGAAGGTTCCCATGACTTCATCCTCAGAAACACAGCTGAGAAATCATCTTTTCCAACAAGCATCAACGACCTCTTGGATAACGTGGAAAAAAAATCCGTGAAAGGATCCAACTTCAAATTTTCTGGTAGTGCAGGATCTTCCCCGGGGCAGATAAAAGTCTTTACTGATGATTCGTTCGACATAAAACCCCAAGTATATCATGCAGGAGAAAGTGGATCAAACTCGAAGACAGCTAAGCCGACTCGGGACACAACTACAAGCGCCAACTCGATATTTTCTTCGACACCTGATTACAGCAATGTCCAATTCGATAGCGACGTGAGGTTTTCCTCTTTACTCAAAGGACCAGCTTATCTTCCACCATTTCGTGAGTATACTAATCGTAGACGTGCGGTAACATAATTCCTTACTGATGCTACATTTATTTTCAGCTGAAACGACTCCAACAATTGTAACATATGAACCATCCATACCCACCACACCATCACCACGACCATGCCCACCAGGGTCATATTTGACTGCTGCTGGAAGTTGTGAAAGGCCTGCAACTCCCGCACCACCATGTCCATTTGGTACAAATCGACAACCTGATGGAAGCTGTCAACGTCCATCATGTCCATTTGGTACAGTCACTAAACCAGACGGAAGCTGTGAACGACCAACAACTCCTGTTCCATCTTGTCCCTATGGCACTGTCAGGAAACCGGATGGAAGCTGTGAAAGGCCTGCAACTCCCGCACCGCCATGTCCATTTGGTACAAATCGACAACCCGATGGAAGTTGTCAACGTCCATCATGTCCGTTTGGCACAGTCATTAAACCAGACGGAAGCTGTGAACGGCCAACAACTCCCGTTCCATCTTGTCCCTACGGCACTGTCAGGAAACCGGATGGAAGCTGCGAAAGGCCTGTAACTCCCGCTCCGCCATGTCCATTTGGTACAAATCGACAACCCGATGGAAGCTGTCAACGTCCATCATGTCCGTTTGGTACAATTACCAAACCAGATGGAAGCTGTGAACGACCAACAACTCCCGTTCCATCTTGTCCCTATGGCACTGTCAGGAAACCGGATGGAAGCTGCGAAAGGCCTGCAACTCCCGCTCCGCCATGTCCATTTGGTACAAATCGACAACCCGATGGAAGCTGTCAACGTCCATCATGTCCGTTTGGTACAATTACCAAACCAGACGGAAGCTGTGAACGACCAACAACTCCTGTTCCATCTTGTCCCTATGGCACTGTCAGGAAACCGGATGGAAGCTGCGAAAGCCCTGCAACTCCCGCTCCACCATGTCCATTCGGTACAAACCGACAACCTGACGGAAGCTGTCAGCGACCATCTTGTCCAACTGGATCAATCAGGACCCCAGATGGAAGTTGTAGGACTCCTTCATGTCCGTTCGGTACTATAAAAAGACCGGATGGTAGCTGTGAAACTCCTACTACACCAGAGCCATCCTGTCCATTTGGAACAATCCGAAAGCCAGACGGCAGCTGTGAACGACCAACTTCCCCAGCACCATATTGTCCATCAGGAAATATTCGAAAACCAGACGGTAGCTGTGAAAGACCAACGACGCCAGCTCCTTCCTGTCCATTCGGAACAATCCGAAAACCAGACGGTAGCTGCGAAAGACCGACAACGCCATCACCTTCCTGTCCCTTCGGAACAGTCAGAAAACCAGACGGAAGTTGTGAACGACCCACTTCCCCAGCTCCATACTGTCCATCAGGAACTATCCAAAAACCAGATGGTAGCTGTGAAAGACCAACAACGCCAGCTCCTTCCTGTCCATTTGGAACAACCAGAAAACCAGACGGTACCTGTGAGAGGCCGATAACACCAGCACCTTCTTGTCCATTTGGAACAATAAGAAAACCAGACGGTTCCTGTGAGAGGTCGACAACGCCAGCACCATCCTGTCCATTCGGAACAATCAGAAAACCAGACGGAAGTTGTGAACGGCCAACTTCTCCAGCACCATACTGTCCATCAGGAACCATCCGGAGACCAGATGGTAACTGTGAGAGACCGACAACACCAGCTCCTTCCTGTCCATTCGGAACGATCCGAAAGCCAGACGGTAGCTGTGAGAGGCCGACAACGCCAGCGCCATCCTGCCCATTCGGAACGATTAGAAAACCAGATGGAAGTTGTGAACGACCCACTTCTCCAGCACCATACTGTCCATCAGGAACCATCCGGAGACCAGATGGTAACTGTGAGAGACCGACAACACCAGCTCCTTCCTGTCCATTCGGAACGATTCGAAAGCCAGACGGTAGCTGTGAGAGGCCTACAACGCCAGCACCATCCTGCCCATTCGGAACGATCAGAAAACCAGACGGAAGTTGTGAACGACCCACTTCCCCAGCTCCATACTGTCCATCAGGAACTATCCAAAAACCAGATGGTAGCTGTGAAAGACCAACAACGCCAGCTCCTTCCTGTCCATTCGGAACAATCAGAAAACCAGACGGTACCTGTGAGAGGCCAACAACGCCAGCACCTTCCTGTCCATTCGGAACAATAAGAAAACCAGACGGTACCTGTGAGAGGCCGACAACGCCAGCACCGTCCTGTCCATTCGGAACAATCAGAAAACCAGACGGAAGTTGTGAACGGCCAACTTCTCCAGCACCATACTGTCCATCAGGAACCATCCGGAGACCAGATGGTAACTGTGAGAGACCGACATCACCAGCTCCTTCCTGTCCATTCGGAACAATCCGAAAACCAGACGGTAGCTGTGAGAGGCCGACAACGCCAGCGCCATCTTGCCCATTCGGAACGATTAGAAAAGCGGATGGAAGTTGTGAACGACCCACTTCTCCAGCACCATACTGTCCATCAGGAACCATCCGGAGACCAGATGGTAACTGTGAAAGACCGACAACGCCAGCTCCTACTTGTCCATTTGGAACAATAAAAACACCAGATGGAAGTTGTGAAAGGCCAACGTCCCCAGCACCATATTGTCCATCAGGAACTGTTCGAAAACCAGATGGGAACTGTGAAAGACCGATCATACCAACCCCATCTTGTCCATTTGGAACAATCAGGAGGCCTGATGGTAGTTGTAGCAGACCATCTACTCCAGTACCTTCCTGCCCATTCGGAACTGTTAGAAAACCTGATGGTAGCTGCGAAACACCTACTACTCCAGAACCATCCTGTCCATTCGGAACTATCAGAAAACCAGACGGTAGCTGTGAAAGACCAACAACGCCAACTCCTTCCTGTCCATTTGGAACAATCAGAAAACCAGACGGAAGTTGTGAACGGCCAACTTCTCCAACGCCATACTGTCCATCAGGAACTATCCAGAAACCAGATGGTAGCTGTGAGAGACCAACAACGCCAGCTCCTTCCTGTCCATTCGGAACAATCCGAAAACCAGATGGAAGCTGTGAACGACCAACCACACCTACTCCATCGTGTCCCTTCGGAACAATCAGAAATCCTGATGGAAGTTGTAGAAGGCCATCTACTCCAGCTCCTTCCTGTCCATTTGGAACCATCAGAAGACCCGATGGCAGCTGTGAAACTCCTACTACTCCAGAACCATCCTGTCCATTTGGCACTATAAGGAAGCCAGATGGAAGTTGTGAAAGAACAACAACTCCTTCTTGTCCATTTGGAACTATCAAAAAACCAGATGGAAGCTGTCAGCGGCCCACAACTACTCCAGAACCACGTTGTCCATACGGCACAATAAGGAAACCTGATGGTAACTGTGAAAAGCCTTCTCCTAAGGCATGCCCTCCTGGAACCATTAGAACAACGTTTGGTACTTGCCAACGATTACCGAGTACAATAACGCCATCTGTGATAACAACAAACAGAGAATATCTACCACCTGCAACTCCTACGCAGTATGTACCAACTGTTACTCAAAAACCATATCAGCCATCAGTAACACCTGGAAAACCATTCCAGCCATCGGTCACAACACAAAAACCACCTGTTACACCATTTAGTCCATATCAACCATCAGTAACACCTACAAAACCATTCCATCCATTCTTCACTCCACAACAACCAACCACTTTACCATATCAACCATTGATAACTACACAAAGGCCGTATCAACCATCCAAACCTTCACCATTTGAACCTTCAAAACCATCATGTGCCCCTGGAAAAATATCATCCCCCACTGGTTCCTGTATATACCCTTCGAAACCCAAACCAACGTGTGCACCTGGGCAGGTTCCTTCACTGTCTGGATTTGGATGTGAATATCCAAAAACTCCAAAACCACTGTTTCCTGAAGTATCCACTTCTGTTCCACCATTATCCTGTAGTCCTGGTCAAATATTGACTCCTTCGGGAGCATGTGTATATCCCAGACAGACCACACCAAAACCACCTTCATGTGGACAAGGGCAAGTTCTAACTCCATTTGGTACTTGCAAATATATCACTGAACCCAAACCTGCTTGTAGGCCGGGGCAAATTCCGACAGTCTCTGGACTGGGATGTGAGTATCCAAAAACACCTAAGCCATCATTCCCTAGTATACCTTCGTCTCAGACACCCAAACCCTGTAGTCCTGGACAGCAATTGTCGTATTCGGGAGCTTGCATATATCCTTCACAAACCACTCCTCGTCCCTTACCGTCATGTGGACCTGGTCAGATTCCCTCTCCCACTGGAATTTGTTACTATCCACAACAGACAACATCAAAACCAAACGTTTCTTGTTCCCCAGGAAAAATATTAAGTTCTTCTGGAACTTGTATCTATCGTGTAGAACCAAAACCTTCGTGTGGAGCAGGACAAGTACTGTCTTCTTCTGGTATTTGTATTTACCCTCCACAACCTACACCCAAACCTACACCAAGCCCACGACCATCTTGCGCTCCAGGACAAATCGCGTCTGCTTCTGGATTCGGGTGTGAGTACCCTCGTACTCCAAAACCTGCTTTCCCAGGTGTAGTAACTGAACCTCCTATATCGTGCCCATTTGGTACAAAACTATCTCAAATAAAGAATGAATGTATAACTGAAACAGGTTATGAATATCCTAAACCCACACCTAGTTTTCCCATTCAAAAACCAGTACCATCATGTCTGCAAGGTCAAATATTGACTAGTTCTGGAATTTGTGTTCAATCAACACAATCAACTATAAGACCCACACCTAGTCCATCCTGTTTGCCTGGTCAAATATTGGCTTCTTCTGGATTATGTGTTTTTGTAACGAGACCAACACCAAGTCCAAAGCCAAGTTGCAGACCTGGACAAATCCCTTCCCCTTCAGGTTTTGGTTGTGAATACCCTAAAACACCGAAACCATCATTCCCAAATGTACCAACCAAATATCCAGTATCATGTCCATTTGGTACGAAGCTGTCTTCAACAACAAATGAGTGTATAACGAGTAGACCGTCTACAGGATATGAATATCCAAGACCTACTCCAAGTTTTCCATCGGCAACACCATCACCTTCATGTAGACCAGGGCAGATACATTCTCCTTCTGGCGGCTGTGAATACCCAACAACGCCAAGACCCTCATGTCCATTCGGAACTAAGTTAGTACCAGGTACCAATGAATGTACCAAACCAAGTACAAGCTTTCCTACTCCAAAGCCATCTTGCCGTCCAGGTCAAATTTTAACTTCCACTGGAATATGTAGTTATCCAACGGCTAGGCCCACTCCCAGTTCTAAACCGTTTTGTGCGGATGGTCAAGTTTTATCTTCATCGGGTGTCTGCTCTTATCCTCAGTCTACACCAAGACCACAACGTACGTGCGGTACTGGGCAAGTTTTGACTTCCTCTGGAACTTGTATCTATCCTACACAGTCAACTACTACACATATACCCAGTCCTGCTCCATTCTGTTCACCTGGTCAAGTATTATCTACCTCTGGTTTCTGCACATATCCTTCACCTGCCCCAAAACCACAGCCAACCTGCCGTCCTGGACAAGTTCTAACCCCTTCTGGAACTTGTACATACCCTTCACAACCAACCCACAGACCAACACCAAGTCCTAAGCCATCTTGTGCAGCGGGTCAGATATTGTCTTCAGCTGGTTACTGCACATATCCCTCGTCCACACCAAAACCACAACCTACTTGCGGCCGTGGACAAGTTCTAACCTCAACCGGAATTTGTAGTTACCCTTCACAACCAACAGTCAGACCCACGCCTAGTCCCAAGCCTTCATGTGCACCTGGTCAGGTATTGTCTTTATCAGGTATCTGCATATATCCTCCAAAACCACAGCCAACTTGCCGTCCTGGACAAGTTTTAACGTCTTCTGGAACTTGCAACTACCCTTCACAGGTAACCGAAAGACCTACACCGAGTCCTAAGCCATCCTGTGCACCGGGTCAGGTATTATCTCCAGCTGGTTTCTGCACATATCCTTCGCCCACTCCAAAACCACAACCTACTTGCGGCCGTGGACAAGTTTTAACCTCAACTGGAATTTGCTCATACCCTTCACAACCACCAATAAGACCCAAACCTAGTCCCAAGCCATCATGTGCACCTGGTAAGATATTATCACTGTCAGGTATCTGCATATATCCTTCGTCCACTCCTAAACCACAGCCAACCTGCCGTCCTGGACAAGTTTTAACCTCGTCTGGAACTTGTATATACCCTTCACAACCAACAGTCAGACCCACACCAGGTCCTAAGCCATCCTGTGCAGCAGGTCAGGTATTATCTCCATCTGGTTTCTGCTTATATCCTTCGTCCACTCCAAAACCACAACCTACTTGCGGCCGAGGACAAGTTTTATCTTCGACTGGAATTTGTAGCTACCCTTCACAACCAACCCCCAGACCCACACCAATCCCCAAGCCATTCTGTGCAGCAGGTCAGGTATTATCTCCATCTGGTTTCTGCACATATCCATCGTCCACTCCAAAACCACAACCTACTTGCGGCCGAGGACAAGTTTTATCTTCGACTGGAATTTGTATCTACCCTTCACAACCAACCCCCAGACCCACACCAAGTCCCAAGCCATCCTGTGCAGCAGGTCAGGTATTATCTGCATCTGGTTTTTGCACATATCCTTTGTCCACTCCAAAACCACAACTTACTTGCGGCCGTGGACAAGTTTTGACCTCAACTGGAATTTGCTCATACCCTTCACAACCAACAGTAAGACCCACACCAAGTCCCAAGCCTTCCTGTGCAGCAGGTCAGGTATTATCTGCATCTGGTTTCTGCACATATCCATCGTCCACTCCAAAACCACAACCTACTTGCGGCCGTGGACAAGTTTTGACCTCAACTGGAATTTGCTCATACCCTTCACAACCAACAGTAAGACCCACACCTAGTCCCAAGCCTTCCTGTGCAGCAGGGCAGGTATTATCTCCATCTGGTTTCTGCTTATATCCTTCGTCAACTCCAAAACCACAACCTACTTGCAGCCGAGGACAAGTTTTATCTTCGACTGGAATTTGTAGCTACCCTTCACAACCAACCCCCAGACCCACACCAAGCCCCAAGCCATTTTGTGCAGCAGGTCAGGTATTATCTCCATCTGGTTTCTGCACATATCCATCGTCCACTCCAAAACCACAACCTACTTGCGGCCGAGGACAAGTTTTATCTTCGACTGGAATTTGCATCTACCCTTCACAACCAACCCCCATACCTACACCAAGTCCCAAGCCATCCTGTGCAGCAGGTCAGGTATTATCTGCATCTGGTTTCTGCACTTATCCACCGTCCACTCCAAAACCACAACCTACTTGCGGCCGTGGACAAGTTTTGACGTCAACTGGAATTTGCTCATACCCTTCACAACCAACAGTAAGACCCACACCAAGTCCCAAGCCTTCCTGTGCAGCAGGTCAGGTACTATCTCCATCTGGTTTCTGCTCATATCCTTCGTCCACTCCAAAACCACAACCTACTTGCGGCCGTGGACAAGTTTTGACCTCAACTGGAATTTGTAGCTACCCTACACAACCAACAACAAAACCATCCTGTAGACCAGGACAAGTTTTGTCTGCAACAGGAGTATGCATTTATTCTCCACGACCTACGCCTATCCCTATAGCTCCTACAACTTCGAAACCGTGTCCACCAGGATCGAAACTTTCTGCCTTCGGAAATGGATGTGAATATCCGAGACCAACAACAGAAACTTCTACAGGTTATTATTATCCAAAACCCACCACACCTTTCGAACCAAAACCACAGTGTCCCTTTGGTACCCGACCTGGTCCTTCAGGCTCTTGTGAAAAGCCTTCACTATCTACTACCACTCCGGGTTATGGGAAAACTTGTCCACCAGGCCTAGTTATAAGCCCTTCGGGTATCTGCGAGTATCCAAGACCGTCCCCATGTCCTGCTGGGACCACGCAAACGCCCTCGGGTGATTGTAAACCTATCCTCCAATGCCCTCCTGGCACCATACTATCATCTTCAGGCACATGCACCTATCCTTCACCTACCCCAGGCCGACCCACTGAAACAAGCACCCAATTTACTCCATCTTATCCCTCTAAAAAACCTTACAGGCCACCTAAGCCCACGATAGACGATGGATACCACTATGACAGGCCCACTCCAACGTTTGGATATCCAACCACAGAGCGCCAAGAGGGTAAGTGCAATCTTGAACTGTATGTAACACGTGGACTATAATGTATTATTCTTCAGGTATGGGATCGAACATTAATAGCAACGTATTGTTGCCGGACAGGCCTGAGGGTCCGGATAATACGGGAGATTCAGCCAACGCCAACAATATATTCGTTTCAACTACAGGAAGACCAGGAACCCAGCCTGCCTACAATGGACGAGAGGTCAACGATGTACCAGTAGGTTGTGCAGCCGCTCTGAAATGTGTGCAGGAAATTTATTGTACTGCAGAAGGTGTGGTTTCTCCTGTTCCGGTTGTCCTGACCAAAGAACAGGAATTACTCAGAGTTCCAACCACAGTAAGAATAACTTTTAGATTTTAAAGAATTGTGTTATCGGTTCAGATTAAATTAGATTCAGCCACTTCCACTGGAACCCTTTGAAATCCACTAGAACGGCCCTTTTCTTTAGAAAACGTAGCTCTTCATGCAGCTTTTTTTCTGCCTCAGACCCATGTTAGACCTCCACAGTAGCACGTGTTTCCTCATCTTTCTGGCAGATTTTTCTGTGAGGCCTTTGGGTCTCTTGGTGTGAATAAAATTCAAGACATAGAAACTACCCAAAACACCATAGCAACGTCAATTTCACTCGACGCGCGTTTCGCCAACAAAGTTGGCATTCTCAGGAACTCAAAGCTCTCAAAGCTTACTGTTCAGTAAGCTCGTGATATGTGATATCGGATTACAGCACAACTTTTTGGAAATTGATGAAATAAGCGTGCGATGAAAGTATTATAATTTCTTTATATTTTCTAAAACATCACTCTCATGTTTACAGTCCAGTGCCGAAACATTCACTGGAAGAGCAATTCTTCTTATTGTTGATACGTCGCACCGAACTTACTCACTTATTTTGCCATAACCAATGCTAGTAGAAGTACCGCCGAAACAGGGTAGACAGACGCAAATTGTCGAAACTGACGCTTAAAACGCATATAAAGCGCTTGAAATGCATTTAGATTTGAAGTGGTTGAAACGTTCGCAAAACCATGTCTACCATGTCTTGCTGCCCTACCGGTACTTTTACTAATGCTCTTCCCACCAATATATCGTTAGTCTGGAAACCTCATTTCTCCCTGCCCACCTTTTTTCTCACGATGTTTTTCTGAACTAACGGATTTTCATTTCCATGTGTTTCAAAAAATGTAACCAATACTATTGACGATATATTAAAATTTTCATATTAATAGAATATAGAATATAACTGCGTAATTTTTTTCCATCGCTATTTTAAATAATTATGGAATATATTTCTGTGATTGTCCTTAGGTTTGCAGAGATTTAGAGAGCGGTACAACTGGTAAGTGTTGCCGTGATCCAAACTATAAGGACCCATGGCCATCCGCGAATCTGGTTGATGGTTTCGACGATGGGCAGTATAAAGAAGACAACTTGTACGGACAACACGAACTTGCTACAAACAGACTTGTTCGGGCTTCCAATAACACTAAAACTGGCCGAAGACCCGCTAGGAACTCGGCGTACGAACGAAACGAACAAAATACTCAACCAATGTGTGGAGAAAGAAATTTGGTATGTCATTAAGCATCAGCAACCAACAACCAATTAAAAAACTACCATAAAAAAGAAATAATAATGGTGTGGATCACGATCAAGTTTCACTTCAATAGCTGTATTTTGTTTTAGAATACTAAACCTCCCGGACAAGGACCGCTGGATGCTAATTTTGCGGAATATCCATGGCAGGCTATGATTTTGCGCGATTCGAACCGTAGTTTGCTTTGTGGTGGAGCCATAATTGGAAAAGATGCCGTTTTGACTGCTGCCCACTGCGTTGAAGGGTAAATACGAACATTTCAGCTAACACCAACTTTTTTATCAAAAAAATAACCTTATGTTATTTCCTGCATTATAATCCTTGTCAAATTAACTAATAAGCATGTCGAATCAACTAGAAAGCGTGTCAAATTAAAATAAGCCTCTATGTCAACAACACGTGACATCAGATTTTAATTAATAACTTGATTAGATGTACTAAAATATAAGAGAAATTACCGTGATCTGAAATTCATTTTCAAAATTGGTTTTCACTTGCAGCGTTGAGTTATATCCTCTAAAGGCACACTTATACACTTGTTTTGTAATATATCATTATTAAATTAAAATCAGTTGTCGAAGACGAAACCAGTTAATAATATAAATAAAATAAGTTCACAGCAACTCAGATAATAAAATAGCAACTATATAAAAATGTAGACTGAGACGTTTCTAGTTATAATTTCGCATTTTCGATTCTGTTTCCATTTTACGCCAATCTTCTCAAGATATATTCATTTCAGTACTTCTCGTACTGAACATTCACATCAGTATCGCGATGATCTAATATCTTCTGAAGCTATGATCAGTAAATTTTGTATCCACATTAAAATTAAATAAGTTAATTGCATGAAACAACAACAAAACATTTATAGGTACTGCACTTATTTGCAACCTTCGCTATAGTAATGAGTTCACTAAAGTCAACAACAAACCACTATTTACAACACCCCTACACATATTTTATTTGCCAAGTGACCATCTTCTGGAGGAAGAATGAATTGCGTTTTATAGCTTTGTCTGATTCTGAAAAATAGTAGCTCTAGGACATCAGGATCATGCACAGTTGATCAGAAGTATGCACTTCAAATTCGTTCACTTTTATTCAATTGCGCATAATCCCGACGTTCCAAGACTTTTATATTTATCGAAACCAGAACAAACCTATTATGTGATCAAAACCCTGATTAAATAGTGGTCAACTTCTAGACGGGAATCCCATCAAAGTTTTTCAGATCTAGTACATCACCACGGAAAATAAACTATTCAAGAGACATATTTCTATAACTATTTTTAATCTTGTTGAATGTAACTCAATTTCAATATTTCAGACTTCCAACATCCGACATTTTAATTAAGGGAGGCGAATGGAAATTGGGAATAGATGAAGAACCTTTACCATTCCAAATAGTCAAAGTGGCAGCTATCATAAGGCATCCAGACTACAAACACGGTTCATATCAAAACGATATGGTCGTATTGAAGTTAACCGAGAAGCTGAGAATGACCAAGAACGTTGGAACAATATGTCTACCAGAACCTAACAAAGTTTCGACAGCTAATTGCAAAGTTACTGGTTGGGGAAAGAGAATCTTACAATGTAAGTACTCATTGAGCCTCAATTGTATGCATATGCATTTGTGAAAAATTAATGATAATTTCAGCGATGTTACTATGATGGGTACAAAGATAACTTTTTAGTTGACTTCACGAGCACCTACAGTTTACTATATCATGCGCAATTGTTGGGTGACAAAAGTGATAGTACACCGAACAGTTTATTTCCAGAGATTATTATACTCCTTCCATTTCATTGCCATTTGCTGTTTGAATAAATATATCATGGATAATTATTTTCTCCTCTAGTGCACGCCAAGGGAGCTATAATGCATCATATCGACGTCAAAGTAATGGACAACCAACAATGCCAAAAAACTCTGAGTGAAAAGTTCCAAGATTCAGTACAAAACTATAGTCCGAATACTCTTTGTGGATATTCTGATATCAACCAATGCAGGGTAAGTTTATTTGATTACTTTGTACTCTAGAGGGAATGGACAAGTCTCGTCAGGTTGATTTTGATAAAAATAACTTTTCTTCATTTAGTAATAGGATTTTTGTATCCTGAGGAACCAGTGAAAATAGTTATCGCTAATTCAGAAAGTACAGAAACATGTTATTGAATATTTTTGTATCCATCAGTCCAGAAAACAGAACTGCGCATTTCTGTCTATAAGTTTTCCATAACTTCTGACAATAAAGTATATTTTGACTTTGCTGCACGATTCAACACGTGTCACTGAATTGAAAGAAATAATCAAGGGTAATATAACAAGACCTTGATAAATAGTCGACTATTTTTATTGCATCTAAATTTCGACTGTATTTTATAATAATTTAACGAGACATTATTTTGGCATTAATAATCTGATGAGAGCCCGAGAGCGAAGCTCGAGGGCTTTCATCTCTGATTATTAATGCCAAAATAATGTCGAGTAAAATTAATAAATACAAGTGAAATTTAGCAGCAATAAAATAGTCGACAATTAATCAAGGTCGTGTTATATTTATGAAGATTATTTCTTGAATCCATTTCTTCATATCTGTCATATGAATGACACTGTATTGTAAGGGATTGTAGCCTCGATATCTCATCGTTTTTGATTTTTCCAAACCGATTCATTTTCAAATAATTATTCAGCTTTAACACGATTGATTCTATTTGACGTGTTTAATATGTATTTATTTAGAGTACTGTCAGATGCTCAGGCTCCTTGATATGAGTATCATGCTGAATAGTCGGTGACTATTGTGCATCATGTAAATAGTCGTTAATAGAGCGTGTTGATTGGTCCTGTCAAACAGGAAACAAACGTATGATTGGTTGATGACTGATATTTAATAGACGAAAGAAATAATCAGAGATATAAAAAATTAAAAAACATCAGGGCAAGATAAACTCTCAACAATATATTTGCAAATCTTCCAGACTCTGTTGTCGAAGTTGTGACAGCTTTCAACAATCAGTCATACGAACAAGGTGTCTTTACTCAGTTTTTGAATACCTCAGCTATACAGGAGGCAGCCACAGCAGTATTTAAGTAAGTCACAAAATCCTGCTGGAAAATCTTAAATACTAAGGTTTTAGATGAGTGAGCCAACACTGGTTTGAATCGTACCTAGTACATGGGACCCAACTGGTAAAAACTAGCCACCTCTCTCCTATTCAAGAAACCCAATGTGGTGCACCATAGGGATCTGTACTCGGGCCCACACTGTTCCGACTTGATACAAACGATCTCATAAATAATAATTAATATATCTGGGAAATTATTTGCTGATGATATTACCATATTTTGGCACTATATTTTAAAACATCTCGTTTTTTCTAATAAGCTTGTTTTCCATTGATCGAAACATGTGGCGATTACAATAATGCATTGTGTTTTAGGTTGACTATGGAAGTGCATTAGCATGTGCTAACGATCAGGGACAATACACCCTTTCCGGTATATTCTCCTGGGACACCGGATGCAAACAAGAAGGCCAAATAGGAGGATACGTCGCACCAGATGTAGAATGGATACAGGGCACTCTGACTAAGTCGTTGAAACAATTGAGGAAGTTAGACAGAGAATATTTGCTCAAAAACAGAAAATGAACGTGATCAATTCAGTAGCACGGATATTTTCCAAGAATGTTCGTGGTTATATAAAGTCAACTGATGAAAACTCATTACTGTAAATTTTTTATATTGTACATATT
Source organism: Chrysolina americana (assembly GCA_958502065.1). NCBI lineage: Eukaryota > Metazoa > Arthropoda > Insecta > Coleoptera > Chrysomelidae > Chrysolina > Chrysolina americana. The sequence goes on from OY293410.1 coordinate 20,192,513, forward strand.
AAGTTAAAACGTGTGATAGAAAATAATACTGCAGACTTAATTTATTTAAGATGTTCTTAGAATGCCAGTTTCTTGTATATTTTTTGTATTATTTAATTTTAACAAAAACTGCCATATCCTCTATTCCTATATGAAATTTTGTTAAGTATTACAAAAAGAGAACGATCATTTATAAGCAAATGAATATGGAATTTCGTTTGGTAGTTCAATTGTTCAAAAGTTTACTGAATTATCAAATTAATATTTGTAATTATACCTACTATAATAAATGATTTAGGTACCTAATATGTTGTTTCTCTCAGTATGTAAGTATCCTATATCCTTACTAACAGACAACAAAAACCAATGAATAGTTGTTATTCTATTTTTTGTATAAGGCTTTTGTGTCATTCATAGCATATTATTGCTAAGAGGTGTTACTCAAAATTGGTTCTGTTCATACCTGTTCATGAACTAGAAAAAACAATGTGTTAACAAGAAAATTCAATGAACAATATCTTCTACAATCAACAACACTATATGAAAATACAATATGTCCTCAGGACAATCCTCAAAGAAAAGATGTTAACATTCTTTTCAACAATTTCATGGCAAACTTTAAATGGTTTTTTGACAGGTATCATTCTCAAAACAAAACATTGTCCAAAAGTCAAAATGCTACAAAATCTGATAAGATACCATTCTTTACAGAACTACACATGGAACTCAGACTGCCAAAGATTTTAATCGGCTTAAAAAAGAATAAACAACCCTACAATAACAGAAATCAATAAAAAAAAACTATAAATGCAAAAATCTGTGGGGAAAAACACAATATCTCCATAACATAACTAACAATTCAACCAATAAAGCTTAATTTTTTTGGCAACTACTGAATACCAAATTAAACGAAAGAACTGATATTTTAAACCTACTTTCTGGAAGTTATTTTGCAAACTCTGTCCGTAAAACAATACACAATCCCAAACACGAGTGTACTAAAAATGGAATGCGAGGCCCAAACTAAATTTTTTTTAATGCCAATTGATGAAAGCGACGTAAAACATATAAATACCAACGCTCAAAAAAAAAGACTGCGCAGAAATTGATTATATACCAGTGATCTCCGATCAAATAACACAACCTACATGAGTAACTCGCCGCACACGTATTAAAATTTGTGTGTAAGGGACATCTTCCCCCAACGGCAGTGTCGTGCGTTGTTAACAGAAATATCGAGGTTCAATAAAATAGAAATAATGGAAACCTAATATGGAATGGAACCGGAAATTATGATGGAATAAACTCCACAGGATTTTGAGAACAGCCGATGCTCCAATTGGCATGTTTTCATAATTCATTAGGTAATTTTATTTTTTTCCAATTCGGTTTCCCTTTCTTGATAGTTACGACACTAGTAGCTCACCTATGAAATGACATATTTTGATTTCCAGCTTCAAAATGGTCTTTCACACATTTCACAATGCTTCACCATTGCTTAATAATAAAAACTAACGATAGTTTAATACAAATCAACTCAGAATTTGCCCTTCACGAAAAAACACTCCAATAAGTTGTTCGGTCATATTTGACATTGGATATTTCAAATGCATCGTTGCCCTACTGACGAGACTTTATCGACAATGAAGAATCTCCGTTTGGCGATGGAAATACTATCGTTTTGACATGCTCCCAACAAGCTGCAATTACTCATCTAGGTTGTGTTACTTGATCGGAGCCAGTGATCGTACTGAGAGAATGTGGAAATCTCCAACCAATTATTCATGCATTTTCCCAAAAAAATTTAAAATCGCTAAAATCACCTGTGTACAAAAAGAATGATTCACAATTTGTCGAAAACTACAGGATGACATGCATATTGAGCTGTTTCTATAAAATAATTGAGATGGCTTTTTATAACCAACCAATTAGTCGGTTATCTAAATTGAAATAATATAATAACACAACATAGCTTCTCAATAGAGACAGCAGACAGCATCAATAGAATTACTCAATACATCCATAAAAATATAGACCAGAAGAAATATTTAGTACGAATCTTCTTTGATCCAACTCGTGCTTTTGATATGATTAAGCCCAAAAACCTAACAATAAAATTAGAAGCGATGGGCATTAGAGTATCAATCCAGTCATTGATTGAATCTTATATGTCCGACATAAGGCTAGAGTTCGGATCGAGGATGAAATCTCTAACGAATTTTAAACCTTCATGGGGACTCCCCAAGGACACAGTAAAGCATATACAGTACTCCTACTCCAGCCAAATTCTGGCTTGGAATTTCAATACGCATCGCCAAGAGCTCGTATCCCAGCTCTGCGCAAACGACGAGTTTGAGAATGAGCGCAGTTCTTACATGGTTGTCGCATTTCAAAAGTTTCGCCTAATCTACTACAGTCAGATTTATTGATACTAGGGCTACACAATATATACATATGAATTTTTTGTTAGAATAAGATTTATTAAAATTATGATTTTATTCTTCTGAATACTAGAATTGACTTTATCACTTACTACATTTCAAATTCATAAGTTTGATTATGTTTATAAATGATGAGGAATTTGACATTGAAATAAATGCTTTTGAAATTTGAAATGAACTTTTAATCAAATCTACTGAAGAGGAAATAGTTATTATTATTGTTAAAAGGAAAAAAAGTGGTAGATTGACTGTTGAGATTGATAGTTATCCAAGCGTAGCGAGACTAGAAAATCAGTCAGTACGCTTTAGGTACCGAGTTGAATTTCCATAATCTCTCTCTCCCTGTCGTGACAAATTCAATAAAAAAATCTATAGAAACTGCAATTGTTGATTGAAAGGTTGCTTATAACTATAGAAATGTGTATGTTAATCAAAGTATGACATAGTAAAATATAGTAAATGATGTAAAAAAGATGGACAGAGAAGGAAATATACTGTTTAAAAATTTTAGTATTTTAACTTTTATTACTTAAAAGGAGTAAATAAAATTATTTTTATAAATTTTTGTTGGAAATATTTAATTGTCGTGTTTAAATACAATTTTCTTATCAGAAAAAGTTGCCTTAGAGGCCCAAATTAGAATTTTGTTGTCGATCAGAGATAAAATTTTCTTACAAAAATCAAGATATATTTTGTTCTTTGTGATTTTTTTCATTTCCTACCCCAACCAGCCCTTGTTAACAATATAGAATTGAAACTGATCACAATAATTGTTCAACATCTTGAATTTTTCATGAAAACTAAGATCTTACCACAAAAACTATGAAGTACCTCAAATAAAGTAATACATATTTGGAAACTGTGGTGAGAATACAATTCAAGTAAAATAAGAAACCCCCTGCAAACTAACTACTTACGCGCGTTGAGTAAAACTGAAACTTTTATCTCCTGACGATGTTAACTTTGTAGGCAAAACGAGTGTTGAGTGAAATTAACGTAGTTTTTGTAGGGGTTTGCAGGGTCGCGATGAATGATTAATTTTGAATATAATCGAATCAGCACCATCTTAAATTCTCGAATTAACAAACAAATATGCTTTTCCTTTTAAATTTCCGATTGATTATGCCGTTACTTGATGAAGATCAATAGTAATTTGTAGAAAATTCGACTTGATAAAGCTAATGTTTTAGAGCGGATTTACATTATGCAATTTTCATGCAATTTTTGTGCAATGCAAGACTAAATTTTAAATTGCGCTTGCGCCCATGCAAGTTATGTGCAAGCCCAAAAAATTTCGACTGTTTGAAATTTTCACGCAATTCGTGAGCAATTCTAGTGAGTTTTCTGGTGAGAAATTCAATGCCAATAGCACACCAAAGTACCTGTAGATATTGTTTTTCGAATGTCTCCTAACCTTTAACTCCAACTTAAAAAAGAAATAGAAAATTTGTCAAAAGCGTTACTGATAGGTGGAATGTAATTTTTCGAATTTCAGTTAAGTACAAACCAACAAAATATCAAAATATTTTATTGAGGTTAGATTTTCTCGAAATATATTTATGTTGGTATAAACTGCTGGAAACACAACAATAATTGCATAAATGTAAGACACAATTTCTACATTGCCTTGCATACCTGTCTTGCGTTGCAAATGCATTGCATAAATGTAAAGCCGCTCTTAGCGAAACATGTGATATTTTAAATGAGATAATTTAAAATAAAGTTGTGAAGATCAAATCGTTTCCTGAGTATTTTCTACAAAAATTTTTTTCTTATTCAAATAGCAATGCATTTTGTTACATCCCAATATCAACACCTGCCGTATTCATTAATTCTCCGAATCTCTTTGACTTATATTTTATAATTTTTCAAATGACCTGGGTTACTTAATTACTACGCAATACAATTTTTTTTCAATTACCTATATGCCTAACGAGAATTCCATCATCTGAATTTTTTCGAGCAGTTTATATCAATCGTTGTTATGTCGAGCAGTGAATATACACTGTGGTTGGGATTTTAATAGGGAGAAATGTCATTATTGTCATTGACGTCAACATCATAAAAAACGAAACTCCTGGACACCAACATCAAAGGTTCTGATGCTGAGTCGGACTACTGTATATGCTTTACTGTGCCAAGGAGGGGTGTTAGGACCACTTTTATTCTTGCTCTAAGTGAACGATTTACCTTCATATATCAACCACGGACGCATATTCATGTATGCAGATGACACCACAATAATTATAGTAGCAGATAATAGCTGAGTTGAATAAAAAAACAGAAACATGAGCAACTTCGCACAGTGGTGTCAAAAAAATCGTCTTAATCGTCTTATTATTAACAAAAACAAATCTGTAAAAATTGAATTTACAGTACTGCTTAGTGAAGAAAATAATATATGAAAGTTCACAAGCAATAACAGTGGAATTTGAACATCTAAAAGCACCAAATTCACCACTTCACTATGAGTAATAATAGCCTTTCATCTGCTACGAAGTTTAGTATGGTGTAATGTAATTTACACCACATTCTGAATCGAATGCAGGTACACAAAGAAATCCAATCAGCAAATAGTAAAATCGAATGCCAATTTCACCAAGTGTAGGAAAGTGTTCCACTTCAGACAATAAGCATGTGTATATGCAAGTTTGTTTTATATTATTATCAAGTGTTACACATGTCTGTAGGTGCATTTTTGCCACGCAAACCAATATGTTCAATATCTATCAAGATCAGTGGAATAAAAATTCAATGACATGTAATGAATATATTCAAGATTATGAACACCTATTAATATCAAAGGTGGCAAAAACTCTTTCTTCAAACTTTCATTCACGAAAAGTACTTTAGAAGAATAAAAAATATGATTTCTGTTTTATCACTCTCATACTTCTCAGGAAATATAAAAAATTTCATATTAAATTTTTTAATTACTTGAATAAATATTTTACAAAGTTTTCTACTCCAAATGAAATAATTTATAAAAACCATCTTTTTATTATACATTAGATACAAACAAATCATTAAAAACCATTCCAATCAAAATAACAATACAAACTAAGTCAGCAGTTTGATTTTAGTTTTCAAAATAATTTGCATTTCTTTATTGGCAATTTTATAACTATGAAGAATTTTTTCGACAACAGTATCATTGTAATTCAAGTTAAGGTTTTCAAACCTGCTATTAACTTCTCCCACTGGACTTGTATCGACCCAGTCTTGTAAAATATCACAAAAAACGTTCATTTCTTTCTTCAGTTTGTTGGCTATTGTAGTTATGTGTTCCTTACTCTTAGCTTCGCTGGATTTCTTCTTTCCTTTTTTTGGTCGTAGGGGTTTTGTCAATTCACGACAGAGCACACATATGAGGGAGGTTATACTAACAATCTGAAAATGAAGACGAGAAGAAGCCTTAGTAGTAGCTGTAGTATTTTCAATAGATCACAATAAAGTACAAATGACGTGCCAAGAAGTCGATAATATAGTTACACGAAAGTTGAAAAAAAGTGTCTGCTTGGAATAGTCATTATGCCTTCCTAGAATATTTCAACAATGCTCAAACTGAAAAATTTCTCAAAAAAACAATGAAAAGTATGAGTTTGGATTCTCTGACATAGTACCTACCTCTAATATACAACTGCGTGATTTTCATGAAGAAGGATTTTAGGCAGTCAAGAGAATTAGAAGAATAGAAATGCAATAATATTAATAATTTATAAACTTACCTCAACACAATTCACAGCAAGTTCCATTGATTTTCGTTTGTCTAGAAAATCATTGGTTCTCCTCAAAGTTGCATCTTTTAAAAATTCAGTCAGACTGCTAAGCTCGTTCTCAATATTCCTTGTACAACTTATTATATGTTCAGAATCATCACCAATCAGACTTAGGAAAAATTCAAAAAATGAACTGAATACCGATAAATATGGTGCTTCTAATGCACCGTGCAGCCGTGAAGGTAATGGTAAAGGTAACAACCCCTGAAATATTGTTAGTGAAACATAGTAAATACTGAAAAAGGGCTAAAATGTAAAAAATAAATCCTTCTTGTTTACCTGTTGAATTGGCTCAAACTTAGCAGACACTGTTGTTTCATGTGAAGTTTTCCATTCCTTTAGTATATTCTTGAGAGATTCTATGTGTTTTTGTCTGGTGCCATCTAATGATTTGACAATTTCAACAGCATTTGACATAGTAAATAATATATAAGTTCGAAGTTTCACAAAACATTTGTCTTGTTCAAACAAACATTTGGTTTCATCCCAATCTTCGGGGGAACTTGCTATCCTTTCTGGGTCCCAAGAAATATATACACTGAGATCATGATTGTCTCTGAAATTGAATGAGTTAAACAAAACTAAAAAATTAACTATCAAGTTTTTAAGCAATGGTAGTTTTCTTTTTAATCAATATGCATACGAAATTAAACAAGAAAAAACGGTCCAGTATCTGAGAAAATCAGTAAATATAAACAAACCCAAGATGGGGTTTCAAGCACAGACTCCAAGCAAGAAACAATACCTTGCTTGGCAACAAAAATAGAAATGAAGGCGAAACAATCAAAATAAAGAAATTTGTGTATTTTGTAGATATTGATTATTTATAGCAGACCCTTTTTGGCCTAGTAGGTTATCATCAGTGCTGGCCTGAAAAGTGAGTGGATCAGGCAAACATGTTGCTCGAGTGTTTTGAATTTTTACATTTTTCATAACACTTTCTCGTCAGGTTACCGTAAAAAGAAGCCACAAAATAACCTACTAGGTCAAAAGCAAAAATAACCAATAATTCCAGCGAAATATAATATAATTAAGGTATTATTCATTTAATATCGGACAATAAATATTGAATACTCAATATCAATTGTTACCTTTTTAATAAGAATTGATTTAAATTAAAAAAAAAATTATGTAAAACTCAAAATCATTTTCACAAAAGAAAACGTAAAATATTAAGAAAGGGGTTTTAACTCAACACTACTTTAAGGTTGAATAAAATGCAAAGATTTTTTTGAGATGTAGGGTTTTTCTCACAACACGCATTTCTATAGAAATATTTTCATTTATAATTGCAAGAGAGGTTTGTATTTTATCGGGTAAATTTGGGATATACAATGAGAAACTGAGCAATTAGACGAGAAACACTGTCTACTATTAAAAACGCGACACCGAAGGTTGAACGTTTTTAGGATAAAATTTTTCGAGTCATAGACAAGGAATAAGTTTAGGATAAAACAACAAAAATGTACCTTACATCGATACAAAAATAAGCACATTATCGTTTCTGTGTAGAGCTTGTTCTTCAATTCCGCTTTTACTTAATTCGGTAACTGCTGCCGCTCGATTTGAGTTATTTGTAATTTTGACACGTTTGACATCATCTATACCAATGTGTTGTGCTGAGCATTTAGTCCATTTGGAAATTTCATTAATTCCAATCGGCACATTCTTATAGTAACCATTAGAATTTTTCTTCTTCCAAAAGGGATTTGGTGTAAGAAATACTATGTCCAATTTTATACAAGTGCCTTGTTTTTTCATTAACTTTTTAAGTAAACATATTGTGCAAATGTCTTCCTCTGAAATATTTGGTGTAATCCATTTGTTGTCACATAATTTATTGTTACCGAAAATAGAGGATTATACTCAATACGTCCAAGTTTCTTTCCCATTATTTTCAATTTCAGATGCGAAATAAGTGGATTTGCAGTGAGCTGCTTCTCCTCCGCGCCAAGCTAATTCAAACACCATAATGTGATATAATATAATTTCTTATGAAGTCCTTCCGGATCATTTTCGTCATATAATTTGGTCATTGCAAATACTTCAGATTTATTAAGAGATGATGCACTAGATTTGAATTCGTTATAATATTAACTTTGTAGCATTTTAGCGGTCGTGTTCCAAATTGTTTTTAATACCGCTCCTTTGTAGTCTTCTCCGATATTTTTTCGCATATTAAATGCCCAAACTTCTCTCGATGGAAATATTTGGATCAAATTTATATCATTTTGCATTGAAAAAATATAAAATTGTAGCCAGATTGATGATTGCGTCTGTATTAGTAGGCACACGGGTATTATCAATTTGACTAATTTCGGCGTTCGTAGGTAGACTCACCGAATCAACACATTGTTAGTGTTTGGAAATTCAATAAGTTGTTAACAAACGTGTCAAACTATTTAGTTTGGCAACCGACACCGCGATAACAGATAAACAAATGAATGAGTGAAAAAAATACTTGTGCATCGTCGCTATTAAAATTGCAGTTAACTTTTGCCGCGACAATTGCACTGTGGCATTTGTGAATTTTTATACACGAGTTTAATTGTCATTGAAAAATAAGATATTATGTAAGTTGAAACTCAGAATTGTTTGATAGACTTGCGCTAGCCAAGAAAGAAGAGAGGCTGGAAAAATTCGATCCCAAGCATAGTTCAGAATGTTACACTGAAAAGCATTTTCTTTAAAGTATTAATTCTTCTATAGGAAAATATCATTTCAAGAACACAATTATATTAGCCTATAAAATGTTTCTACTTTGAATACAGAAAATTCAAAGAAATATAAACTATTTCTTTTCAAACAGACTTTTAGGCTTAATTTCATCTAATCTTTAGATATGTAATTTTGCCTTCAAGCAGAATAAAAATATTGTTCTTACCTTAAAAGATCACATTCAATGTTACTATCCTCTGGTGATATGATTAGGGAATACAGAGTATCCAGAGACATGCATTCGACTAAATTTAACATGATCCTATCTACCGCTATGGTGTTATAATGTATACTATTATTCATTCTTTCCCTGAAGTCCATGAATTCGTCTAATTTTATAAATGATCCAAACTTATATGAGAACGTTAAGTGGTCTGAGCTCTGAAATTAGGACACATTTGAAAAATTGATATAGTTCAAATCACAGCTCACAACAATGACAAAATATTCCAATTCTAATTCCAAATCAAATCAAATTAATGACATATATTACAAATTTCGAAAGTAATTATTGTGAACTAGGTAGTAATTGAGTTAAGAATATCATACTATCGAGTATTTCAAGTTACTATATTGTAATCCATGCATTATTTTTTCAACTGATGTAAATAGAATATTTTTGTAAATTTTCTCCCAAATTAAATAATTGGTTAACTTAATAATTATAAATCAATTTCACTGTCAAAATTATACTAAGAGATTATTATTGCTATGTATGAAGGAATATCAATATTATATACTTACATCCTTATAATTGGAAGAAAAAAATTTCAAGGTAATGTCAAACAGATTTGTACATAACGTGAATAATCCTGTAGTCGGTAACCTTGCACAGTGGATGAAGCCTAAGGAATCTAATTGTAAATGTTTGATATCCAAACTATTGTACATTTCCTGAGCACTGCTTCCACCACCTGAAATGATGAATGGACAATGTTATTTACAGTGTGTGTGATTTGAAACCGCAACACGAGCTTTATTCCAAGATATTGACAGATAAGAATTATACTCAATTATGTTTATTTGCATTTCAATCAGAATAGTACAATAAATGGTAACAAGAGTAATAATACAAAATGGGCCTGAAAACAATTTACAAAAGTTCTAGTTCAGCTCCAGGTGAACTATCCAATGAATACCTTTGATATAGCGTTCGCATGATGAACTTTTCTTTTACAGTGGAGGAAACAGGTGGGTTGTGGGTGAATTGAGATACTCCTCATTATTTTTTTAAACGTTCCTTGATTATCTTTTTAAATAGCTATTATTTCATTTGTTGAAGTGTAGGATGGACCTCATTGAATAATTTGAAGGTATTATACATGAAACTTCTTCTAAATACTATTCTGTCGTGCTAAGCATAAAGGGCGTATCTGTATTTTTCATGTTTTCGCAAAAATCATGTTTTACTATTAGATTGGGGGCAACTTTTGCAGATATGACAGTTTTCATTAATACTGGCTAATTTTCATTTACGACATTCAGTCCTAGTAGGATAGGAGTAAAATCATGCAGACAAGCCAAAACTGACCTAAATTCGTTACCTACAAATTTGTCAGATACGCCCTTTATGCTTAGCACGGCAGTATTGTATTATAGGGTGGTAGCGAAATATGACCTCTATAATGCAGGTTGAGGTTATGATTATCAGTCCTATACTTTATTTTATTACATAGGTATGGTGGACATTGTTTCATTATAATAGACTGTACTATTACTAGGGTAGGGGAGATTTCGACGATCTTCCATTTCCAACCATTTTGTGGGTTTCAGCATATGGGACACAGGTTAAAAAAAAATCTGCCATAAATGAATCTCAGACACGATTTATGTACTTTTTCGATGCGTCGGATATCACATTGATCTAAGCACAGACCATAAAGAGCATCACAGAAACTGAAATGACTTAGTACAAGTAGATCAGTTAACATCTGATATTTTGAGTGAGTTTGTCAGCAAGTGACGTTAGGGATAAAGCATTTTCAAAGAGCAGTAAGCTCTTTGGAGACAGCTACTAACCATCTTGAATCGAAGTTTTCTGTCCAGAACTAAACCTAAATTCTTAGCAACATTTGTAAAACCCAAATCTTTGCCATGAATTTTGACTGACATAACAGGTTCCACGATTTTTTGTCTTTATCAAAGTATTTATTTTCAAATTGTGCATATTAGAAGGATCTACTAACTGATCATTGTTGATTGTTCAAATGAATAATACAACTGTGTGTCGTAGGCATAGAAATGTGCATTACAATGATTCAAGCATGATATGAAATTATTTGTATATATGCCGAAAAGCAATGGTCCAAGTATGGATCCTTGGGGCACACCATAGAATTTTTTTCTTTTCCTGACTGGCCATTAGATGTTTCCACATATTTAAATTTGTTCTGTAAATAACTGCTCATGAGTTTTATAGCATCTTCGTGAAACCTACAAAGTTCAGAAAGAATAGAAATTAATAACTCATGGCTTATAGTGTCGAATGCTTTAGATTACTTCACTCAGAAAACGAGAACTGCCGTTTTTTCTGAATCTGCGGCACTGATAATATCATCTGTTATATTGAGCAATGCCGTTTACTACTGTATCCTGACCAAAAACCAGATTGTTCATCGGGCAAAATTGAATATTTTTCGAGATGGAGTCTTATTTGATGATTCATAATTTTCTCGAGTACATATGACAAACATACACACAATAATAATATAATAACAATACTCCCTCATAAACACTCATGGAGTGTACCCTGTGCGATAGAGGATGCCTTTAATTATTATCTGCCGTTGCGCTCCGGGGCGACTCACTTATTTTTGGTGGCGTATTCACTTTTTAGCTGTAGGAAAACCCGGAAAACCTACAGCACCACCCCGGGTAGTCAGCGCGAACTCCAAGCAAGCACCAAACGTCGGGATTGGCATTTAGACAACTTACATTGCCTATCGACTGCTATGAAATTGAGAACATTTTTCTCGTTTTTCCAGGATTCGAACCTGGCCAAACGCAAGCGGAAGTTTAGAAGGCCGGCATCTAACCGCCTCGCTACCGAGCACCATGGTAATATACTCATTGGACGAAGGTCATTCATTTTAAGTCACTATATATTTTTTTTTGGACAACTCAATTATTCGAGATATTTTCCAACTATCAGAAAAATCCTCTTCCAGTAGACAGTTTTGTTAGGTTTGTTAGTACTGGTAATAGCATTGGACAACAGTTTAGAATAATTTCTAGAATAATAAGGTCTGGACCGGTAGCCAGTGTTTTCACTTCTTTCAGACACCCATGAAATTCATAGTTACAGGGGAGAATTGGAACAGTTCATCAAAATGACATTTTCTATTGTGGTTATAATACGTCAACAAATTTTGTTCCTTTACTGAATTGTTTAATGATAATTCTTATCAGAATATCAAGATATTTTAGTGAGGTATCTGAAGCTTTCCTATTATGAATATAAAGGTTATGTAATCTTTTCCACAACACTCCATTATCGCTTTTATCATTTGCACAAAACTTAAGATAACCCTTTTTTTCATTCCTTGCGGCTATATTCACTTGATTCATTGTAATGGTTCCAATGATTCACGTTCTTAGATTTCTTATATATTTGACAGGATTTATCCTTGGTATCAGTGGTCCATGGAGGTTTTTGATCTCTGATTAAGATTTTTTTGTTTTGCTAATACTTCAAATATGCACATTAACAAATGATTAACATGAGTAACTTCATCATTTACGTTCCGGATATAATATACGTTTTGTGAAGGGTAAAAATTTCGAGAAGGACCAGTAGGCATTCTTTTCTCGAAAAAGTGGATTGTCTAATCGATTTGGGCATATTTTGAACACCTACATACCCAGTTTCATGTTTGGTATATAGGTGTTCCAAATATGCTCGAATCAAATAGGCTACCAACTTTTCCGAGAAAAAAGGTCTTTCTTGAAATTTTGACCCATTTAGTAGAGCATAGTTGGCCTTGAAAATACTTTCCATTTGTAGTGAGAAATCTGCCGATCACTGTATGAATCGTTAGACATGCTTTGTCATGAAAAATAATTTTCTTTGGAAAACGTTTTGACTCAATGAGTTAGAACTAACAAAGAGTTGAGATGTTCGACCTGGAATAAACCCTCCTTAGATACTCTAAAATGAGAACAATGTAAAAATAGAACAAATTTCATCACAAGACAATTTACAATTTAAATAATTTGTTTGCTGATTTGACCCAACATCACTGATCCTTCATAATTTCTGTAATTGAAAAGTAAGAAAATATGTTCATTACTCTTCAGTTCATATAGGAAAAAATACAAGCTCACCCAAAGAATGATACAGCCTAACTGCCAACAGTTTGGCATGAAAATTGTTCGGCGAATTCATCAACAAATTTTCCAACAAGGTCAGTGCTATGATCACGTAATCGGACTTCTTCTCAATTTGTCCTAGGTCATACAGAACATGAGCTGCCATCAAGGCATAGAGATCGGAGGGACCCAGATCGGTTGGGAGTAGGTTTTTACCATATGTTTGGTAACCGTGCTGATAATGCAAGGTTAAGGCAGTCACAAGAGCTTTCATGTGGTCCGTTGACAGATTTCGATGGCTACCACATAGCCTTGACAGTTGAAGAGCGCATATGTGACGCTGCATCTGGTGTTCCTATAAAGAAAAATAAATTGAAAAAAAAAACTTTTTCAGCATAGTAAAAGTAAATTATTATATATAAGATTATGAATAAATTTGGCGGTGGTCCTTGATTGATTATCAAACTTGATTTTTTTAGCCAATACTTGATGAACATTTTTAAAGTAAAAGTAGACTAAAGTTCTTTCTATAAAAATACTTTATTCAGACCTTTGTACAAATGAAAAATAGATAAAGTCCCAATCAATACAAAAGATCATTGCACTAGTCAATCATAATAATAATATTATAAAGCTAAAAATGTACAAAATATATCAACAACAAAATTCGTGATAAGAGTTATATATTTCAGTAACAAAAACCTTACCCTCTCCTCAATTTAGATATTCGACACAAAACAACTACTTTCCTGGCTAATACCACGACGGACGTTGAATTGAATCTGACGGACTAGGGACCTAGGGAGAACATTGCACAGATATCTGTCAGATTTAATTCAACGTCCGTCGTGGTATTAGCCAGGGAAGTAGTTGTTTTCTGACGGACATCTGCCTGATACTTTGTCTAATATTTTCAAAAAGATAAAACTCTACCCCGAGTTGCTTTGGAGTGCTTTCTGGTGTTTTCTAGAGGTGACGCTGCGACTGTCTTTTTACGAGAAGCCACATACACCTCAGAAAATCATTTCAAGTACCAATGAATTGCGTGGCATGACCAAGGACTTCGACTACTGTAAAAGTAGTTTTTTTCTGTCGCATATCTGCCTAAATTGAGGAGATGTTAAGGCTTTTTTTTACTGAAATTATGTCTCTCTCCTGAAGCCATCAGACTTTGTCTGATATTAAAAAAAATAGCGATGTACTTATATTCAAGAGCAGTTATAGATGTTGCTTCTTAAAATTATTTTGTAGTTTTGTATCCATACACAGTAGATATTCAGAAACAATAACTTGTTATTGGAATTTCAGCAGCAGAAAAGTCATATATGCACCAAATATGTAAATGTATTGATTGAAAATACTTATATAGTATTGTAACAACATTGAAAATCGACACATAACATATAATTTATGGATATGCTACAGAAATACTTGAATTTAAATATATCTGTAACATTCAACAAATGGTTCTGAACAAGTTCGTACATCCAAATCTTGATAAGGACTAATCATTTTACCGTTTGTGGCACACTTGTCGAACTAATTCCAACATCTTCAATTAATCTAGCAGATAATTCGCTCTGCTTTTCAGCATCCAAGAGATTCAAGAATATTCTCAAATCTGAGACACAACAAAGTTTGTGCCCAAACTTTCGGAAATATTCTATGAATAATTCAATTGTTTCACCAAGAAGCTCTGTAGTGCTGATCTCTTTCTCAGACAATTTTGAACATAGCTCAAATCGAGCTAGATATGGGCCTCGCAGGAGGAAACCTGAAAATAAAGGTTATTGAATTTTAATTTGTAATTTCTGAATTTGAACAGTGACTTTGAATGAGACAACATACCATTTTCAGCTCCATTTTCTACTGTCCTACAAATAAATTCATGAGCTTTATCAGGGGTGTCATCTACCGAATCCATTTCATTTTCTCTGCCATTGGAGGATTCCCGATTATTACTTAAATTTCCAACTGATATTAACTCAAATACAGAATTAACATATTCCTTCCATATATCCCATCTGTCCACACTGAAATAGAAGAATAATTAAAATTTACCTACCAATGAAACTCTTTTTCAATAATCCCTATACAATGTTGATTTTTTTTAATACTAACTCGGCAGTAACTATTAAATTTTACTCATCCCATATATTGACCCATTCAAAAGCAGGGTACTTTTCTAGAATTTTTATTTTTGTCATATAAGAATAATCAAAAAAACATAAATTGCTCTAAAATAGTGCCAAAATTTTAAAAATTAAATTTAAAATAATTGTTGGTACGCCAGGAGCCACATATGATGTAGATCTTTGAGTTCTACAAGGCTCAGATTTGGGTCCACTAATATTCCTGCTATCTATACAAAATCTGCCCCTTTAGATAAAATTAGGGTATATGGTACTTTTTGTAGACGATACTTCCATTGCTGAAGAAGCCAATTGCAAACAAGAATTACAATCTAAAATGAACAAAATGTCTGGATTCATAATCAGTACGATCACTTCACTAATAGTTCACTTTGTTCAAGTTCTGAATCTTTTAAATTTGTCTCACTTCTCAAGAAAATACCCCTGTTACTTCTGTCTAAGAGTTTTTAATTCAACTTTTTTGTGTAGTTGGTGTGCTTCAAATGTGTGATTGTTCAAAAGCATAATTTTTCATTGTTTCATCATACCACTAAGTTTTAATCTCTGAAAACGATGAAAACATGTTTTTCCTCGAGAAAATGGTAAGCAATTATATGAAAAAATATAATATTTATAGAAATATCATGGAAGGAATTGCCTAACTCTTGACTACCTCGTCGTGCCTCAATATTTTCTACTTGTTAAGAAAAGTACCACCTTACTGATTTCATACATGAATAAC
The DNA here is from genome assembly GCA_958502065.1 of Chrysolina americana. Taxonomy (NCBI): domain Eukaryota; kingdom Metazoa; phylum Arthropoda; class Insecta; order Coleoptera; family Chrysomelidae; genus Chrysolina; species Chrysolina americana. The sequence goes on from OY293410.1 coordinate 20,208,612, forward strand.
TATTTATTTTCAATTGTTTCAATAAATGTAATATGTATTAACATGTTCATATAACACATTTCTTTCAAGAACAGAAAATATTGAGAGAATTATTTCTGATGCACTTTTGAGTTAATGTAGCTGTGACAAGTTTTCTGTATGACTGGCATGCATTCATTCTAACTTCTGATAGTTCAGTAAAAGTATACAAATTTGCTTCAAGTGAATTCCTAGGTGGTAGAAAACTCACCTCTCAATCAAAATACCTTTGCAAATCATATTAATTTCATTCCATCTATTCAACTTCTTTAGGTATTTTAGTTTGTTTTGTGGCATGTTCGTACACTGCAATTTCAAACCTAAGGGGCCATTGAAGACTGCCAATATTTCTTCATACTTCTCAAGTAGTTCTAAAATCATCACATACAACTGAACTTCCTGTTCAGCATCAACTTTATTCTCTGTCAACAGTTTACTGAACATTCTTTCGGCAAGGCTAAGCAGGAGTTTACGCTTTTGGGGATCTTTAAACCCCTCCCCTCTAGTGGCTTGTAGTATTATGCTCATCACAGCCCAACAATAATAAGGGTTTTTTTGTTTGGTTTTGTATAATGCCATGGCACTCTGCTGCTGGGCCTTGAAGTCTGATATTCTCACATATGACATGAATAAGTGTGTATGCAGTTCTTCGTTACTTGGATCAATTTTTACTGCTGTCTCGTATAATTTACAAATTTTATCCACTAAAAGGTCATAATGGTTAAAACATTTCTGAAAACTTTTTCATAACTTTCTTACGTTCTTGCATTTCTCTATAGCAAAGAGTCATAGCCTGTAAGGTAGCATCATCAGTAGGCTTGTCGTCTGTGAGACACTTTAGTATTTCAGTGCTCTCGTGTTCCTTACCCATTCTATGCAATGTCAAAGCTTGCAATGCTTTTGCACAGTGTAAGTTTGGAGTTTTTTTTAGCACCTTGAAACATTCTTGCAGTGCCTTCTTGTTGTTACCACTATCCAACCAATCTAGAATGAATAATTATTGTACATTATTCAAAACAGAAATGTGAACATTTCCAGGTTGAATACAACATAACCTCACATCTTCCATACCCGGCATTCAAAACTGAAAACAGCATAGGAAAATCAAAATTTTGGTGAGCAGGAACTTACCATAAATGGGTCGGAGTCTTCGTTCAACCACATAACTATCCTGGTGCACGTGCATATTTGATTGAGCCCTAGACATTTTCAATTAATTTAGGTTATGTTTTAGAATATTTCCAGAGAACTGATTAACTTTGAAAAGACTTAATGTAACAAATTGTTGAGACTAAAAAACCAGTTTAGTAAAGTCTCTGTCTGTTATTAATAGCTTATTTTTTTATTGTTTACCTAGCTTAACCGCCATGACTGACATATTGGAAAATTAAATATTTTATTTTTTCAATGCGTTTAGCTTCGCTACCGGGTACATTTAGCCAGCTCGATAGGTTTTCAAAACTTCAGCCAACTAAACTTCAAACCGTACCTGTAATCTTTCGATTATACCTATACTTACTTTGTTTTTTTTTATTAACATATTAACATTCATTCAAAAATTACCTAAAAACCTAAACTACGTCCATTTCTTAATAATAATAATAATAAATGTTCTTTATTGGTAATAAAACCAAATGGCCATCGACCGAGGTCCTTCAGCCATCCATTTCTTATTTCTTCCGATATGCGTTTTTCACGCCGAAGTTAAATTATTATCTATCGATCAGGATGGGCTGTATGTAGAGCTTGAGAAGTTTTATACTTTTCGATTTTGTATTGTCACCAAATCTTAAAATACGTATGTCTATAATGATAATTTTTCATTTTCATATGTGATGAAAAATTTTGGTTTACACATTCAACAACTCCTTCATTCGCATTATTTAAATTTCCTATTCATTATATTGGATTATTTCAAATTCTGTGAATCAATTCAATAGAAATTATGACGTCACTTCAAGGCATCACTTAATTATCATATATTGTTTACCAATCCGCTAAATTATCTTTTTAATACTAAGGATAAAGTTGTTCTGTCAAACTTTATTCATTTATATAAATGATGATTTTACTGGTTTTTAGCCTTTCGTTCCATCAAAGCATTATATATTGAATATACATAAAATAAGTAATTATACATTATATATCTGTGCGTTCAACACAGGACAGTCTCGATGTTTCGACAACACAAGTGGTTGGCATTATCATGAGAAATTAGTATGATGACAGCTTCTCTGTTCCGTCGACTGCTTGCTATCGTTTGCATCGTCCTCAAGGTTATTGACCGACTATATATCTTTAGAAAATGCTAGAAGTTGTTCGTTTGTCATGTTTACATAGTATCTAATAATCTGATTTGAGCAAAGTTGTTTCATACAAAACAAACCAACATGAAGCTTGCTGCGCCATTTATGGCAGCATCTATGGTAGCTTTTGAATACAGCCTCTGTAATGCTGGTTGCCAATCGACGTAACATAAAACCATTATCTTTACTCTTAGGCAATGATAAAACATTGATACATAATTATAAGCTTGATAAAAGATAAGATAAAACCTTGTTGTAAGTTGTGACGATGTAGGTATAGAAATAGACACTTTTCGTAACTAATCACCCAGGATTCGAGATATAAACCAATAGAAATATATTTTTTATACTTACTCGATATAATACATATTTTTATTCTTTTTAGAAAAACCACATAATCTCATGAGAGCTTGTACTAGCAAGGAAGATCCGAAGCATGGAGCATGTGGCATTGGTTAATTTTAATATGGCCCACGTCGCCCACATCACGGTGTTTATTCTTTATAAACAAAAACAAAGATCTTGACTACCTATCCCAAGAATGTTTTTGTATCTGCTTTATAATATTCAGATAATAAAATAAAATAAAATAGATTTATTGATACAAAGTTTTCGATTTGGTCTACACATCATTTGATATATTCCAAACTCCGTCACCCAATCTTGCCGTCGCCCAAAAGAGTTCAGGGGAGGAAGAGGATGGGGAGAACGCACTGAGAGCCGCCTCCCCCTCCCTCTGACCATTTCTGGCCCTAGCGGGGGAGCGCTTTGTGCCAAGGGGTGCATAGGGTCCCCGGCGAGGGGGCGCCAGTATCCACCTCCGCTGGTGTTAGCGGTAGGTCAAATATTCCAAATGATAGTACATGTAATTCGTAGAATCCATGCCTCCTGCAAAGCTTATGCATGTCGTTCGTTAATCAATGTAGATAATGCTTTGTCTAAGTTTGGTCAGAGGAAGGTTGTTTCGATCTAATCCCGGAAAAGGCTGATGCAAAAAACCGGGTCGAGGTACTTCGCGCACTATCTAAAGGCGGCTTGGTTCCATGGAACCGGTTATTCCTCCCATCTTTCTTGAAAGATGGCCAAAGATTGATAAATCAGCCCGCCGTGTTTGCGGGGCTGATTATCATGGATTTTGAGCCTGGTATAAGGTATCTCATTAGCGTACTCTTGGGGAGGTGAAACCTGTAGATTTTCTCCGACAGGTAGAGTCGTCGCACAGCGCACCCATTCGAACGTATCTGTCCCTGTTGGTGATGATACGAAGTACTTTGTTCTGCATCCTGTCCAACCTCATTAAAGGGGTTTTGGGCAGGCTGCAGAACGCCGGGCAGGCATACAACAGCTGGCCGTATGATCTGTTTATAGATGGCCATTTTAGCCTCCAGTTTCATATGTGATCCCCTGGCTATCAGTGGGTATGTGCGTTTTACCGCAGCCGCGGCCCTCTGAATAGCCAGGTTGATGTGCTTTTGCCATGTTGTACGCTTGTCCAGCTGTACTTTCAGGTATCGCACATTCGTCTTGACCTCCACGGCTTTGCCCTTGACCCTCAACTTCTGGAGGACCTTCGAGAACTTGAATTTCTTCGAGAAGTTGATGGCTTCGGACTTGGCCGGGTTTACCACGATTTTATTCTCCTCTAGATACGGGATGATCTTCCTAATATTCAGATGATGAAATAAAAATTAAACAAGTGTGGTGATTTTTCTTTCCGACCCAGGATGAGAAAACAAAAAAAGCTCTGCCGAAACCAGGGATCGAACCAGGGACCTTTAGATCTTCAGTCTAACGCTCTCCCAACTGAGCTATTTCGGCTTATAAGTCGAAGATTTATATGTTGTTTATATTATATTTCCAAAAGATATGGGAGCTAGGAAAGACGAGAACTTCACCTTTCAACGCGTGATATGTCATGCACGACGATGATTTGAACTGTTTAGGAGTTTGGGACCGTCCAAAATATGATATGGTCATCCATCCAAACCGATTCAGTTATCGACAGTACCTACCCGACTTATCCGCTTATCAAACCAAAAATATACCTACCTACCTATATTCAGTGGCGTAGCTAGCACCCCCGCAACCCCCGCGGCGCAAGGGGGCGCAAGCTGGTTGACAGGGGCGCAAGGAAACCAGAAAATTTTGCTTTGCGTTTAAAGGAGGGTATGTTTCTTCATGGGGAAATTTCGATCAGTTTATAAATTTGAGTTTATTAAAAATTTATGGGTTAGGGGGTAGGGGCGCAAAGAAGGTTCCTGCGGGAGGGCTCGCTGAAAGTTATCTACGCCACTGCCTATAGTTTTATTCATTGTTAGACTTAAACTGTTAAATACATTTCACTAAAATTTCGTCAAACAATACAGGCATCATATTTGTTCATCCCACCTCTGTGGGTTCTACTGGGTTCGCCCGCATCCCGAATTGTAAGAACTATGAAGTGGAGGGTGTCATCGTCAGAGCGCAAATATTCCTTTTGACCAGACTTCACATAAGGCGACCCGAATGGATGAAGCGATCAATCGGAAGAGTCGTGGGCAAGAATTCCTATCCACAACACTTCCCAATAGGCAATCCACATGGACCAATCAGAACTATCCTGGCCAAGGCGGTATATTTGAATCGATGCTAAGACGGTTTAGTAGTCCCGAGTATTCAACTTGGATGGCAAGGTTAGTTTGGTTAGGTTAGATCATGTTCCCTTCTTTTTTCATTTTTAAGCCATAAAAGAAGGGAACATGATCTAATTTAACGAAACTGGACTTTGATATCCAAGTTGATCTTCAACATAACCAAAAATTACATTGAACACCACGCAGGGGCAACTAAAATAGAGTCTTGATTGGTCCATGCAGATTGCCTGTTGGAAAGTGTTGTGGATAGGAATTCTTGCGAGTCGTGGAGTGGGCAAGTCCAATTTGGAAGATTTATTTAATTTTGGATGCTTATTTTGTCAACTTCAGGTCAGGTAAGATTGCTTGATAATGTACGAGAATTTCAACTAACAATAATTGTAATTTTTCTGCACCCCCAGGTGAAATTGCCCTTCTTTCGTCAATCTTTTACCACCCCACCATTCTTGCCCTTCTGCCAGAGATTCACCTTGTACCAGGTACCAGAATAATAATAATGATAATAATAGCAGTTCGAAGTTTTCTGCAGGAGGCTTCGTCAGCCTGACCTCAATGAACTGCGCAATCCGATATCCCCGGAAGAAGTTCGACGGGCCCTCAAAGGCCCAAAAAATTTCCAAGTACCAACCACCATCTAGCAAGAGTTTGCAACTCATGGCTAGATGGGGAGCAACAGATTCCGTATTGGTTTGTCGAGGGGCGAACCGTGCTAATCCCCAAAAACGGAGATTTGTTTGATCCGAAGAAGTACAGACCGATAACATGCTTGAACGCATGTTACAAGATGTTTACCCGCATTTTATACATGCGAATAATCTCCGCAGTTGAGCCGGTGTATGAACGGATATATGAGCAAAGAGGGTCAAAGAAGGGTGTCGCTGGCTGCAAGGAGAACCTGCTCATCGACAGATGCATCACGCAGGACTCCGTGCAGTACAAGCGTAACCTTTCAATGAACTGGATCGACTATCGCAAGGCATCAAATAGTGAGATGCATTGAACAGCTGATGCCGCTCTGGAGGACTCGATTTACCATAACATCTGGTCAATTCAGAGTCCAAACAGAGCAGGTATTTTTAGAAGGGGCGTGTTTCAGGGAGACTCCCTCAGCCCTCTTCTCTTCTGCATCTCACTCCTGCCATTGTCCGTTGCACTACGGAAAATTCGCGGATACACCTGCGGCACCCCCAGCAACCGGAGGCATAAGGTCACCCATTTGTTTTACATGGATGACCTTAAACTTTATGCCTCTGGAGAAAAGGATCTTTATCAGTCTTTAAGGGTGGTGCAAGAGTACACGCATGCTATCGGAATGGACTTTGGGATCGACAAATGTGCCACGGTTCATATCAAAAGAGGACGATGCGAGGAATACGGAGAGGACGTTCAGCTCGTAGACGGAAGCATCCTACATCATCTGGATGCCGGAGAGACGTATACCTACCTAAGGGTGGAACAACGCCATACCCAAGAGGTGGCTACCGTTGAAAACTCTCTCCGCGGCAAGTATCAGCACAAACTCCAACAGATCTGTTCTTCAGAACTGTCGGGAAGAACAAAGTTGCTGCAACTAATATGCTTGCCGTTCCGATTCTACTTTACTCCTTTGGAGTAATGAAATCGACTCAGGAAGAGCTGCGACAACTCGATGTAAAAACTCGCAAAATGATGCATCTTTATAGGAGCTTGCATCCTAAATCGTCTGTTCCACGGTTATACTTTTCCAGACAACGGGGAGGACGTGGATTTTTGAGTTTGGAGAATGGTACTGGATGGAGCCTGTAAAGTCATCAGGAGTTCAGATCCCCTTCTCTGCTTAATATGCGATCACGAAAAAGCAGGGATTGGAGCATTTCTTTTCAAGGCAGCAACCCGTGCAGCCGATGAACTCGGTCTCGTATTCGACACTGAACGGACGAACCCAAACTCTATCACCGAGTTGGATCCCGTTCAGCAAAAAGCCCACGTAAAAGCTGCGGAGTGTGACAGGCTCCCACAGCTACATAGTGATAAGCCAATGCATGGGGTCGTCTTCAAGAACATTGAACACCTTGGCTGATCCAGAAACCTGACCTTCGCTTTTCTCAGGTCAAGTGGGCTGAAGTCGGAAACCGAGGGATTCATTATGACCTGCCAGGATGGTGTCTTCAACACCCTCGTCTACCGTAGTCGCGTGATGGTTATAGAGGTCCCTGACACTAGATGCAGAGCGTGTCGTGGGGCAGCTGAGACCTTAATGCATTTGCTGTCAGCTTGTCCAGCTTATGCAGTCTCAGCCTATATCCACAGGCATAACGCGACCCTACGAGTGTTGTACTACCATCTACGACACTCGTACGGTGTAGACGAGACACCGGTGTTGCCTTATGCTCCGGAGAATATTGAGTCCGTTGTGGAGAATGAGAAGTGCCGAATATATTGGAACTACTCATTCCCCACCCTCACACAAATACAAGCCAATAAGCCTGATGTAGTCCTCATCAACCATCAAAGTAGGACGATTTTCGTCATTGAGTTTTCACCTCCTGGCGAAACGAACATCGTCCGAAAAGAGGAGGAAAAACGGACTAAATATCGAGATCTTCTCTTTGAACTCCGCAGGCTTTATCCAAACCATTCTGTCAAGATGGTGGATCTGATAATAGGGGTCCTTGGTGGAATGATGCTCTCGAACTTGAAAATCATACCGGCTTGCCATGATGCGGCAGAAAACTTGGCCGGATGAATGCAGAAGGCCGTAATTCTTGGTTCACTCCGTCTTCTCAGGGCACATGACTCTCGGACCCAGTAATCACTCACGGACGTGGGGACTGTTCACTGGGGTTAATGATACACCAGCGCGCCCTCCGGAAGTGTCGGGGCTCCGGAGACAGGGCCTATCTGGGTAATTCCTAAATAATAATAATACTTCCTCATAAACACTCGTTGAGTGTACCCAAAGGCATAGCCTGTGCGGGTAGAGGACGGCTATTATTATTATTTGCCGTGGCGCTCCGGGGCGACTTACTGATTTTTTGTGGCACATTCACTTTTCAGCTATAGGAAAACCTGGATAACCTACAGCACCACCTCGAGTGGTCGGTGTGCATTCCAAGCTAGCACCAGACGAGATTGGTATCTAGACAACTCACTATACACTTGCTTTTCAACAAGGCAAGCGGTCGCCTATCGATCCGATATAAAGTAGTTGAGAAAAATTCTCTTGTACCTACATCGGGCTCGAACCGACTATCGCTATGCTGGAGTTTCGAACGGCCTGTCAGTCGCCCGCGTTTGTGGTGACACTCGGTATTCTAGCTTTCTGCCCATAGTAACTATGAGTTCCCCTCTCTCCTGTTTTGCTTATTTATACAAGGAGAGTGATGTTACATGGTGTTAGTTTTGGTAGTTTCTTCAAAGGTTTTTTGGAAAAAGTCAAAGTTTCCCTCGATATTCTTACTTTCGTTCATAATCCTGTGGACTTGGATATCACTCAAGTATTTTCATATTCATAGTGTTGTTGATTGATGCTTTCTGGAACTCCATTATCTGCTGAAATTGCAAATGAGTAGATGGCTCCTGTAGTTGACTTCGGTTGTTTGTTGTTTTTGTTTGCTACACCGTACTGACGAGAGTCGAAAGCTCGAAAAACGTGTATACGGTTTGTCCTCCTCCTGGAGGGCTGTGCCTGATAATATTTGATTCTTTGTTTTTCATAGTTTCCCTCGATATTCAATCCTTTCATCCTGGATACAGATTAATAAGTTTCCTGGACTTGGATCTCACGTAGTATCATTGGTGGTTTATGCTCTGGAATTAACTGAAACTGTAACTGTAATGACTGGTTTTTGTGGTTGCTTCCGTCTGTTTATCGCTTTTGCTTGCAACCATCAGGTGTCCTTACGTCAACATTACAGGTATCGCGGAAAATGTAATTTTGCAGCTGTCTCAATGTCACCGCATTGAACCTCGCAAACCCCCATAAAGGGGATAGGCAAGATTCTCCTTCGTGAGCATTTTATTGGGAATGATTATAACATAAAACTCTTAATTCAACTATCGGATTTGATAATAATAATAAAAAAGCAGTTTTTGACCATTTAGTACTGCGCAAGTTTCATAACTAAAACTAAAGAAATTATAAGTCCAACGACTTTTCACACAGTAGTACATCAATATATGTGACGTGGCCCTGGAAAGATGAAGTCAACCAAAGACAACGGTCGGTGTTATTTTCAGATTTAAGAGTATCATGCATGTCCATCATTCAACCGATGATCCCCTATGATCAGAACCACCGTCTCTGGAGCGGACAACTCTGCGACGAGAATCATCTCTTACTTTGATGATCGTGTAGGACTGTTTCCGACTTATTGTCTTGAATTTGCCTGAGGACAGGGAAGGACTAGTTTCAATAGATTCGAAACTTCTCGTTCTCTACAATAAATTCGTTATCGTACAGCACAGGCATGTCCCGTCTGAACTGTTTACTTGGAGATGTTTGGATTTAATTAGGCTGAAACCACATATATCATGCTGAACATGCTGGCAGAAAATTTATTATGATCTCAGTTGCTCCACGACACACCCTACATCTGGTCTCGACTACGGTGTTGAATACACTATTTCGATTGACCAATATGAATCTGTCGGTCTCCAACTTCAGCCTACTTACCCTGAAGTAGGCAAAAGTCACGTTTCTGGGTAAGACAAGGTCCTCGATGTTCTTGAAGAACTCTCCTTGGTTTATTCTCATGTAGCAGCAGGGGTTTTTTGCTGAAAGGGTTCAATTTGGTGATAAAATTTGGACCAGCCCGTTCAGTACCTACCGATTGCGATGAAGTTTACTAGCCGCATGTGCTGCTGCTTTGGGAAGAAACATTGGGATCACTGCTTTTTCATGATCGCGGATCATAAAATAAAAAGGGATCTGAGCACCAGATGACTTTAAGGGTGCATCCATTACCATTCTGGAGACACTTCAAACTATATAAGATACATTATTGATGTATATCGGGATGGAGTCGATGCCGGCAAGCGCTCGCAACATATCCGACCGAGTGTAGCGGTCGCTATTGGTGACAATCGGGAGTACCTTGTTTTGCATCCTGTCAAGCCTTTGGAATTGAGACTTGTAGAGATTGCAGAACACCAAGCAAGCGTACAACAATTCCGTGCAAACGATCTGCTTAGGCATAAGCAGCTTATTGTCCAACGTCAACGGCGACGTTCTGGAGATCAGATGGTGAATGCGCTTTACTGCCACGGCAGCGCGCTAGATCGCCAGACTTATGTGCGCGTTCATCGTTAGACGCATGTCCAGCTGCATTCCGAGATATCTGACAGGGCTGGACACCTTTATGACTTGACCATCGATCATCAACATACGCTAGATACGAGTAAACTTGCATTTTCTCGTGAAGTTGATGACCTCAGTCTTCGTCGAATTTACCAAAATCTTGTTTTCTGCGCTGAATACGGCATGATCTTCCTTTCCAGCCTACACTGGATCCGCATCGCGGCGACCTCGCTTGGGAAGGAATGGCAGTATATTGCGGTGTCATCCGCATATATTGCCGCTTCCGTTCCCGTAGATCGAGGAAAATCATGAGTATGTATAAAATCTACAGATGTGGTGATAGACTCGAGCCCTGTGGTACACCTACCTATTAGTGATAGTTGCTCTCAATTGACTAACGAAGCTGGGCTATATCAGACACGATTGCGGGAGAGTGCCGTTTACTCTCACCTCAAAAGTCCTGTCAACCAGGTAGGAATCAATTAGCCTTACCATATTATGTTTGTCCTTAGAATTTTGGCGATCAGACCTTCAACCCAGACGGTGTCGAAGGCTTTCTACATATCCAGCAGCATCATGACCGTGACAAAATGTCTGGATGAAGACCCTCTTTTACCCCAACTGCAATCCGACCCACTTGCGAGGTTGTATTATGAACAAAAATCGAAGCGGAAATCGAATTGAGATACGATAGATTTTTTTTTTATTTATATAATTGACCTTCGTAGCGTATTTCATTTGACTCCTATTAACCAGCTCTCTATCTTTTACCGATACTGAGATCCCAATGCAAATACTCTAATTTGAATAGACCTGTACATCCAAAACAGTGGAATACCAAAAAAAATTGCTCAGAGAAACTGAAGAATATGTTAATGAGTTTGGGAGTTATATTTAAAAACATGCTGTATGATAAATTGTCGATGAGATGAGTATATCTTCATAAGACGTGAATGGACACCTTCTGTCGTACTTTTTTCGTTTCTTTATTGAGGCTAGGTGTGCAGACAGTCCCCACGATATGTAGGCTAACAAACCAAGCACAGAGAGAGGTGGCCGTGCATTTTGATGGTTTTACAACTACAACGATATCTTAGTCGGTCTCGTGCCGGTGTTGTTATTGTTTGAAGCAAACTTTAGAAATCATTGACCGTTGTCAGAAAATTAACTAACTAGAACAAAGACGGGATTCGTGACTAGTAAAGTTTTAAAAGGCGGAGTGGCCGATGTTTTGGCAAAAGTTTACAATCGTGTGAAATTGAATAGATTCTTCGAGCTATTCTTTGAACATTTGTAGTAAGAAGTTACATTTTTGCACTATTATAGGACTTATGTGGTGAGATTTGGTTGTATTTGCGAAGCATACTTCTTCATCGTATAGGTGAGTAGTGATGATTTTTAATGGTCATTTACTTCAGCATATTTTTTATATGGGATTGATTGACGATACACAAATCCCCTCTCATACGAAAATGTTAGAAATTAGTAAGGATTACGAGTTCAATATAGCGTTAGGTATCACAATGAGACCATGACCATTTCAAAATCTATTTCGATATAACAAAAAAACTAATTTTTCAGATAGGTATTTTCTATCATTCTTGAAGTAGAGATGAATCATAACTGGCAATACAAACAAACACACAAAAGGTGTTTCCCTTCAGGAATATGAATCACTAGCAAAATGTTTGATTTGCAAGATATGGACGGAAAGGCATCCCTGATTACATATGATATTCTATGGGTATCCGTTTGATGTCCAATGCTAGTAGGGATATCCCCGGATTTAAAATGGATATCCGTTCAGAAGATATTTTATGAATGCCATAAAAGATATGCAAAGCAATCATAAATTCGTATACAGGGCTATTCAAATTCGAGTCTATGCATGGGGATCTCGGTGACGGTAAAAGATAGAAGGGTTGTTAAATGGGAGCAAAGTTGCATATTTCAGAGGCCAATTACCTGCTATAATTGAAGAATATCAAATAATAAAAAGTGATCCAATGACAAGTTGACATTTTTCAATTACAGCTTCACCGGAAGCGATCCAAAAGATGAAGTAGTTTAAAATTTGAAGTTCATTGAGTTCACCGATGATGACTTCCTCAATGTGTTGCTTTCTTTTTCATTCGAAATGGAAACGGACACATTTTCTTTTTAGGAAACCAAATAGCTGTCATGTTCCCATAGCAACTGCATAGAAAGTCACTTGTGCTTGCATGGTTCCCGGCCAGAACAATAAATGCTATGTAAAATTCATGAAGTAAACAACAAAACAACGCCGTTAAATTGTCACTTATTCAATACATTCTGGTGAAACTTAATATCTTGTATGAACCACAAACGTTACTGGAAGATAATGCCCATCAAGCATAAGGCGACATCCTTCCCTCCGGCCAAAGGCACTTTGACCATCGTTAGCTTCCGGAAATTATCATCTTCATAATGTTACACGATAGCTATTTAGTTTGAACAAACAACAGATTCATAATGCCCTCGGACATTATGGGCCTGTTAATAGCTACCGTTGCTAAGGTATATTATGATAGACAAGTGGAAAATAAATAGCTATAATGACCTACTACAGAAATTTGCTGATAGACTTGTTGCAGAAAGGTGTGAGACACATCTGAATCTCTCTACAGGCGATAAGTGAGAGTCTGATTCGATAAATCTGTGTCTCATATCGATGAGTGAGATAAAAGAATCCGTGTGAGTCAAAGCTATCATCAGTCTCGCCATTAGTCTATACCTTTTACCTTACTAAAGCATGTTCATGACAGGAATTTCCTGCTTAATGAATAGGAGCGTGAATAATGCCTCTTCCAAGAAATGTTATTGAATTTGTATTATCCATGCGTTTAAGATAGTGAATGTATTCATATTCAAACCATTGTTCTTAATAAACAAATAACAATCAAGCTGCGATATTGGAAATTCAAATACGAACGTTTCTCAATAATATGCTTGTAATACATTAAAAACTAGATTTTATCGGTATCGTTAATAACATTCAGTAATATTATTTTTCTATATAACTGTTGGAAAAATAACCTTTTTTTATGTTTCGTTGAGTAATAGGGTGAATTATATACACAAGCCTCACGCTCCGTGAGTTATACATTTTGACTCACGGGGTGTGGCCAATCAGCGACAAGCAGATTCATTACTCAACAGTTATACAAGATAAAAATATCAGAAAATGTTCGTAGGTCAGTATAGCAAAGGTTTGATATGTAGCCGGACACACCAATTTATTAGCGAGATGGTGTGAGTGCGAATCTCAGATGGATAATCAGCTTTTTTTTTCCGATATGGATGTTTATTTTCAATATGACTCAGATTTTCATTTCTTACTACGTAAAATTATTCATTTAATTTTTATTTTCTTCTACTAGAAGAAACACATCGTCTATTTTTATTGAACGGTGAACACTGGTTATAGTAATAGAAAAGTATACAACTTTCGACAAATTCTGGCAATTGTGCATCCAGGATTTCGGTTTGATAGGTAGGGGGTGAGCATATGATTTACCAGACCTTTTTTCTTCGTCAACCCTGGATGTTATGGATATTATGACTAAAAGTAGTACCTAGTAGTCATGCTTTGATAAAGTGCCTCAGTGGTACATGAACTTATATATTCAGTATTAACAGCTCGATATCAATAACTACAAAAATAGTTTGCACACATTCTATTCCAATATTATCCAAGTTACCTTCTTTCTTATTTTATAGAAATCAGTTACAAACATTATACTATCCGAAATAATCATTCAGAGGAATTCACGGTATCTAACTCGTTTATAATTCTCGTAGGTCTTGAATTCAGAACCGTTAGAGAGAAAGTTTTATCAATAAGGCTTGGATACACACAAATGGAAACTTCCTCATTTTAATCGCTTTTACCCAGGTATTTAGAAGATTTTATTATAGCTTACAAGATTTAGTTATTGTTTGCATTACCTATTGGTTTTTTTTCTATGCCGTCAGCCACATATATATCATACTTTCGTATAGTTCCAGTTCATTTCATCTCGTTCAAATTTCAACATACTATTTTTTGAGACTCAAGGATAACGTTAACAATGTTGCTTAATTATGGAATTGGTACTTTGCTGGTGAATTATTCATTTTTGCATTCGGGGAGATTTGTTGATTTCTTTTGAAATTAGAGAATGGGAAGCGATTGATGATGGAAAAAATCATATAACATATCATATATCAAAATCGTCATTATTATCTATGAGAAGAAATTCTGAATATTCATTGTTTAGTAGTTATGTCAAGGAATCTTAAGTATTTTGTGTGGGATTTCGTTCATGTAGGCAGAAATGGTAAGAATCACTAGATTATTTTACGCAACTAAATAAACAGCAGGTTAAAATATTAATTATTATTACGGTAATTTGTTTATCTACGCATTCAGACTGCCAGCTGTCTCAATTCCCTTATACTGGTACATGTAACAGTTTCTTTTAATTGTACTGTTTATGGATCGCAACGGAAAATGAGATATGTTCTCGAAACCTATAGTGGAAATTATAGTAAGTGTGGCCCAATTTGGTCTGAAGTCTTCTTTTTCTAAGCTCGTGATGGGATACTATTGATCAAATATCTTCGAATTTCAAAGAATTACATACTTTTGCAACTCAGTTTTTACAAAGTGAAAAGAACTTGTTGAAATTCGAGAAATAATAGTGGGAAGTTTTCTTTAAGGGTATCTTTCGGTTATGAGGAAATTGAAATGTTTTATGATTGTTGAAAAATACAGGAAGCGCAACTTCAGGAGGACCCAAAGTTTCAAATGGAATTTACCTTAAAACTCTGGTATCTGCCAACGATATTTGACAGTTGTGATGATGATAATCAACTAACTGTAATTTTTCAATATATTTTAAATATTTTTTTGTCACAAATTCGAAGTTCTTTCGGATAATCAGGAAAATATAGTGTAATTTGAAAAAAGTCGGGGGTAAATTCTCAGAAGTAGCGAAAAAATAAACGTATTTAAGTACTATAACTACATACCCAAATTGAAAACTGTATCTTCAAAACCATAGAAAAATTGAGAGAGAACCTCACTTCGTGGTTACCAGGTATATTAATCTGTTTAATTTGTATTTTCGAGAAAAGTTAAATAAAGAAGCAAGGAAAATTAACGTGTGTTAATGCTCAATTTCAATCCTGAGAATACTAATATTATTAATAATATTAATTGACCAACATGCTTACATATAATTTTGAGCAAAAAACTACCACTTTCGTACAATTTCCACTTAGTCTTGATTCATTGGTAACGACTGGTCTCGGCTTTTACACCAATTTGAAGAAAATTCTGGTAGAATTCATTGTAATTCTTAATAAATATGGTACGTACTATAAAGTAATACCTACTCAATCTAGTGAACATGGCTAAAATTGATAATATTTTCTCTTCTGCTTCTTCTTTTTTTGTAACAACATTGGTAGAAAGAACGATGCAAATTTCTAATAACCAGGAGTCACTGGATCCGGAGATGAACCACATTTGAAATGACCAACGCCAAAATGGAAAAATCCCAGGAGAAATACAGAAGCAATTCGAAAGGATCAAGACGATTCTAGATCGACCACAAAATCATGTTATCATCCTTCCATACCTCACAGGTATTTATGAGAAAATCAGGAGGAACCGAAAAAAGTACAACATCAAGAGCTGCTTTCAATCCGGCAGTACCTTTCTCACAAAGACAAAACCTGATGAAATACAGCAGCATCCAGCAAAATCTGCATTTACGAAGTCCCATGTGAATGTGGAGATTTTTACATCGGAGAGACCAAGAGACCATCATCTGTAAGAATAACCGATGACAAAAAGTGGACTCAACGGGGAAAGACATCTAAATCGGGAATTGCTGACAATGCCTAGACTGAGCACCATCGAATTCTTTGGAACGAGGCTGATATTCTTCATAAACAGGAACACTGGTTCAAACGAAAATTCATCGAAACCGCGTATATCGAAGCCAATAGCGCTTTCAATCAGCCGAGCTACACGCGCCACAACACCGCTATGATTATACCTTAATTATACATAATCAATAGATCTCTTTTCATCTGAACTTGTCAGTATTCACGTAAAGACGATTGCGGATACAAGCAATCGAAACGTTGAGAAAAAGTGAAAGAAGTCGAATAGCTTTCAAACCCATTAAGACGATGGACCTAAGTAATCAAGTTACTTCATCATCTACAGCCTTCAAATAATGATAATTTATATCAAAATTTCTGCTCGTTTGGCTTCCCACTTATTTTTCTTTGGTTTTGCGTTTAAGAACAAAGAACATTTTTGATAGCTTGATAGCTAATAGATATACGATGCATGTTTGCAGTCAATGTTATTAAATTTTTGACCACGTACATTCTTGCGTAAACATACCTATTACAATATTGTCGGCTAATTAATATGTTTTAGTACGAGTTTGCGAAAATACAGTCGCAATCTCTTGTTCAATTACATATACAAATTTGATAATTGTAGGTCGTTTATATAATACAAATGTTTTGATTAATTCAACAGGTCAAAAATTTAATATAGGACAAAATGTAGTGTGAAAGTCTCAGACAAAGCTTTGAGCTTCACTTGAAAACTCTAAAACTTTTGATGAAGTAAAGCTTTCCAAATTTCAGCAATTCCATTAACCACAGTGTCACACAAGTGTTTACAGTAGCCGAAACTATGTGTCCAGAACAAACATCGATAAAAACAATATTAACATACCAGGATGAAAGTTTGAGAAACTATTACAGAGCTATGTGAAAGAAAAACTTAGTAACTGCTAACCATGAGCAAAAGCCAATTGTACGAAATGGCACTATATTTCGGTGAGGATATACCTAAGGCATTTCGAGACATCATCTAAAAGAGCGTACCATACCATTCGGGAAATAAAAACTCTATAAAGCTAAATGGCTGTTTATTTTAAAATGTTCCTAAAGGGAGTTTTTAAGGAATCTTCAGTTTGCAACGAATAAAGATAATAAACTCTTTGACACTTCTTCAGTACCTCAATATACACGATGATAAGTACAAATAGAAGTAATAGTGACAATACTTACAGTAATGCAAGTAGCAAAACTGAGTTTGATTCAACTTTCTTAAAAAAAAATGCAAATATATGATATCTTCGAGGAATGGTGATATATCTTCACACTGATAGTGAAAAAGTTGGTACTTAGTGACAACCAAGGTTACCACCCGCTATGATCGCCATATAGAAAATATATCACCTATACCATTTTAAATAGGTATTGTATTGGATGTGCAAAATTTCATTGTCAATCTTCATCGATCTTTATTTATTAGTATGATTTTGATGTATTTTTTTTGTTAATATTGATAGCAGATCTATTTATTTCAATTTGGTAAATAGCGAGCGAAGCGAGCATGTTTTTATCTATATTATCAGTCAAGTTAGATAACCGATTGTAGTGTGAAAGTATTGCATTTTACTTAGATAGTAAGGTTAGCTTAGGTTAGGTCATTTTGTCTTAATTTTTTCATCCTTAAGCCACAAGAGAGCGAGCGGAGCGAGCTTAACCTTTGAATTTTGAAGAGGTTCATAAGTTCCTTCTAGTCCATTTATTAAATTAATATTTAAAATTGTTATGAATTGTAGCAATTGCAAATATTGAAGAATTGAGCAGATAAAAAACAAATGAATTAAGCCATTTGCTCATATTTAAAAACAGTGTCGACAAAAAAAGGAGGCATTTTGTGTGATTTTCAATCGAAAATTGTGTTTAAATGTGGTAAATTTTCAAGATTCTGAATGGAATAACTCAATAAGTGTTTGAGACGCTCTGGAATTTTCGTCTAATTCATGTTTTGGAGACAAAACTACGTAAGTTGAACGACTTTTATGTTACCAACATAATTGATATATCTCTCAGAGGTTGTTGTTTTCATAAACTGATTGATATAGACAAAACAATCCTCTTCTCAAAAATTCACACATTATTTGGAACGAACAAAGGTTTCTATCAAGTTTTCGAAAGTTTTAAAATTAGATTTTGCGGAAATTCTTTTCATTTTAAATAAATCGTTGTAACTTTCCATATCCCTTATTGAGTAAATGTTGATAGACTGTTCTTGATTATTGCTGGATTACTATGAACCTGTTATATTTGACAGAGTAAGTTTTTCCGACTCATTTCAATACAGTGTACTTAATTTTTCATTGGACAGTCTAAAAATCCAATTTGAACATTATTTTATTCATCATGAATGAATTCTTTGAAATTACATGAATTTGTCATATCATTCAATTGTAATTTCACTTACTGTTACCCACATTAAGCCTTGCACAATTCATATTGTTTATTTCTTTCACAACTCGAACATCCTTATTCAAAAGAGCACTCAACTTGTTAAACTGAGCGTACAGAACGAAAATAAGAAATGTTAACCGCTTAGTGGTTTTTGGATGAAATGAAACAATCATTAAAGTTTTAACGGTCTGATGGATGGACTCTATTTCTCTGAAAGAAATCGAATAAGGAATAGTCTTTCCGCTGTTTCAAGGCAATTTTCACTTGATTTTCATGCCTAGACGATCGTAACATTCAATGGCTTTATATGGATAAACACAATCATTTACGTTTCAACTGTTTCTAATTTAACATTATGCCGGGACAGTATGCTGGCTCATGTTCGTAGTATTGGTCCCTGGAGCTTCCATATATTCTTCTTTTCTTCAGTATGCGCCTCAGCAAAGGCATTATACAGTGCGACTTTTGATAGTCCCCCCTGTTAAGATTCGAACGGTTTGACGTACAGATATAAAAAAAAACGTTTGGAGGGTATCACCCATACTATTTTTTTAAATAAAACAAATTTTAATAGCATGGGGGGTTATGTGTCACATTTCGAATTCCGAGACACTTGACCCCCATGATTTTTTAAATTTTCAAGTTGAGTTGCCCCCTCGCGCCATCTATGAAGCAATTACATAGTGATTCATTTCGAAACGTAGTATCGGATATACCCTCCAAACGTTTTTTAATAGTTTGTACGTCATACTGTTTAGAAGTTAACAAGGTGGGGACTATTAAAAGCCGCACTGTATAATTAGAGCTTTGAATGTGACGAAACTTTTGTATTGAGTGCAGTTTCAGTCTCGGATTATAAGAGGGCAATGAAAAAACTTAAACCTAAAAAAACACAGGATAGGATGGTGTTCTACCATATTCTATAAAATAATCTGGAGAATGGTTGAGAGGGCCTCTGCTCCTCGTTTATTATCTGATAATTTCATCCGATGCTTTTCTCCAATGCTGGAAAACGTCTATAGTTCCACCAATTTTCAAATCCGGCAACAATATGGACAATAGCAACTATAGACCCATATCCATAAGGTGCGCACCAGTCAAGTTATTTGAATAAATAGACTACTGTGATTTATATATTGAGGAGTATTTTATGTCTGAAAAACATGGATTCATTGCCAATACATCTATTAATATAAACTGCTCATTTTGGAAATTGCGTTTACGAATCTTTGGAAAGTAAATTACAGTTAGAAACAGTTTATACTGATCTTTGTAAAGCGTCAGAGAAAGTATTGTTGATATAATTTTAGGTTTGGACTGTCAGGTAAGTACCTTCCTGAAATAATGAAATATAACCTTGAAATATAACGGAAATGCCTCAGGAAAATTTGAAGTCAACTCGGGAGTTCCACAAGACTCGAATCTAGGACCTCTCTCACTTTAAATATTTATCAACAATCTGCTAAAATCTTCAGAATGTATATAATTTGCTGACATTCTATAAATATTAGAACAAATACACTCTGTATGAGATTTTTATGCTTCAAAAGATATTAACAGAGTTTATGAATAGTTTGATTGATAAACTGTACCAAAACGTCAAAAATATGATTGGAGTTGAGGTTGCAATAGGCTGTGATAGAGTGAAAGATTTTGGTATCACCTATGATACCAACTTTTCCTTTTCCCACTTAAAAGCATACTCAAATTCGCCAAAAAGTTGCTGGGATACGTAATCAGGCAATCTACTAACTTCACTAATAATAATTCCCATAAATATCTTTACTACAGGGTCTACAGGCTAATTCGACCTGAATTAGAGTTTGATGCAATATGGTTTATTGAATACCAAACGAAATTGAATCAGTTGTAAAAAAATTGAAAACTTATTTCAAGATACACTCACTTAAAGAAATATAATAAATTAGCTGACTACAAAATAGTACGAACATACCAACTGAGAAATTAATTGAAGTATCATCATTACAAAATAGACATTGATATTTTTGTATAAATTTGAGACTTTGACGTTCCATCCAAAAACCGATACAAGATGGATAACTACTAACATTGATACTGATACTATATTCTTGAACTGCACGTATGTATATCACTTATATCACGTTAGCAAGTTTCATCTTCCTTCGATAATTAGAAATTGTTTCAGAATTACTATTCGTTTTCGGGCTGCGTTCACTTCACACATTCTTAATGATTTCGCTAATTCCGAAATCGATATTTTATTGCAAACCTTGTTCAGTTAGTTCTAGTTCGTCCTTAGTCAACACGAACATTCAAAGTCGTGAGTTCGGAAATAAACAGTGAATGAAAGAAATTTCCTTTTGGTCGATATTTGAAAACTACTCATAGTAAAATTTCTTGATATATAAATTAATTGTCAGGACAATAACTGTACTCAGTGTGTCTTGAATATGTTTTCAATTGAATATCAGATTATTTTATCTTCAGTAATTACCGGGGTGGCCTCGTAACTATACCAAGGATGCAGGTAATTCATTCATTAAATTACGAACGTTGCGTAAAATAAAAAAATCATGGTATAAACCACAGTTTGAATTATTATAAACACTCAATTTTATAAAGCAAAATTGATACCTTATAATTTTTTCCTTTAACTAAAATAAACTTACTTTCTGGTCCACTGCGAGTAGTTATACACAATTCTTATTCGTTTTTCTGTGAATAGATATACCAGTAGCTCTGAAATATGTAGGAATAATACTGAAAATTCTGAATGAGCCCCGACAAAAATATTTTGGGGATACGTTGGCTATGGTCCTAATTTTGTGTTTTTGTGTTTGTCATTAATATTTTTTTCATGGAAGACGTTCCATAAATCAAATTTTTGGTTTCTGCAGTGAGGATTGAAGTTGACGTTGAAGTATTGAATTACAAATAAAAATTCAACATAGTTCTTTTGATTAATTGAGTTTTCGTTGATTCTGATATCAAAATCATACGAATGTATCTGTGAGAAGTCATGTATTGGATTTATAAAGTGCGATTCTGTTGATTCCATGGAAAAATTTCTTCAGAAAGTCCAAAACTACCATCATATCAAAAATTCAATGATTTGAGTTTGGATTTAATTTTTTTTCACTTATTGTTGGATAATATTTTGAATTTCTAGTTGATTCACTATCCCCTAGAAATTACTACGTTCAGACATCTAACTGAAGATAACTATAATTAGTGAGATTCTTACCCAAAATAATGAAATAAGAATGGGGGAATCACAAATTGTCACAGGCCCCATTAAGGGATTATTGCCCGAAATTGGAACTCGGTAATCTCTTCAGCAAAGAATACGGATATACCTATTGCAGTTTTTCATTTGAAAAAAATTTTATTGGAAAATTTTTGAGTTGTGATGGTCTACTTTTAAACCGACAAACTATCTTGCGCGTTCCTTTTTTTGAAGTTAACGAATTACTTTTCATCACTAATGTTTTCATTTGAAGAAGAAGGTATGTACAGATTTTTGAGCGCGGAAGCAAATTAAATCATGAAATGGGTCCACGCAGATTAACGACCTCCTCATTGACCACCTGTTAGTCGTCCCAAATTAAGACATACAACATACCTAAACACCTACAGAAACGTATTTTAGGAAATGGACGAATAATAAATATAATGAATTGATGAAAACAAATGTGGGTTGTTTTCAAGAAGTGGTATAATCGACTGAGCTCAACAATAGGAAATAGCAGTATTTTTTGACATTTCTCTGTTATAAGGAAGGATACTGTTTAATTCTCATATTAGAGTATAATGGGGGATAATTCAATGAAAATTTCTGATGTCCCCATTAATAATATTTCGAAAATATGGAAGAAAATACTGATTTGAAATATTGTCAGTCACTGGAACAGCCTGTAGTTCATCAAGTTTTTAAACCGGATTTTGAAACAATTTATTTAACGTTCCTATAGACAGTAATTTTTAACAATTTTCGCGTTATTACGATTTTGGTTTGCACCAGTATCTTAATAAATACATATCCTCAAAAGTTTCAACACTGAATGTTTCAAATTTTCACCTGTCAGTATACATGAGGACTTTCGGAGTAAATATATCAATTTTATAGGAAGTTATACAGTGTGATTAAAAATATTTTGTCATTTGCAGGTTTTGGAAAACCCAGAAAGTTTTTTCTTCAAATGGAAACCCTGCGATTAGTTCTGTGTCTGAGGTATCAAACGTATCAAAATAAATTATATCTGTTGAACAGTTAGTTTATTGAGATAATTATACTACCCAGTGATCCTCAACTGGTATCCATTTAAAGGAAACAGTTGTAGCGATCCTCAATTGGTTCTTGGGAGAAACAGTTATATCATTCTTTTTTTGCATGGTGTTGTTGCAATAATAGACTCCAACGTTCTTGCTCTGGTATGCTTCCGCTTTTTTTCGTTATTATTTCTCGTTTCAACAATTTGTTCAGACTCCTAAGAGAGTTCAATTCAGAATTAAAGGACAAAAATCAAATCGATGCATAATACCCAAAATGGCAAAAATCCAATTTCTGCCAACGAAAACTGGTCATAGGATCGATCTGATAAAAGTGCTAAGTGATGTGGATGCCAGAGTGTACAAAATATCAAAATTTGGGCAAAATTAGTCAAAAGCCATTTCACGAAGTGAATGTGTCATTTGCAACCTATCGGATGGATTAAAATACAAAATTATTTTAGAAGCAGTTAGCTGATTATATTGTCTCTTCTTGACCAAGATTGAAAAATTCCATCCAATTCTTCGGCTTTATCGGTGTCAAGATATAGCAAAATGTCAAACGATTGGTTGGCAACATTATACTAAAGATGAATGTTAAGAAATGTAGTTATGTTCAAAGTAGGATTTCCAGTGAATTTGTTGCTGATGTTTTATTCTGAGAGGTCACTTTGCCAAATACTAGATTGAATATGGGCCCCTAAAAATATTTCACGGGTTTGTATCGTATTTTGACTAAGTAGGTATAAGTACTAATGATAATGATGGTCATATAAGATTAAATAACTTTACATGGGCCGTGATGGTCATGATGGTAGAGCGCTTGTCTCTTAACCTAAGAGTCATGGGGTCGATTCCCAGCTTGGTCATCGGTCTCGTGCATGGCATCACACGTTAAAAGGTAAGGGCTGCATCTTCCCTAGCTCGGACAAGTCTTCCGAAGACTTTTGAGGGTTGTACTCTTAAGGGTGTGCAGCTGGTTGACGGAAATAACAATTTTAACAATTTTTTTAATATGAGAAACAACACATAAAATTTACGAATGATCGATTTTCTGTTATAAAAATAATTGAAATTTGAAATCACATAACTCTGCCATGACCATGCCATAGAATAACACCACTGAATGCAATTTTATATCGCTCGAGGCTTATCCGTAGTGGCCTCCATTCTTTTTAATCGTGACCACAAATGACTGTGACCCTCAAAAATATGATTTAACAAGATGGAAATCTGCAATAATGAAGACCTGACAAAAATGTTATTACCGTGATAATAGGTAGCCAAAGTTAATGTATTGCATACATAAATAAAAAATGATTCATGGTTCGATGTAAAATGCTTATGATTCGCTCTATAAGATGGGTATAATTATTGGGTCAGTCACATGAATAAAACATAACGATGTGTTTTCTAGATTAATAGTTTTTTTTTCTAGTTCACGAACTGACATTTTTTGAATCAATTAACTCAATTGTAGCGGATTCAACCTATAACCGCAAATATATATAGATATTCAGAGGAAATATAATTGATCAAGCAAAATTTTTCAAAATAATGAGGAATGATTTAGTTTTTAGAGAAAATTGAGGATAATGTAATGTTTTTATTATACAGCACTGATTGCCATTGGCGAATCACCTTTTTTCCATTGTGTCCTTAGAAACATCGAGAACTCCTTTGACATTAAGAACGTCTAGTTGCTCGTTGTTGGCTGCCGCTTTTTGGTTGTTTACATGGACTGAGTTATTGGGAGTTGTACGTCTCTTCGCACCGGTTTGTCGAATCGTTATAACTGGCGTAGGGCATTTCGTGTCAATAATATATTTTTTATAAAACGTAATATGTGATTGTGCTGGAAACATGTAGAAAACATCCATTCATTCCGTTATTTATGTCTGTCAAAACTCAAATAATGGGATTACTCTGATTCTTTCATGAAAGCCGTCATGTTTCATTTGAATTGATCTAGCCTGAAAACATAACAGTTGACCAGTTGAGTGAATAGAGAAACGCTTCGAAGATAATCGAGACTAGCCTGAAGTAACAAGGAAAGTATGTTTAATGGAACTGCTATAACTATATCAGAATCAATCGCACATAAAGTATCATTATCATGATTACTGTAACAGCAATGCAAATAATTGTGACAACGATTGGAGCACCAGTCGGAGTTAGGATTTTTTCAATTGTGGCTTGACTGGGGTGAGTCTTGCACAATTCACTGTTGCGTTCAAGTCAACAGTGCTGCTAGTAAGGTGACGTATTGAGTTAGATACAAAGCCTACCCAGTGGCTAATGATCGAGGCAATCGATGCCAATATATACACTATATGAAAAAAAATTGTTATCCATCATAATACTAATATGACACTAGAGAATTTTCTGTTCTTTCGGGATATTTTTTCAAATTTTGGTCATCTCTAATAGTTTTTGAAACAGTTGCAGAAAAATAAACCATTCTTTTGTCTTTTACGTTACTGTGTATAACTTTATCATTTTTTTCGGACGAAATTTATCTTTTAAAATATTTTTCAGTCGGTCCCGTCAGATCAATAACTTCATTATTCATTGATCGATGAAATTATGTTTACTGATACTCCAATCTGGTGAAAAATGTGTGTTTTATAGGGGTGCCTCCATTTTAAATGGATCACATTGTATATTTCGGTAATTTTTATTCGTCTCCATACTTATTCTATTTTGAATTAGTCAATTTTTACGACGAGCTAGCCTCTTGATCCAGTATTCAATTTTGAATCAGGACTCTGTAACATGACTGTAACGCACAAATCGATTGAAACTGTGAATCAACTTGTGATAATTGAGAAGTGCATGCACGTCGGTTTTTGTTCAAATCAAGTGAAAGTGTGTAGTGGCGTTGTACGATGTATATAAATTACCTCCGGGAAAGTTTTTACTCATCGAGTCGAAAATAATTGCTATAATTTCCGAGATTTTTTACATTAGTAGGAAAACGTTGAGGCTGCAAATAATGTTAATGAAATCTTGGGTCAATGTTCCTTGCAACTTATCCTATCTGACGTGTCTTATAATAAAAAGTGTTTTTACAAGTTTATTAGAATTTGGCCTAGATTTATTGTTATTGACAAGATTTGTAAACACACGATCTATGGATTACAAGGCAGAGGCTTCAGCTACATGGGATAATGCACTTTATTACTGACTGTATATTCTGTTTTTCAAATCTAATAGTAGGCTTGACAGTGAGGCTAATATAAATACAATGGAAGTTGAAATGGATGACATAGATTCTTCTCTTCCACCAGACATTCAAGAAGCTACAGAGTAACTTCACATCATTTGTCTGAAAAATCACGGAAATAATATGAAATTGCTTATTCACATTACAAGTATACATTGACATTATTTAAGAAAATGAGAACCTATGGCTCCCCCACAGCCGGTTGGCAGGGGTTTGTTATCACCATCTTGCCTGATGCCGTATATTTTCATGGGCCAAAATTTTTCAGACTTTTTGGAATGTGAATTGTCTTTACTTAAAAGTTTTTGTAACCTATGCTTTTAATAACTTCATCGAATGAAGTCAAATGAAGAAAGTTGAAGGCAAGTTCACTGAAAGCGTACTTTTACTTATAATCGAAGTAATGGAAGTGGTATTAATTCTCTATAATAAAAGCTGAATTTAACAAATCATGAAAAACGTGGATATAAGTAAATTCTTAAATTGATCGCATTTTTCAAACAAAAAAGTGTTGGATACCGTCCGAAAAAATAAAAAATTCTGGCAAGGGAAGCTCCTGTTTTTATGATTGAGGTGACAACCCTTTTTGGATTATTTGAATCGTGCCGTAGTGAAGAACTCTACACATTGAGAGTAGGTAACATCGAAGAAAGAATACAATCATCACCATTTCATATTTCGGATACCAAAACCAACATTCAAAGAACTTTTTGCATCGTTGGACTCTATGTGAATCATTACTGTGAATATGCTATAGTACGCCCAACTTATGTTACTCACCGTCGGTTTGTCGTGGATTTCTCTAACAAATGTACTGTTCAACCAGTTGAATGTAAGTTAATGCCTTCCACTATTGATGAGTTTCTGAAATTATCAGATCTGCAGCAGTTTACCGGACATTGCTTTCGAAAATCTTCAGCATCTCTATTAGCGGATTCAGGAGCAAATTTCACTACAATAAAACATAAAACGACATGGCAAATGGAAGTCCTCAACTGAAGCTGAGGGTTACATCGAGGATTTCATTGAAAATAAAATTACTGATAAAATATTTCCTGGTAAAGTTCTGGTTCTGCGCCAGCATTATTTGATCATCCCTCTTCAATAGCACCATCATTGGTTAGCGATGAAGTACCTCCTACAGTTGGACAGTCAGTTGGACTGAATACTTCGTCAGTTACAGGGAATCAATATTACCAATTGAACAAACTACCAAATACATGTTGAAGTTTATGAATTATTTGTTCTATACCTGAATAGGTGTTCTGATTATTATAAGAATTTCTATTGGAGAGATTTATATTATTGAGTATCCATCATGTCAACTGTCATTTTACTTTTAACACTGGTGTTAGGAGTATTATCAACACTACTGTTTTAAAGTGATTTTGACACAATGTGGAAACGTCAGTTTTTAATTCTTATGCCTTTGAATTTAAAACGTCATGATGTTTTTTCTGTCTGTACAAAACATTCACTCTACTAAAGGCACTTTCGAAAATTTGTTGCTTCTGAATGCCCTTATTAAAAAAACGGACAGAACGGAGAAACATATCAAGAAAATGAAATGACAGTCCTTTAGGGTATAATTTTGTATACATTTTTGCTTATTCAAAGACAAGGTGCTATAACTTGAATAGAAATTGAATCGAACAGTCTCTATTCACCGTGAAAATACGATAGTATTTTATGGTTTTGTCAACTAATTTTATCAATACAAGATAAAACAAGTACTGAGTAAAAAAATCACTAGACTGTAACGTGTGAATCATATGATAAAAATTAGTCAAAATGATAAAAAGCGTTTTCAGATATTTTCAACGTAACTTCAAAACGTTGATTAGGTTTTTCACATTTTATGAATTTTATTAACGGAAACTGGACTTTTTGAAAAACGGCAATGATTAAGTCTACTGAACTCAATTCATATTTGATGTGATTGTTTGGTGTTATGATCGTAAAGATTGGTTTGATTTTGAAATACATGGAGTGTAGGCCATGAGAAATATGGGGCATGAAAAGTAAATGATGAGCAGTGAGAATGGTATCCACAGATGAAATATCCGTCAAACTCCTAGATATTTTGTAACAGTTCATCTCAAATAAATTCCATGATATGGTTTTCTAAAGGGAGATTTTGACCCATTTGGAATTCAAGAAATGTTTTTCTCCCTTCCCAGTTGTATTGAAATCAATCCCCACCGGCTTTAAATTCACACTGCTAATTCGAGAAATTTATTTTCTTCATTATTTGTACACCTATACCGGGTGATTTAGCCAAGTATTCGCGGCCTGGTAACTTTCTTATTTGTAGAAAAAACAATAAGGTTTCTTGTACAGTTTTTCAATGGTATATTGAAAGCTATCGAAACCCTGATTTCTATTATCTACATGTTGTCACCTGTAAAAAATTTCAATTTCAATTGAAGTGACAAGTTTGGAAAATGTAACATCATCAAAAACGTTAATTTTTCTTCTGCAAAAATGAAACACCACCAAGAAAATAAAAATTGATCAGATGTTCGAAGAGACGTCCTCAATTGTTTCCAGAATACAACTTTCCCCTGTTATAACAAACTGAGTGCTTATTCCCTTTGGAGAATGACGCTGTTCAACGTCTGACACTCATGGCGTATTATGTTGTAGAGATTTGCAAGGGCCTCAATGGAACCACATTCTTTGAAATAGGACCAGAGAAAAAACTCCATTACGATAAGATCTGGCGACCTTACAGTCCTTACAACACTCGTACTTCTCGACGTTTTTATGATGGAAATGTATAATATTTTATATGGTTGAACTCAGAACGACAGCCTCTATTATAATTTACAATAAAAAAAAATTACCGAAAATCTTTGACAGGTGACAACATGTAGATGATTGAAATCAGTCACTCAATGGCTTTCAATAATCCATTGAAAATATATATAAGGGATGTAATGGTTTTTTCTACAAATGAGAAAGTTACAAGACCGCGATTACTTGGATGAATCACCCGGTATAACTGTTTTAGATAAAAAATAATACGTTCACTTTCCTGCAATACCAGTGGGGGAATTGTCAGTTTTTAAGGTTTGTGTTACACTGTACAGATTTCCAGTAGCACAAAAAAAATCACCTTGAAACCTGTTTCCGATATCGATATAAACTGATACAGTAAGTAACCCGCTTTACGAGCGCAATATAAAGTAACTGTGAAGCGGATAAACAAAAAGTGCTTGTTGAGCCCATTTCCATACAATTAATAATCATTTATGGTAATGTCGATAATAATTGTTTGAAGTGTTGCAAAAATATATGCTGTTTGTGCAAATTAGCAATTGGTTCCTACTCTACTAAAAGAGCATGATGAAATTATAGTCCAGTTAACGAAATGCGAAAAAGGGGTTGCATATTGAGTTGAAGGGAAGAGAATATTTGACTTCGGGACCCTGTTAAGACTGGTTAGGAGGTAAACATACATATACCAACTATTCTCATTCTTGAGGGTGGCAGTGGCACCAAGGTGAAAGAAAACTAGTAGTACATTTTATTAGCTTCAATATTGATGTAAACATTTTTTACCAAATAAAACCCACAGCAACATTGTTATTTTTTTAAATCTGTGATATTAGATAGAAACATATACACGTATAGACATATTATATGGAGAGGAAATTATATCGACCGGCTTATTCTTTAATATACTATATTTCAATGTATCAGAAGTGAATGTACAAATATTTATAAACCAATAATACTAATATATAATATAATGAATCTCATCTCTTGAAATTGTTACAGCTGCAAAAATCATTATCCTGAGCTTAGAGATATAGTGAATAGAAAATCATCCTTTCGTATATGCATACAAGAAACTCATCTGAAACAACGGGATAATTTCAATATCAAAGATTATACGGCTCACAAAAGAGACTGTTACCATCCTCAGAGTCAGAGGGGAAGTTGCAATATTCATCAAAGAAAACGACAAATTCTACATCAGTGTAGGCTTCAAATCGTTGCAATTCTCGTGGATTTTCCTCTCAAGCTATCTATCCATCTGTAAAATCTACCTACCCGATGGTGATTGGGATATTGGTGATATCCAAGATGTAATTGACCAGCTACCAACTCCAGTACTAATTGTTGGCAACTTCAATGGCCACAATCCTTTGTGGGGCTCTGAAAGGTTGGATAGGAGGGGAAGATTACTCGAAACCTTCTCGAAGACAACGACCTAATCCTTTTCAATACTGGAGAAGGCACTTACCTGTACCAATGGTCAAATAACCTGTCCTCCCTCGATTTAGCATTCTGCTCTCCTACAGTTGCTCCAGCATATCAGTGGAAATGTCTCGGCAATCACTTGACAGATCACTTTCCAACCTCTATCGAATTTGTGGGTCGGACTGAAACACATGCTGAATTATGGAAACTCGAAAATGCAAATTGAGCATTATTTGAGAAGAATCTTTAATTTCTGTCTACAGATGTCAATGAAGTTACCGTGAAGATCATATCAGCTGCCCAGATAGTGGTGCCGTAAAAAATGGCATGAAAGGAAAAAAATGGTTCGAAAGTGCAGAGAGATTACCGGTCGTGAAAGTTTACCTTTTCAGAAAAATAGATTATTTGTCGAATAAAGCCCGTTCGTATAGCCAATGTGCTGAGTATTTTGCCCTTTTCGGTCTTATCAAAGATTTTCCTGAAGAATTTGAAATGTTAGGAGAATACTGGTGTTTGAGATGGGTTTTCTTGGTACCAGCCCTCCAGAAGAGAAACGGCTTCCCAGTAGTATGAAGAATTGTAGATTAATGTTCACATATTGTTTTGTATATTCAGATTTTGTATTTACCTCTTCCTCTGATCCATACATGCTATTTAATGAGGTGTTTCTAATATTTTGTACATTCGTGATTCAATAGTGGGTGATTTGATAAATCCGAATCGATGACAAATAGTACTTAAAAATCTGAAGCTACAGCTTCTATTTCGTGTATAGTAAAATGTATGCGATTTGTAATGATCACCATAATTACCAAATTATCATCATAGTGTTGGCCATTTCTTGCTGTGGACTTTGGAGAAATTGTTCAAATACAAGTGTCCACAGTGAATGTTATGAAAATTTTGCAAGAATCCTTGTGCTTGCGGTTTTTCCCCAACATTTACAAGTAGAATCGATTGCATGCTTCTTCATAGCCTCGTTGGACGAAACTAAGACAGTATTTTCAAAAGTATAACTTCATAAATCTGAAGATTTCCTAATCTCTCAATATAAAGAAAGGTTATGTACCCCAATAAATGCATAATAAATTCAAAACATGTACCTCGTTCTTTGATAATATATTAAGAAGTAGCTATTTCATTAAAGAAATAATTTTCTAAATGAAACACACAAATATATTCATTATAGAACCATTTTTCTCTACCAGTTTGCCAATAATGTCTGATTAGCAAGTTGGTGCACATGATTTTTTTTCGATATTTGTAAAAATCTAAGAATGAAGTAGTGTTTTTCGCAAGGCTGACTTCGTGTTCTGGTCGGTTTTCACAAAAGTTGAGAAATGGCACTCGTGTGCAGCAATTGTAGGTCATGTATAGAAGACTAGTAGTCAGCAGAAACTTAAAACAAAATAACAAGGAAGGGGAATGAAGACAATCGATAAATATTGTAGATTGTTCTGCAAGTAGGAAGTACCATGATTCACTAGCGTGGCACTTATACGAATTTTATGACAACCCATGCTCAGCTGAACTTTTTTTTCTTTGATGAGTAAACTTCCAAATGTCTTTTTTTTAGGATGGAAATTGGAGCTGTCCTTCTCTTAGTCCTATCTACCTTCATTCCTCATATTAATGGACATGGAAGACTGATAGAACCTCCAAGTCGATCGTCTGCATGGAGATATGGTTTCAATACTCCTCACAATTATAATGACCACGAGCTATTTTGTGGTGGATTTACTAGACAATGGGTGAAGAATGAGGGTAAATGTGGGGTCTGCGGAGACCCTTGGGATTCAAAGTAAGTTTGCACAGTTATTAGAAAATAACATAAATGTATTTCAAAAGGAGGACTTTTCTTTTATGAAAAAACTTGTCTTTCGTACAACATGCGGAAATCTTATCGTGTTAACCTTATATACTACGGATTTCCATTAATTTAATCCAAGATTCAAAATATGTTTCAATATTATCTGAAAGGAAAATGTGTGACTGATCCAGTAGCAATAATTCAATATAGAACATCGTCAGAACTTGCTCAGAATAATGATTTTTCAGGACTCCCAGAGCCAATGAATATGGTGGTACTTACGGAAAAGGTATTATAGTACGAAAGTATCCAGTTGGTAACGTCATAACTATTCGAGTGGAACTGACAGCTTTCCACTACGGATACTTCGAGTTCGCCATTTGTCCCAACTACCAGAACACCACGCAGGAGTGCCTGAATCAAAACATTCTACAAATAGTGAAGCCTCAGGACAATGTGGAGCACAAAGGTATCAGGTACTTTCCTAAAGACGGGAATAAGGTCTACGAAATGAAGTATAGATTACCCAAGAAGAGCTGTGAACACTGTCTCATGCAGTGGAGATATGTTGCAGGTGAGCTCCCATTCTAATTGCTGAGAATGAAAATATTTTTTTGTTCAATTCCTCTCAATATTTCACTCAATTGATGTGGAATTGATTATTGGCCGTAGTAGTCGTGATGGTAGAGCTCTTGCCTCTCCATCACAGGGTCGTGGGTTCAATTCCCTGCATGGTCACTGGTTCTAGTGCATGGCATCACACGTTGACAGGTAAGGGCTACGTCTTTCGTAGCTCGCACAAGTCTCTGACTTCTGAGGGTTGCTCGTAAGGGTGTAGCTGGTTGACGGATATAACAATTTTTAACAATTTTAACATACCTGGGCCAAGTATAAAAAAATTAAATATTTCCGGCAATCTATCAAAAAATCTGGTGAATAAATGATTATCAATTTTGAAATTTGAGTTTGACGAAGTTTGGTTAAATGAACGTTTTCATATCTCAAAAAACTTCTCAAAGCAAAACACCACCTTCGTAATTTTTTGTGAATTTGATTTAAGAAAGGCATAATTTCAATCATTATAGTTCATTAATAAACAAAATTTTGATTTTTGAAAATTTCAGGGCAGTTTTCTTTCTGTTGAAACCTCATTTCGAAAAGGTGTACAAAACCAAAACCAAAATAAATCAAATCAAATCAAAGCAAAATACGCTTTATTATCTGAAGAACAAAAGTTCTTATTGACAAAGCAAGGCTTAAAAACAGGTCAATTTGTATATATAAAAAAATATGAAATATAAAATATAAAAAATTCCATACTCATAACCATTGTAAATACAATAGTCACAATTTACAATATAAAATTCATATAATAACATATACCTACAAGTAATTACAGTCACAAAATTCACAACAAGTAACATCAATCCAACACTCAATCGTTTAGAAATCAAAATATTATTATTATAACAGAGGAAAACAGACCTCGTATAATTCGATAACCAACATTATTTTTTTTTATTTGAAATAAAGAGAGGGGTGATGTAAGACTAAGTAAAATCTAAATATATTTAGAATCTTTCGGAATCAAATTCGTCCATCGAATAGAATGCTCTATCTAGTAAAATATTTCTCACGGTAGTTTTGAATTTCCTTTTATCAATAATTATTTTTGTTGCATTAGGTAGGTGGTTGAACATTTTCTTTCCGTTGAATATAAAGAAATTTTTCACTAGTGAAGACCTTGGAAGTACTAAGGGCTTGTCTAGTAGTGTATTGTGCTGTAGAATGTACTCTATCTCTATATTTACTGTGGATGAGACATACTGTTTCCAATATGTAAATGCAAGGTAGCGTTAAGATTTTATGTTCTATGAATAAAGGCTTACAAGAGTCCCTGGGCTTGGCTTTGTTCATGTACCTTATTGCCCTTTTCTGCAAAACGAATATAATTTCAAGTAAAAAACCACTACAAGATCCCCAAAAGCAAATTCCGTATCTAAGATGTGAATCAATTAAAGCAAAGTAAACTTTTCTGTCCATGTCCCTACCCAGTTCCCATGAGGTTGTTTTTACTGCAAAACACCCAGAGGCAATTTTTTTTCCCCGTCTTTATATGATCCTCAAACTTTAGCTTATCATCAATGTATAGGCCGAGGAATTTGGTTGATTTCTTACTGCTAATTTCCTGATTACCCAGATAAAGTTCTGGCAGATGACCTTTGAAAGTGATGATATTAGTTTTTGCTATGTTTAAAGATAGCATATTTGCATCACACCACGTTTTTATCTTGACAACATCCATTTTGATTTGTTGATGCAAATCTATTTCATTTAATAACATCGTATGACATCGTTATGTCATTGTATTAAGTTTTGATTTCGAATTCACCTACATTTCAGAAGATACGGTGAAGCTTAAGGAAACGACTGGAGGAAAGTTGGTTGGGGTGTTAATGGTTCGGATGTTATGAGTTTTTCTGTGGGTCCACGCACGACGCTGTTTTGACAAATGAATTGACCTTGGTTAAAAACTATTGCAGATAAGTTTGTGAAACTCGGGTGCGTTATATCGACGATTTTAACAAAACCTTCACGACAACTGTCATAAACGCCAAAGAAGCCTTAAAATTGGGAAAAGTTTTATTGTTCATAACATATCAGCTGTGGATAATATTTTTGTATTGTATTTCATGTCTTATCAGCATATTGATAACATTCGAGCAACACGAGTGTATAATTTTGTTTGTGTTTCATATGACTAATCATATAATTAATAACTGTCATTCCTCTCGTTATTTTTAATTAAAGCACGTATTTAATAATTGTGAATTCAAGTGGTTCATTAGCACTTTGATTTGGTTCATGAACACATTCATGGTAGTCTCTCATAGGGTGACTATTTTCGACGTCTTATCAATATAGGCGAACGCGAACGGGCGATTGATATGGATATAGAAATTTCAATCTGACTAGTGTCACGGTGAGTACCCATAAGTTACCAATCACTTATGCAATATCGAAATGTAGTGTAATTGTTCGCAAATACGGTATCGCCTCGAAATTCAATCCAGAAAATGTTAAAATCATAAGAGGATGTCAATCAACCCGTAAGATAAATTTGAACAGAGTACTATTTTACGTTCCATGAAACCATTGCGAATAATATGAGATATAATAAATTAAGCTAGGTCCTTCGCTGGAGTGAAGAGTTACGATTTCATAACATCTGGTATAAATCTCGATACTATTTATGAATGAATCCGAATATTATATACTCGTATACTTGATAATAGTTACTAGGCATTCAGTATGTTCTGTAAGTGAAATTGTTTGTATTATTATCCGAAGGAACTTACATCAACATTGGTGTCTTTAATATCTGTATTACCAACACTGCTTTATGTGAGGGGCGTGTTAGATGTATAGCAAAAATAGCTGAAATTTTTTTATAATCACTGGCATTGATGATCATCATTTAATACTGTTTCACCATTAATTCTTGTCTAAATTTCATTTTCAGTAGGATATTTTATTGATAAAATCGAGTAGGTGATAATTTTACTTTGATTCTATTTGCTTTGCAGGTAACAACTGGGGCAATTGTCCAAATGGAACAGGAGCTGTCGGTTGTGGTCCACAGGAGGAATTCAGAGCGTGTGCTGACGTAACCATAGCTGGAAAGTCAGATCAACCCCTGGTGCCGGAACTGGAAGAACCCTCCACCACTGTACTATCGCCGACGAGTGTCACAATACTACCAACCGTACCAACACCAGAAGGAACCTACAACCCTATCTCTACGCTGTTCATCTCTATCATTTCTTTTTTAGTGGTATTTTCGATTTTCTTCCTTCTCTATTTTCATTTCTACCACATTGGTAACCAAGTTAAGAACTGGATCAAAGGCCCCAAAGCGAAAGCAACTTTGAATGCACCTGCCCCACAACCTCCTCCAAGGGCCAAGAGAGCTAGAAGTCCTATAGGACAGGGAGCTAGAGATGGAATGCATGAGATTGATCTGCGAAGAGAGAGTATGGCATGAGGTGGAATGTAACGATATGACTTTCATTCTCGTCGTGATTCGAATAATTTTTTCAATATTTTCCCTGCCAAATTTTGAAAGAGAACGATGAAAATCCTAGAGTGAATCACGAAGAGACATAATACAGGGTGTAGATAATCAACAAAATGTTTTTAGAAAAGGTTGATCCTACCAACATTTTTGAACGAAAACATTGGTCAAGTGATACCCCATTTATAACTTTTAATGGCAAATAGTTGATTCACTGGTTTAGAAGCGAAGTGGTCGTGCGGTGTGAGAGCACTTGCCTCCCACCCAGTCGGCTTGGGTTCGATCCCCACCGCCTACTATGGAGCTGAAGTGGTTTGATATCCACTTGGACGTAAGTTGTAGGTCTCGGATCTCCTTTGCTCGGACAAGCTCTGCTTTTGAGGGGTTTTTCCTGAAAACATGGGTGATTCGTATAGCCTAAAAGCAGAATATTGTTGGTATATTCGTATTCGGACTGCTTGTAACGTAAGCGTTGTAAACAAATTGCAGTGTGGCTGCTTCTGCTTGAACTACACGGTTCTAAACCAACATACATACCAAGGATATTGAATATTATTTGTAGAGGAAGGCTATGTTACAATGTAGTCTCTCAATTGACGTCACCGCGAAATATTTCTGTGCTTCCAAGAGAGGCATATCGTGTTCCGTTATAAAGTATAAACTATGAGGAGGCATCGCGATGACGTCATTGACAGGTCGATAAAATCAGTTGAGGCCATCCTCTACTAATTGTGATCAAAGTCCTTCCATAGAAACAGGTACTTCACGGTCATTGGTTCGTATTTATTGGGGTTCCACTATAGATATTTCGGATTGATTACCCATTTTAAGTGCGAGAAAATTCCCATCAAAGAGTTGCCTTACTCTTTGCAAGGCACTAACATGAAGACAGTCAGTATGATACAATTTAATACAGTAACGAAGGTTGAAAACCATCTAGAACTGGTTAATTTTTAATACATGTTTTCAAGTGAAAATTTTGGAAGGGTAAGTGAATGCTGTCTCAGTAATCAAAATTCACTGTTTGCTATAGTTTTTAACTAGTCATTCGGTATAATTTCAATTGGACACCCTGTTTAACTCCTTTTATTTCACTCAATCCAGTGAATATTTTAGATGTTTAGTGAGTAACTAGAGACGTTGACAAATAAGGCATATTTATGAAATATACTGATTTTTTCCAATATCATATGCCAGTTAAACAATGGATGAATAATATTTATTCCAAATTGAAATAATTAGTATGTACCTGAAGTATGGAATGAATTCATTATTAAGGAATAAAATATTACTCAAAATTTCGATATTTATTTGTTAATGCACTTCTTACTTGTTATGTGCTGCACTTCAGATTCAGCTATGATGTTATTCACATGCTATCAATGGAAAAATTGTTCCAGGGCAGAATCTTAGGGACCATGTATCTCATATTCGGGATCGAGGTATCAGAACCCCTCCTCAGTTAACAGTCAGTTAACAAAGTGGCAGATATACCACGTGTCGTTCTGGCTGTAGAGAAGGCCCGCACATATCGCCAACGGGAGGCATCAGAATCCGCAGGGTCTCAAAGGGAAAGGAGGGACACCGTTCCTCTGATTCGGAGGCATGAGACACAAGAAGCAAGCTAGGATCAAGTCCGCGAAACATCACGCGTCTCGTATCCAATGTGTGGTAGACTACGTGGCGACCAGTAGGCCTCACAAGCCTACTATGGAGCGATTTGCTGACGAGCTTACCACACATTGAATAAAAGGTGTGCTGTTTAACATCAAACATTACTGTCTTGATAGGATATGAATACTAGTGGCTGCGATAATAGTAACATGAAGTCGCTTATTTTAAGAAATAGTCTCATCTGCTGCTGAATATCTATTCGCAACTCAACGTAGATACTCCAGCCCTAGCGCAGTTCGAGGCTTTCTGTAGGAATAGGATAATTTTCGATGAATGATGATTCTGTCTGCGAAGATTGGATTTATTCTGACTCAGGTACTTCTATATGCTCATGACCGTATCTGGATTATTACATTTTCAATAACATCGGTTGGCCCTTTTTTATCTACTGTCTTAATGTCGTAGTTTTCCTTTGCTATTTTAGAATTTCTGAGAATGGCACCGAGCGTGTGTTCTGCCACTGCCAACTTGTCCATTTGGCCTAATCTGCAGTTTCTCTGATGCTCCTTGAGTCTTGTTGCCATGGAACTCTTTGTGGTTCCGATGTACACCGTTCCGCAAATGCATCGTATGCGATATACCTCCGCTACTGATAGTAGTGGGGGTCTTTTGCCGATCTAAGGCTTTGCTGTATCTTCGTGGTGGATTTGAAGACCGTTTTTATGTTGTTCTGTTTCATGGTCGTGTTGATCTCGGGTACACTGTTTTCATTTTGTCTCAAGATTGCTTGAAGATGTTTCGGTTCATCTTAAAGATGCTCCGGTTTACATATTTTTCGAGCACGTTCCACTAGTGTGGAGATAATTCCTCATTTCTGACTAGGATGGCGGTTCGATAGTGCACGAAGGTATTTATTCGGTGCGTAGGTTTTCGGTACCCTTCGTGGGTCAGTCTTGCGTCACTTCTTGCAATGAGTACATCTAGAAATGCTATCTGCTGGTCCTTTTCAGTCTCCATGGTGAACTTTTGATGCTGGAGTGTTGGTCGTTTAGGCGGTCTAGGAAACGTTACATAGCAACAACAGTTGGTGGATGATACCTTCGTCATTTGGAGACATGGAAGGGACACACTGAACTGTTTCCTAGTCCACCTAAACGCTCAACACCCCAGCATCAAGTTCATCATGGAGACTGAACAGAACTAGCGGAGAGCATGTATTAGATGTATTCATAGATAGATGTGGCAATTGACCCAAAAAGTATTATGAATTATCTCCACCCTAGCGGAACATGCATGAAGAATATGCGAACCGGAGAATCTTCAAGGTGAACTGGAACATCTTCAAGTAACCATGAGATCAAATGGATACAGAATACCCGAGATCATCAAGGCAATGAAACCGAGGACTTCCACGAGCAAAGGAAAACTATGACTCCAACACAGCAGGTAGAAAAGGTTCAACTGACGTTACTGAAAATATACCTGTTCCAGATACGGTAATTAGCGAACAAAAGTACCTTAGTCAGAATAAAACAATCTCTGCAGACGAAATATTCAGTCATCGGATATAATCTCCGATTTATAGCCTCTGCAGAAGCTAGCCACTCGTGCTAGAGAAACATCAGGAAGAAATTACAAAAACGAAGGCCTTCAAACACGAATGAAAAAAGTAACACACCTGCGTTAAGTAGATAAAAAAATAGAATTTTTTGTGTTTTGTTTATTAATCTTAATTGAAAATCATATTATATCGATATGCTACGACTAACTTATTGGCAAATCAAAAAGGTACACTAACATTTCATCTTCGAACGTAGAGCCCTATCTTTATACTCTTGGTTGACCAGAAGTCAAGAAAACATACTTGGTTGGTGAAGCTCACTCCCTTTTGGGCGTTTTCGATTCAGCCACTTCATGATTCATCTATTTTGGACGTTTTCTTCGTGTAATTTCATTCACCTTATTGACTTGAGTAAAATAGTTCAGAAGATAAAAGTCAAAATGTACACGAACCAATATTGCAACACAAACGCCTATCAATACGACGCCCAATCCCAGAAAGCTTGAACATGGAAAACACCGGTCTTTGAAGAGTACCATCTTCATCATTCAATTAGATTATTCCTTCATGCAAGATTTCACCCAGTCCATAAATTTGGCAACGTCACAAAATACGGCGTATTTTTGCTGGAAATCACAGGTTCCATTCTTACTTGATGAAAGGGATGCTACCCCGCGTAAATAGTAAACTCCGTCAATGGGAAGGACAAATCCAGCTCCGCTGTCTCCTATACATGGTCCACTGCCTTTTCCACCTGAAATTAGGAAAAACCTATTATGTGATAATGATTAGCAATAAAAAATACACGACGATAATAGGAATAGCAGTATATTTCTATGTTCATGGCATCACACGTTAAAAGGTAATGGCTGCGTCTTCCCTAGTTCGCACGAGTCTTTCGATGACTTCTGAGGGTTGTGCTCGTAAGGGTGCAGCTGGTTGACGGAAATAACAATTTTAACAATAACAAAATAAAACAACAATTGAACGTTTCACTATAATTCAAAATTAGTCAGTAAATAGATGAGGGTGTTGTATCTTCAGAATCATTTTATCAAATTTGTTTGCAGAAATGGCAAATTCACCGAAGAGTGGGGGGAAAATGAATTAAGATACTATTAATAATCGAATACTAATTGTCCCTACATTTTACATTTCCCTAGATTTATATGAATAATCGATTTGATTGACCAATATGCTTGGAAATTAAGAAATCAATCAACTATTGAAGCAGTGAACTGTTGATCACTACCTGATTATCATAAAACTAAACACCCATTGTAACGAGATGGAAGCGGCCCTAAACATTATTCTCTGCCCGGCATCAACTCAATAAAGGAGTGCATGACGTCGCCGCTCTCGGCGCTTCAAGAAATCATCTTGACTAGTATAGGCAGTTCTGAATGACGATTTGCGCAGTCATGAATATGACGCGGTAGCGAAGTCAGTTAGTAGACAACTTACCGTCGGCGTAAGAAAAAACGGGCTGCATACCAAACAGTATCGGTATGATATGAATCAGCATAGTCATATTCAGTTGTGAATATTAATTAGCAATAAATTGATTGTAAAACTAAATTAGGTAAACAGAGTTAAATACATTTTTATTACAATATTTTTCAGTATAATTTGGTAATTTCATTTCTACATGTCGCTAGCTGTCGGCCTATAATGTGTCCTCTAAAAATGTTATTTCGGTCATAATCATAAGTATAGGTGGATTTAGCAGAACTTAACATCATCAGTAACAAAGGATATGGAAGGGTTTCCATTAATCTGGAATATTTTCTCGCTTGCCAACCAAAATTTTTGATTCCTTATAATTTAGCACAATGTCCACTCAATCCTGGGTGAAAGCACACTGATGAAACTGTTTATTTTGTTGTAAAAATACATTTATCCATAATTCTAGTAATTTATTTTAAACTCAATATAACTATTTATAACTGTTTAAATTTATTTTGGCTGTCGCTGTCTATTTGCGAACTCTCCAACTAACTTTATCTCCGAAACTGCATCTCTGCCTGCCATCTGATGTCAGATGGTTCCCGTACATTCTCGATGCGGATAGAACGATAAGTCATAGGTGTATCGTTAACAAGCAGAGATCAGATCACCCTGGTAGGCTGAGGATGAATATCCAAACAGACGCGGTCAGGTCCGGCTTGAGGAAAGTTAAACTATCTCTGAATACCTTTCTTTTAAAACTATTTGGGTGAACACTCTAAACATATTAACATATCTACAATCGCGCTAGCGCTTTAAGTGATTTTAGATCTTAACGCAAAATTGGCGTTTTCAGAGATTGTAAGTTATTGACGGATGCCAGGTACGGTTTGCATCAGTCGTAAGAGACGACTTGCATATCACACTTGCAAGGGAAACGGAAGTAGGGACCTCTGGAACCCAAAAATCTTGAGGTAATTCAAATAATTCTGAAATACCAAGTCGAAAACAGCTAAATCTATATCGATCTCATGGAATTACAACATACTTTTTCATTACAAGTCTAATGAATAAGGAAATTACAAGTAACACTTTCCTAATTTCAAAACAACTTCCCTTTTCTTCATTCTGTTTTGCTTTGATCAATCAGTATACATGATTAATTCGTAAAATTTGGTACGTACCTGCACAAAATGTCTTGTCTGAAGTGATATCGTTGAATCCAGTGCTGGACAGGAGACAATCGTATTGAGAGATTATGGGTATTTCGGCGTGTCTAGCTTTGATGACGTGGAGCTTTCCTGCCGTTTGAGCATCTTCATCTTGTCCGAAGCCTGCTATAGTACCCATCATATTCGTGATTGGGTATAAGTCACTGTCTCCCTTCCACAGGCAAACCGGTCTTAGAACATTGGAGAATTTCACTGGCACATCTGAAACAAAGAACAAAAATCGTTGACAAAAAATGAAAATTAATGAAAATGAGCTGCTGATAATTTACTGGTCTTGAACGGTATGGAAGTCTTCTCGATAGGTATGAAAATTGGTACAATTCAAACAGAACAGAAATGGAAGTTAGTAAGATAAATAAAATAAGTATATGTATCCGAGCCCTTTTGCCTACCAATGTTCAACGAACGAGATGGACGTAGAGAATGGACAAACACCAAACACAACGATTGGAAAGAATTACCATACATGGTTACCAGGTGCTTTTGAGGGTGAGGCATGAGAACTCACCAAAAAAATCGATTTCACCAAAAATCACCTTTATGTTTGCCAACAAAAGTCTATAAAGAAAATTTGCGATAGGTTTGGTTACTATAATCTATTTCATTTTATGAATTTATGACCCCATCAGTTAGTGAATACGCTAGTTGTGATATTAATCGCGGGGAAGTCGCTGCCGCAGACAGTAAAGTAGGCCCTCCACATATTTATAATAATCCTTCTAGTATTCCTTTTCGAACCTTCGTGACTTTCGGATGAAAGTCAGTATGTCCGTTCACT
Source organism: Chrysolina americana (assembly GCA_958502065.1). Classification (NCBI taxonomy): domain Eukaryota; kingdom Metazoa; phylum Arthropoda; class Insecta; order Coleoptera; family Chrysomelidae; genus Chrysolina; species Chrysolina americana. Next base: position 20,251,365 of record OY293410.1, read on the forward strand.
CCAGGTTAAGTAGTTTCTCTTGTTGGAATTTTTATATCTCAAAAAATTTTTAATCTCCAACTCCCTTAGGCCTCGCACTCATTGAAAAAGCGAATTGAAGTTTCATCATCTTCTTCACATCTTCGGCAAGTCTGTGCCCAATTTTTTTGGTTCTGTTCGTATTTCTATAAGAAGACGTACAGCTTGGCGACTTCTGTCTAGGAGCCATATCGTCCTTGACTTGCTGGGGCCGGCCACAACATTTTTAGACTACCTGCAGCCTTCCTACCAGTCATTAAGAGTTGAAGAGGTTTGGCTTCTTACGAAGCCTAGTGTAAGCTGCGGCTCACAAAACGGCGTCGCGGAACCAGTTCTACCAAGACATTTCGTTTCCACACACCCTCCTGTGAACCGAGACCCATACCAGCAGAACTTTCTTCATTTCAGCTAGTTGCTCAAGATGATCTCCTTATTGTTCAGGATGGCAAAGCGCTGCCTGACTATCTGAACGGATATACATTTTTTGCTCCTCTTGCCCTATAACTACAGTTAGGATTACGGACACTTCAGTTCGAACAACTGTTATCTACTGTATATCTACACAGAGTGTAGCTTTCTCGTACACCTCTTCCCCGAAGTCTGTTTGTCAGTAAAACTTGAACCGTCCGTATAACATATGAGACTTCCTGGTCGAAACTCAACTGCATTTTCTTTCTTTCGATTGTTCTGAACTCTGATTAGTGAGAACAAACTTTCTATTCCATCGCAGTCTGTCTTGTTCGGTTTTTATTCTGAGGGATCCGCCTACTTCATCATTTCCGCTTGACTTATTATAACTCATACTTCGATAACACCACCCAGACTTCCGAGTCTCGCATCCTCAAATAATGTTCTACCATTGCATCCTTCTTAGGTCAGACTGAAAGCGGTAGTAGCCTCAGTAGTACCTCCAACACCGCGGTTGGAGTCGTACTCATTGCGTCCGTTATAATCAAACAGGCTAACCTCAGAACCTTACCAAGCTTTAGGACGATTGTGCAGCTCTGTGCAACTGGCCAGCATACAGTGGACCCACATTGGATATTTGGTCATCCATTCACCACATTTTTTCAGCGTTTCAAACGGAAACGATGTTAGGTTTATGGCTCAGAAGGATTTTGCTCCTGTGAAGTCTCTTTTCCCCACTTTGGGGATAAATACTATACTTTATCTGATTTCCACACCTTTGGAACATACCCCAGTGCTATACTGGTCCAGAATATCCCCCTTAAAAATTGAAATGATGAACTGCAGGCACTTTTGAAGCATTGCAGGAAAAATTACGTCAGGCCCTGCTGCCTTATATGGGCTGAACACGTTCACCGCCTAAGCTATGGCGTCGTGCGTATATAACGCCCCTTCCTGCCCGTTGCCAAGTTTCTAATTGCCTTGGAGAACCTGCTGTGTTGGCAAAGCTTATTAGTCATCATTGACAACTCCAGGGAAATATACCTCCAGCAGATATCTCAGCAAATTTTTGGAGGATGTTATCCTTGTCCCATCTGTTTTTTTCAAGGTCTCTTTACTAAGCATTCTCATGAGTTTGACGGGTTCCTTTCCGGAGTTAATTTCCTCAGCTCTTTTTTGAACTACCTTCTCGCGGTTTTGTATTTTTTCCACTCTTACTCGTTGCCCTCCTCTCTTCGGTTCCACCAATGAACTGGGTCCACTCAAAAAAAAAAAACATGCCTCTTTCCTGGGATAGAAATATGCGGATCCAGGATCCCTCCTTTCCTTTGGACTCCAGTGCCAAGACCCAGAATAAGCGCAAACCGGCACTGCCCCTCCCCTTCTTAATTTTTGAACCAGGCAACATTGAGACATCAGATAAAAACTATATTGAATTATATCAAGTTTACTATCTGACAGGAAATCCTAGCATAAATTTACAATTGGCGCCATGTGTCATCAAAATTGTCAATTCATGCATTCTCTATCCAGCACTGTCTTGTTCCCGGAATCATTTTGATTAAAAATAGTCCTTCTTCATTCTCCGAATTGTATTTACTTCTGTACTGTACTGTAATAACTGCACCAACTGGTAATAAAAACACAGATAGTATCGCAAAGTATGATACTGTAGGAAAACCGGGCGTTGGGCAGAAGTGATTCGGAAGTCGTATGGGGCTGCGAATTATTTTCAATTTGACGTTTGTTGACAATCCTATAGTATAAGTTAGATGGGCTACAGGCTGGATTATTTATAATGAATTTTCATTTTGAAAAATAGAGAGTTCAAAGTTGAAATATTCTTGAAATTCTTACAGTTCCTTACAATGAAACCATACGATCGATATGCTGAACTAACAATGAAATTTGTGTTGGCTTAATCAAGTTGATGATTTAATTGAACACCTTAATCCTTAATGGTATCACTTATTTCCAAAATAACATTATCTGAACTGTAGGGAAATTTTAAAGTATTAATTTGCGGCTGAATGATGAAACTCTATTTACTTTTAGATATATTCAAATGCAAGCGATTTTCGAAAAACCAATTGTGTAAAATATTAATTTGATTCTGCATCATATTATGATTAGCGAGAGTAGCGTATAATATTGAATTGTCTGCAAATATCAACCTATTGCACCTCGATAAGCTATACAAGTCATTAATGAATACTAAAATAAAAAAGGGCCATGATTGGACCCATAAGGTACTCCACTAGTTGTTATACAAAATCGACAGCTCTAATTTGTCAGACTTACCCATAGTTATAACAGATATATCCGCATGTGCGGAATTTGGATTTTTCTTGAAGTCAGGATGTGTTTTTACGGCTCTAGCTTTTCTTGTGATAGCTCCATTTGAGGCCCATTGTTTCAAGTCATTCGTTCCCATGACTAGCAAAATGTCCTGTGTCTTCAGCACTTGAATTTTATAGTATTGCACACAACGACCTGCTGAAAAAATTAATAGTTTCATGAAAAATTATCGTTGAATATCAACGAAACGATTTAAAGCTCACTGAGTCCGCAATTTCTATTTATCATTGTTAGTTCCCTACTTCATTTGTAGATTTGCCTTTTCCTCGCAATGAATATTTTCTGAAATCTGACTTTCTTTTACTATATATTCAACTCCTCTCCTCAAAATACTCAAAACGACAACTTGATACTTTACTCTCTATAATGGCTATATTTATTCAAATCCAACCTATAGGATATAAATAATTTCAGGTCGTCTTCAAAAAATAATCGATTACAATCAGTGAACTGATCAACAAATAATGCAAATTATAGGGGCCCTAGGTTTGAACCTTGTGTAACCCCGGAGATAGTAATGAAATTATTTGAGTTGAAACCATCATAAGAACCAAATTGAGACTGTGAGTTTTATGTAACGTGGATATTGATGTTTCAATGTTTTGTGGTGAGGGACATGGTTATCTAAAGTTTCATACAGGACATAGTAAATATTTTCTATTGCCAAATTCACACCGTTATATGTATTCAAGAAAGACCAGTCAACTTGGATGAGAGTGGGATATAAAGCAAGAAAATTTGCCTTCTTGAAATAATAGCACCTTTGCTCTTTAATCACTACAAACACCTCATGATGATGAATTATCAAAGCTAGGTGGTACATAATATCTTCAGGGACTGATTGAGGTGAATCTCTCTGCAGTACACATTTCATATTCATTGAAACTAAGTACAGTAAACTATTCGATTCATTGAATACATTGTTTGCTTGACTAATGTTGAAGAAGTTCATTATGATCTCGTTAGCACAGGTTTTATTGTCATTGCGAAATATCTGAGAGAAATCTTGAGCATTAAAATCGCCAAATAAAATTATAGTTTTGAACTACAAGTAATTGAGTTATTCAAGCGATTCACAAAATAATTCATATAATTCGACATTGATCCTCCATCATGGAACTAAAACCTTCATTACTCGGGTATGCAGATTGTATTTTGTAGCTTACCTGTTAGCACGTGTTTTTCGGATATGAGAGTTGCTGAACATTTGTATTCATAATTTCCCTGGTTACTCAGAGCAAATAGGGCTGTTAACCAAGGATACTGGCCATCCTCAACCTTTGTACCTCCCAAGATGAGAGGTACAATCAAATTATTTGATACTCCACATTTATAATCCTCATTCTTTTCCAGTGGGGCTTTGGTGAGCGGTTCAAGAAAACTGAAAAACAAATAAATCTCAGAATAACTTTTTTCTACGATCACATAGAAATATGCCAATTTTATGCGCTTCATCGATCAAGGAAGTAGGCCGATTGTATACACTTTTTCATTTCTACATCGCGAGCTGTGCTGTAATGAAAATTTCAGTACAGGCCATGGTACAGGTATTGCTAAAATATAGAGCCCTAATGGACCAGTCTGGTGAGGTTATGCCCAGGATAATTTAAAATAGAATAAGGAATTCAACAGAAAATAGAGAAAATTCACCTTCAACTTCTAAGGATTGGAAAATTCAACTGTGAAAAAATTGAAACCAATGAAAGTCCAAATATAACTGTTAGTCATTGTGGAAACGTAACATTTAATATTGTAAATAATAAATAAACTAATGTTGAATAGAAACATGATTTGAAAAATATAATCGAAGTTCATATTTTATAACAACTTCGTCATATAGTGTGAGGCTTGTGAGTAGTGAAAGGTCGCTATGGTCGTAGAAAAAGTATAGTGTACAACGAGCATGGAATGTCCATTTCTCACTTGTATGAATCATGGCACTCGCCTTTGCCTCGTATCATAATTTTCATACTCGTGAGAAATGAATGTCATTCCATGCTGGTTGCACAATATACTATTACGTTTTACTTTTGATACGCAATCAGGCAATTTAGTTGGTTTATTGATGAAACTTCCGAAACCGAGAGTTATAGGTATCCACCACTGCCTAATCGGTAGAGTAGTTGAGAGGCAAGCAGCACTCAAAGCTGTTTTGAAGGTATAGAAGGGCCAACAACAAAATAATTTTTTCAACACACAATTGTCACTTTGAACTGACAATTGTTACTCTGAATTCATGCAACAAGTTGGCAAGAATTGTCACTTTGAATTGGCAATTGCCACTTTCAACTGACAAATATCACTTTGAACAGGAAATTGCTAGTTCGAAGAGTGTCTGGATGAGAGAGTGTCATCTCTTGCCAATTGTGTTATGAATTTGATTGACAGGCATATTCCAATTGATATTTCAAGAGTATCACACCCAAAAGCTCATGGTTAAGAGACACCATTGAAGAGATGGTGCAGCTCAGAAATAAAGCTTCAAAAAATATAAGAGAACAATAATGTCAGGCATTGATATCCAGATTGATAAAGATCTGAGAAATTACGTAAACAAATCAGTGAAGAATGAAAACAAAGCATATTTTATCCACCAATTTAACACCACTGATCGAAAACAATTTTGGAACACTCTGAGAACAAACAACATTATCATTCATTACCTGGGAATTTGAAAAGAGTAGATAAAATAAACAATTTTTTTTATCAATAATAAGAATAATCCCTTATTCAGTCGGAACCACTTCAATTCGTCGGAGTTGATGATTCATTTGTGAATGAAACCATAAACTACCAAACTACTGCTAAAGGAAATGATGATGTTGTCCCTGTATAATTCCTTACATAACTCATATGTATAATCAATTTTGTTAAACGAATAGTGTTCGCGAATTTTGGAAGATAGCAGTGGTGTATGACGAAAAAATTCGGATCTAGTGGACAAAAATCTTGTTACTGAAAGTTTTGAAAAGAGCCTCTAAAATACATTTGAAAATCATCTAGGTCACTATTCTCTGCTACCTGAAATTCAGTGGGGCTTTCGGAAAGGCTGCAAAATCTATTTGAGAAATTGAAATCGTACTATAATTTCGAAGTCGTATCTAACTGGCATGAAATCTGTTGATTTAGACATAGCTTCTAGGGAAATGAGTTCCAAAATCTTTAAGTGTCCGATCAGATCTTCTTAGCCACTGCATTTTCTGCAGCTTGACATGTGCCAAAATTTGTTGAATTTTTGGCCACCATACCAGTGAGGAGTAGGTGACCATGGGTCTAATGATTGTTTGGTATGACCAATAAATTATTTTTGGTTTCAGATCCCATGTCTTACAAAAGAAATTGTGGCATTTTCTGCTTTCTGCTATAGCTTTGGAAAGAATGTGATTGATTTGGCTGTTCCAAGTCAGTTTTTGGTCTATTACAACTCCCAAATATGTCACCTCTTTGGAAAATGTTAGCTGGGTTAAATTCAGAATTGGGGCTTTAAGTTCGTACTTTCGCTTTTTGGTGAATGGAACCATCACTGTTTTGCTAGGATTGGCGTTGAGTCCTTGTTTGCGCACCAGTTTCTGATTGTGTTTAGGGCTAATTGCATGCGATCGGAGATTACTCCGTCATGTTTGCCCCTAATGGTGACGAAGGTCATCGGCATAATCTTGAGTCGTGAAACCAGATTCGTGTAGCTTTACTAGCAGGTCGTCCACAACCAGTGACCACAGCAAAGCCGATGAAACTCTCCCTTTTTCCGCTGTCATCTTGACTGTCTCTCCCTCAAGGGTCACCACAATGATTCTGCTGATCAGTGAGGCGTCCTCCAAAGATCTGGTTATGGATGCATGTGAGGTGTTGTCGAAAGCACCCTCTATGTCAATGAAGGCGCAAAGTGCCATTTCTTTTACCACATATGTCTTTTCAATGCTTTCAATTAGGCATTGTAGAGCATTGATCGTGGATTTTCCTGCTTGATAAGCAAACTGTTTCTTGTGAAATGGTCTTGACTCGAGGAGTTCGCTCCTGACATAACAGGTTATTATTTTCTCCATTGCTTTCAGAAGAAAGGAGGTGAGGCTTATGGGGCGTTTAGACTTTGGTTTGTCCATTAGAAGTGTTCCAGTCTTCCGGTTCCATAAGTACCTACCCTACTGAAAAACACGAACCTTACGTGTGATATTCTACAGCGTGTATAGATAAAGTACAAAAAAAATTATATACCACGTAAAATAATTCACCAGCATTCTCTCTGGCTTTAATAATAGTATCTTCCAAGTATGCAAGGATTTTTCCGCTGTTTTGACTCATAGGATGAAGTCAATAGGTAAAACACCAGGAATTGAAACCGAAGTCCTAAGAAGGTCAATTGATATAAATAAATTGATGACTTCAGTTAGTTATCTGGGGACTAGGATTTGTGTCTGAACTTCAAGCAACTTGACATAGTATCTCTCAACAAATATTTATCTGGTTGAATCTAGTCTATTCAAGACTCCCTCAAAAACAGTTTTCTGTATAAGTATAAATCAAGCGAATTTCAAACCCCAGTCTGAAGTTCAGGAACCAATCTCTATCTCTTAAGAAATAATGTTGAAATAAAATGAATATATTCTTACTCAATATCTACCAAAGTATTAGCAGTAGGAAATGCCAAAGAAGATTCTGTAACACCAGGTGATCCGGATGATTCAGTTTGCGGTTGGGGTGACAAATTATTTGGGATTTTGACAGGTGGCAGACGATTGAAATTTTGATCTGGCTCTGGATAATCAACGGGATTGAGGATGTTTGGATTTTGTAATGGTTTTGGTATATTTGGTATTCTGCTAGGAGTTTGAGAAGTCGGTCGATAGAAGTTTGGATCTTTCACCGGTATTTCAGCATCCGAAATCCCTGGATCCACATAAACTTGGTTAATGATGGGAATCGATGGTGTCCTTCTATTGTACTTGAAAATTGTTGTATACCAAATGTTTGTAATCCCCGAACTTCCTGGTATCACTGGAAATTATATAATAGAGTTAGTGTTGTATCTTGTTTACAAATGTTAAACAGCTATTTGGATGGTCTTCGTCACAAATTCATCAGCTATTCACTGTCAAAGTAAATTCCTTATCTTTTGGGCCAAGTCACTGTGTCAATTTGATGTAATTTGTGACCTATCAAGTATTGATTGAAATTTGATTTTGGGGAAATAATTTTCTTGGTATGTTTTTTTGAGGATTTTAGCCTTTCATCACAGTCCAGAAACGAAAGAATGTAATATCAAAGAAATGTATAGAGGTGTTGAAGAGCGACTATATCATTTTTCCGATAAATTATTGAAAAAATTTATTTTTTTTTTTGAATTAGCCCTTTGGCGCTTGTAACTATGTCCTTGATTTTTATGTTTTCCATTTTCCGAGTACGGAAGGGTGAAATCCCAAAAATACATGTCAACAATGGCATCCTATCCTTTTGATTTGACTAAATATTCTGGGATATATACAATTTTCTATGAATCAAAATACACAAAGCGACTCAACTAGAACCCTTGGCTGCATTTTGTTCTTTGATGAAGTTAGAAGCATAATTTCAGACAGGATATAAGTTTTAGATTCTCATGGAAGGTACCCTTGAATATCCTTGATATTGACAGGGTGAATAGTGATTATCTGTTAAGTGAACTACTTACTGAGAAATTTCAGAAGACATGTAGTTCAGGAGAGTCAGACCTATTAGTCACTATCGTCATTTGAAAAAAGTAGAACAACAACGAACAACCATCTCTGAAATGAATCATCGGGTAGCGAGCCCAAGCAAAAAGTCACTACTTAATTTTATGACCGAAATTTCGTCAAAGGTGACATAGGTATAGAATAGATCAATATAAAATTAAGAAATCATGGAAGACTGATCAAGGTCGTATTTTTTTACTTATATCTATTGAGTTGAAATTTCAGGATACTCACAAGGTTCCGGTGGTCCTTCACAGTAGATGACACCATTAAACGTAATTTGTGTTATTTTCGGGATTATTTCTCGGGAAGGAAAAAAAACGTTATAGCGCACTCTCTCAGCTGTTTCCAGTTCATTCAAAGTAGTTACTAAAACCAACCTCAATTCCTGAAAAATAATAATAAGTTGTGCTGTAAGAGAAGATATCGATACAAGTAAACCAATAACATATTAGAGGTCCATACATATTTTATTTTTGACTTTGAGTTTCTTCGGTTTTATATTACTTACCGCTTTTTGGAAAAGTGCTGCCAAAGATGCATTAACACTGAACTGCATGGTCGTACTTTTGTCATAAGGAATGATGGCTTCACCATAGACTACACCATTTCTGTCCTTGTAGTAGGAGAATGTTTGCGGGCATGGATTTGGCGGAATTCTTACAGAAGATACAAGTTTTATGATCATACATACCAGTATACTCAAAATTTTTAAATGCATCTTGAGACAGAACTGAAATAAATGTCAAAATCATATAAAAACGTATCCTCAACTAGAGCATCATATTAGAGAATCACATTGCTAACAGAATTGTTTTACAGGAACTTTTTGAAATTATGGAAAATCAGAAACAAAACTATAGAGAAATAGTAAAAAAAAAGAACTCAATAATAAAAATCAACTATAAAATATTGTACAAAATTGCAAAAGTTATAATAGTGAAATTCGAAGGCGTAGAAGGGCCACTTCTATTTAAATTTTCATTTTCGTTAATTCCGAGATACTCAGTCAGAATTCTGACATAGTAACTCAGAATTACTTAATTCCGAGATACTAAGTCAGAATTCCGACTTAATAACTCAAAATTAGCTTTTGAGAAGTGTTTTCGGTAAAATATTTTTAAAAATAATTTTCGAAAGTGTGTCAACCAAAATAATTAATCCGAAGATAGCCTTCTATCAAAAAAGTCCCGATAAACGAACCAGATTACTTAAAATTATCAATTATTTAGTATCGTTCGATGAATTTTCGCACTAGTGTGAAAAATAATTTACTTTTTACACTGGTAACTGTACTGAACTGTGTAGTGTTTTAAACTGACGTTTTTTGAATGAATGAATGAATAATCCTTCCTAAACACTCGTAGAGCGTACCCAAAGGCTTAGCCTGTACGGCTAGAGGACGGCTATTATTATTATTTTCCGTGGTACTCCGGGGCGACTTACTAATATTTTTGGTGTTGTATTCACTTTTAAGCCTTGCGTCGTTCGGGTATGGGAGGTCGCATGCGGAAAAGATACTCTTATCGTACTTGTTAAGATAATAACTATTACATGTGTCTATTCTTTTGATAACAAATAAGAGTCTTAAGAAATCAGTAATATGTGAGCCAATAATATGCTTGTCCAAATAATTGCATCATAATTGACTCGAGAATATAGAAACACTTAGTAAACATTCAGGACTCGTTGATTGAACTGAAGCGGTAGAATTACACTGAACCTTTATGTACATGAAAAAATCAAGCTGTTTAGTATATCAATCACCTCTTATTTAATCATTGGCCGATGTCAGTAGATTCATTTCCTATATACCTGAACCATTTTTTCACATATTTGTAAAAAATACTACTCTATGTGACTTCATGTAAAGACCATTATCACACTGGTCGGAAAATGATTACTTCATACTCTTGCATTAATAGCCATCATTACTTGGCCGTTGCATAATATTCGAACCATTAAAAAGCTATAATTCTTTTTTTTTTGTTTTATTTAATCTATCTGGTTTTTCCACTCCAGGATACATCAAGAATTTTCATTCAGGAGGCATTGTTGACATACCGGCTGAAGCAAACCCAAGACAAACCCCTATTATTTGGTGATAATGCCAATAAGAGATTTGAGATTTGAAGCGGATCGAAGATCGAAATTTGGATGAAGGTATGCCAGCTTCGTTTAACAATAATTGTAACCGAATATATTTTTCACTTGCACAGTATTCGCTATCAAATTCTCTATTCAGTTCCACACTTCTCAAACAAGCATTCAACATGTGTCACTATTTTTAGTTTAGCGAAAATGTAACTTGTATTGTATCCAGACAGGGTGGACCTCGGTGGACCACTTCAAGTGATTCCTTTGGAGGATTATCAATAATAATCTAGTTAACATGAATTAAAACAGATACGATATCATAAAAGGTCTAAGGGAAGCCTGGACAGGCTAGCAACAATTCGAGGAGAATAATGGTAAGCGAGTTAAGGGCCTAATTGTCTCCAAATGATCAGCGTGAGTGGAATCAAAAAGTTCCCTTGTTATTTAATTCATAAATATGAACTCGTCATGATACTTTTATATGAAACGAAGAAACACGTGAAAATAAGATGAAAATTAGGTGATTCATAACCACCATGACAGACAAACCAAAAACCAGCAGAGTAGGTGGAGTACCAAAGTTCGATTGAACATGGTTCAGAGTTTTGAAATAGAACGGAGATACATGCGATGTACAATATGCTCGAAAATAAGTTCACAACTTCGGATCTGGATGATCTCTTCAACAGCGTGTACGCAGTGTTACTGGTTGAAAAATTCAACGCGTGGAGGCCTGAATGGAATTGCAGCAGTCAACAAAATGCAAATGAAAAGACGTGGGAAAACTTATCTGTTTATAACGATTTCTCAGTTCACAGGAGATATACAAGACTTCCACAGTAACGGCGGTACTGCTTCAATCCTCGACCTGCAGTCAATAAAAACATCATAAACCTAGTAGGTGTATATAAAGTCTTTGACCATGTCCCTGTACTTCTTTTAGAGAAGGGCGGGTAAAGTCAGAGATGTTAAAAAAATTATTGGCGACTATGAGGTCAAGAACTGGAAGGATTTCAGAGACATGATGAACAGACGCACTCTGATATCACTAGGGATTGTAGAAGACCTGGTTAACATGAAGGCGGTCAGAAATGCCTCTACCAGAAAGAAGGGGCGAGGAAGGTCTGAAATCTTCTTCTAAACTTCATCAAAGAACGTGAGAAATGGTAATACACTAGAAGACCTACGAAGAGAGAAATATAACTGAATTTGGAAAAAGGATTCAATGAGCATATCTAGAAATCGCCTTCCAGACCACATCATTGCACCAATAAAGTTTAAAACCAAAGAATGTAAGAAATAGCAAGACACAGGAGACTTACAAATAAAGAAAATTTACTTAATATGGGAAAAGGAGTCAATGAGCACATCAATAAACTTCAGGAGAATGTCTCAATGTGGCGGATGTTTAAAAGAATACAAAATAAGTTTAAGGATATCCTAGCGGTAGGAGTTGATCAAACTCAAGCGGATTGACCCTGGGCGTTTACCTCTCACCCAAGCAATACGGGTTCAGTCCCACCACCTGTCACGGAACTAAAGTGATTCAGAACCCACCCTTACCCAAGCTGTAGCTCCGGGATCTCCCTTCGTTGCACAAGCTCTACTCCAAAAACATGGGAAATTCGAAAAAAAAATACAAAAAAACTATAGGGATGGCTTTTGCACCGTTGAAATGAAACGATTACTGCGAATTGACTCTTCATCTAATTGAAATTTTCACCTGCTAGGCATGGGTCAGGTCGACCCTCTGGCCATCCACCTTAAACTGGGTTAATATATTGGCGGGGCGAGGTGAAAGCGGTGAATTTGAATGACCTGACCTATCACGGGAATCCTTCATCCGGTTGGAGTTGACCACCTGCAGACATATTTTAATGATATTGCCTCTCGTCATTGCCTTGACCAACTGAACAATAAGCCCTGTGTATTCATAGTACCAACAAACTGCGGGCAAATTCAAGAAGCACTCCTCTTGACTCTAGAAAGAGGCACTCAAATATCTGAAAGGTTTCAGTTTTTCTCAATTCAGCTCCTCATCATCTCTCCAGTTTCTCAAATGTTATGGCAGGAGGGGAGGGAGCGACTTTGCCGTCCTCACTGTAGGAACCGTATATTGTTGGAGAAAGGCAACCGTTCTTAAATATACATTTCCAGCTCCAAAGCTGTGATTACAAGGAAATATATCTAGAATTATTAATATGGAAATTAAAATAATTATAGGAGTCAACATAATCTAATTGATGTCATCATAACGGATCAGGTGAATATACAATTATATTCCAAAATGAATTATCGGAATACTGAGCTAGTTTCCAGTTGGGTCAAAGACTGACAACTGAACAATAAATGAACTTGTATTTGTGTGAATATGAGACGCTGTATATAAAAAAGTGGATCTCATACCAGAATAAATAAATAACCATTGTTGATTTCCATATTTCAGCATATATCCAACAGAGAATATCTACTTCCCCTGAAAATAACATCTGTCGTAGTATTAGCTAGCAGTAGTTATTTTCTGTTTGGTATTTGATTTAATGAGGGAGAAAGATTGTCGTTTGTGTCCCTCTTCAGAAATGCTAAGACATTGTCAAAAACATTTGAGATTTGTATTTGTAAGATGTCTAGACTATCGTAAGAAATCCTGGAAGAACAGAATATAGTAGGCTGTAAATGAAAAAGCAGACGAACTTGTTCGACATCTACAGGCTTAGAATTTTTACTCATACAAATATTTCCTAACAAGGAGACTGTATGTAAACTCATTGGGTTCGATTACAGGGCGTTTTCCTAATAATATCAGGTACTAAAATATATTCAATAAAAAATATTTTTCCTCCTGTTGTTTTGATTTTCAACATCTTCACATTCTTCATTAATCAATCTAAAGGGAATGAAAGAATACAATTTACTCAAGACAAAATGTCAGAATATTGAAACATTCCCTACATTTGAACTTGAAAAAATTCATTACTCAATTGTCCTTACCATCAATCAGTGCACCAATCAATTGTCCAACATGTTAATCCTTCTTAAACGATTCTAATGCACACGTCATAATTGATGAATAAATATCCAAATCCACTTTACAAGCTGCTTGCTTAGTATAAACAAATAATGATACCACACCACCACGATAATTGTTTACGAGTTAACCCAAGTATGAAACGCAAACTGCAGCTTTGCTTATGATGACGAATTGAAACAAACTGAACCCAAATCGATTGACTACCCATTTGGTTTTCAATGAATTATTGATGGTATCGTGAGCAGGTTTTTCCGAGTTACCTACCACTATTAAGAATCTGGTTTCTGAAATGAGCAGAATTGTATGGGCTTAAACCAGTTCCGTTATGAATTGCCTGATTACGCGGAAAGATGATTATAGTGTAATTATTACCCAAAAAGTATTGATGATACTTAGGTCAATCAACGACTATACCTACCGGATGACAATTTCACAATGAGTCCAGTACGAAACAATACGCAAAAAACACGATTCAATAAAGGAAAACGACGTTTTTGTCGGGACGGGGACGGGGACGGGGACGGGGACGGGGACGGGGACGGGGAGGGGGACGGGGAGGGGGACGGGGACGGGGACGGGGACGGGGACGGGGACGGGGACGGGGACGGGGACGGGGACGGGGACGGGGACGGGGACGGGGACGGGGACGGGGACGGGGACGGGGACGGGGACGGGGACGGGGACGGGGACGGGGACGGGGACGGGGACGGGGACGGGGACGGGGACGGGGACGGGGACGGGGACGGGGACGGGGACGGGGACGGGGACGGGGACGGGGACGGGGACGGGGACGGGGACGGGGACGGGGACGGGGACGGGGACGGGGACGGGGACGGGGACGGGGACGGGGACGGGGACGGGGACGGGGACGGGGACGGGGACGGGGACGGGGACGGGGACGGGGACGGGGACGGGGACGGGGACGGGGACGGGGACGGGGACGGGGACGGGGACGGGGACGGGGACGGGGACGGGGACGGGGACGGGGACGGGGACGGGGACGGGGACGGGGACGGGGACGGGGACGGGGACGGGGACGGGGACGGGGACGGGGACGGGGACGGGGACGGGGACGGGGACGGGGACGGGGACGGGGACGGGGACGGGGACGGGGACGGGGACGGGGACGGGGACGGGGACGGGGACGGGGACGGGGACGGGGACGGGGACTTATTAGGAATTATAAGATTGTTAGTGAACGTGCTTAGATCCGCTCGTTTGAAAAAAAAAACTCCTGAAGCTTTCTGAGGGCTGCTTGTTCGTAGGGTTGCAAACGGATGACGGTTAGAACCAATTTTAGAACAAACTTATCAAAACCATCGGAGAAAATTTAAATTTTACCATTTTTGCTTGAGAAAATAACTCGGATTTGAAGGTTTTTCGAAAATGTTTCATTGCACTTATGGTTTACATACAAGAAATAAATTTTACATGGTGTATTTTGAATAAAAAAAATTTCAGTCAACTCCTCCAGCCTTGTTTCGAAGTATCATCAAGAGTATTTGAGCAATATTCCATATCATGCCTATTATTTCAGATACGAGAATGTCACCTGGTATGTATTTCATGAACCAAGGTTGAGCAAAGGTCATTTTTAAATCATCGATGATGTTTGTTGATTTTACATATTATAATTGAATATAGGCATCATAAAATTTGAGATTTGTAAAATGAGAAAGAAGTTATGTCATTCATATGGTGGGCATTTTAGATATCTGTCTTCCTTAGTCGCTTCCGCACATTTTGTCACTTTGTATTCGATTGAGTTGAAATGATATTAGGACAATGTGTTTCAAATAATTTTTCACAAATTACATCGTCCCATCATCAACTTTACATAAAAAGCATGTAGGTTAATAGAATAAGTGAAAACCAAGAGTAAAAAGGGAAAGGAGTCAGGATTTGGTAACAGTTTATTTTCTATGCGAGCTTTTCGAAACCCTAGTCACTGGTTCCAATATGTTGCCGTTGTAGTACTGCAAAGATGTTCGGTAGGTCACCAAAAAAACAAAGAAATCACGAAAAGACTGAACACGTTGAGACGATGTCAGTGACATCGATAATATCTTTAGTAGGTCCGAAGGAAGTAAACGGGTTCTTGAAAGGAATTGAGAAGCTTCATGATAAGTGGACCCATTACACAAAAACAGATCGAATTGGTCAGTTCGGTGTCATGAGCAGAAAGAGCTGATGAATGTTAAGAGGCTCTTAGCACGAAACAAAAAAACAAATTTTCAGCTTTTCTGAAAGAAATACATTTGATACCAATTCGAAATTATATTATATTTTTCCCAGACCATATAAAAAATTATGGAAAACTAGATTTAATTATTTTTTTGAAGATATAGAACTTATAATGCTTCATTGAATACAACAATAACAACGTACCAATATAAAAATAATTGAATGGCGCTCTGCGGAGGCTTCAATCGATTCAAATTAGTTTGTTAAAAATTTGTTCTGACCATCATTCGGCTGCTCCCCTACCAGCAATACTCTGAAGTCTTCAGGAGACTTGTGTGAGTTGGGAATGACGACGGTCTTACCTTTTTACATGCGTTCCCAAGCACGGGCATACGCTTTTATTACTGCAGGAAAACCCGAAAATACCTGCACATCATCTGAAAAGTTGGAATTGAATGAAAACTCCTAAAGAGGTCCGTCAAATAGTAAAAATCTACTAAATGAGTATAAAAAGCGCAGTTTGAAAAAAGACATTCTATCATCGCAACTGTCATCAAATTTGTACCAGTCCGTTTTTATCTTTTCCCAAAGTTCCCCAAAATTCCCAAAGCTTATAACGACAGTCAGCTAGATTGGGGAGTTCTTCTTGCTTGATACTTTTATATAATCTAATACATCTATGAGATGCTGAGTCATAACGCAAAATATAAGCTATGGGAATAATAAGGGTAAACAAAATGTCATCTGGACTCCAATTCCATAAAGTCATTCATTTTAAATTAATACAGAATTGGGAGTTATATTTTCGTAATGAAGTAATTCTTATAAATATAAAAACACAATTTCGATATACTAAAAATACTGATAAAGTTGTTTATTAGAAACTGATAATTCTAGTCGCCCCCAAAAATTCCTTTGTGATGGTATAAATTGAAACGAGGTTATTTCATGTTGATAACTATGGACGTCATTAATGAGAAAAGCAATTTAGATGTATACAAGATGTTCCAATAAGTTGTCAGCGAATCTCGAACACAATAAAGGAAACTATTTATTTCCCATGAAAAAAAAATCTATTATATTTAGAGATTACCTTGAGAGCAGGAAGAAAGTACGTAGAAATTGTTTTGATCTTCTTGTGTCTATGGGCTGTATGCCTCAAGAAATACATTCCGAGGCAGTGAGTTTGAAATCTTTGCCAGCCGTTGTAATCTTTAATGGTTTAACGAGATAAGGTCTGAGCATCAAGACCAGCTTTATTTAAGTATTTTGTTCTCGGAATATATACTACTGGACGTTGCCTAAATAGGAGAGGAATGAATATAATGGACAGGTTTGATTGCAGTATACTGAGATTATTGAACATTTGCAAAGATTTAAAATTCATTCATTTGAATATCATATTATTTAGAAATATTTCAACTTTGAACATGATATTTAGGAACGACAGTTCTGACCGGAAAGCAGAAATATGATAACTATTCTATCGAATAAATACTAATACTGAGCACTATTGAGACAACTGGTGTCAGAGGTTACCCTCATTGGAAGTAGGCAGTTTCAAGGAATTCTTGGAAGGACCCAAGAATATTCCGTAACAGTTATTGTCAAAGGTAGTACAACCCTCAGAAAGCTCACTAAGCTTGCTGCCTACTTCAACTTTCTTTTTTCGATCCTTCATATAGCTTTCGAACAGATCATGGACGTTGCCTCTCACTCTCACAATGAAGAATTTATTGAATAATCCAGTCTTCCACTTCAACCTTTGCAATATATATATTCGCCTTCAAGTTCCCAACAGAAAACAATTACTGGCCTCTTCGACCGATGAATTATATCTTTTACATTCTTGGTAAACTTTTCTACAAAAACTACTTTGTAATACTCTTCAAATATCATGGCTAAAATAACAATAATGAACGGTTATTGCCACTCATCAGCGAAAGCTGGTTCACCCAATTAGTAGTAATCTCTACAGAGAGAGACATAAGGTATTTTGCAAGGTTTATTCTGGTTTTCTGTTTGTTTGAAGAAAACATTTTGTCCCGAATACAATGGAAACTATTATTATGCTAGCTCATGAATTCACACGTCAACGGCCAACTGGCATTCTAAGGTAAGCCGGAAGTAAATGAGTATATGTCTTGGCAATAGCCAGAATTATGCTACAAAATGGGCATTATGAGCTGATCTCATATTGATAATTATATTAATACTAATGCCTATATCCACATGCATAACGTGACCCTACGAGTGTTGTACTACCATCTACGACACTCGTACGGTATAGACGAGACACCAGTACTGCCTTATGCTCCGTGGGATACTGATTCTGTTATGAAGAATGACAAGTGCCGAATCTATTGGAACTACTCATATCCCACCCTCAGGCAAATACGAACCAATAAGCCTTATGTAGTCCTCCATGGCCATAAAAGTAGGACGATTTTCGTCAGTGAGTTTTCAGCTACTGACAAAACAGCATCGTCCGAAAAGAGGATGAAAAACGGACTAAAAATTGAGATCTATTCTTTGAACTCCGTAGGCTTTACCCAAACTATTCTTTTAACAACAACAATAATAATTTTAACAATAGGAGTCCTTGATTGAATGATGGGCACACTGCTCTCAAACTTAAAAATCATACCGGCTTGCGGTAATATTGCAGAAATCTTTGCCGGACGAATGCAAAAGGCCATAATTCTTGGTTCACTCCGCCTGCTCAGGGCACATGATTCTCGACGTACGTACAACATGTGCGTATTCTGGACGTATTTAACATCCAATGGAAGTGAATTTTAAATATTTCCGTATATGCTAGACGTTCTTCATGGATGTCCATTGGACATCCACTGAATACGTACATAAGATGTTATATCCTGTGTATCTGAACATTTATGGGCCGCGGTGGTGTGCGGGTTGAGTTCTCGCCTCATAAGCCAAAGAGCATGAGTTCGAATCTGAGCATTGCCACCGGTCTCGTGCATGGCATCACACGTATTAAAAGGTAAGGGCTACGTCTTCCCCTAGCTCGCACAAATCTCAGACTTTTGAGGGTTGCACGTAGGGGTGCAACCGGTTGACGGATATAACAATTTTAACAACAAATTTGATTGTCGTTTATCGTACATGTATGGACGTATATAAGGGTCCATGCTGTACATAGATTGGATAAACATTAGACGTAAATGTGCATTGTGGGTAACGCCTTGTTGTGAACGAAATGTATTGGAATAATTGTTTGGGTAGCCTTATCTTTTTAGTGTTTTGCAATGCCTTCTTGCATTCATCCGGCTGCACCCTTACAAGCAACCCTCAAAAATCGAAAATCTTCAGAAGACTTTTACGAGCTAGGAATGAGGAGGGTATGTTTGAAGATCCGATCTCATTCTTTACATAGTCTGGTTCTGATGGCACAGGTGTCCTACAAAACAACAGTTCACGGTAGTTTAGAAATCAATATGATGAATGCGGTTCAGAAAATAGATAAAAAAATTACAAGAATTAACGCGCACCATATTTGTACAAACGTTGATAAGAACTCTCTACAAAATATTTTAGTTTGTTTTATCTGTTCTTTTGAATGACAGGCACGTGATTCCAGGGAGAAGACATACAAAATATTTTGTGGGAGTCAACCAACAAAACGAAGGTGGGATATACTATAATAATTCCATGTGTTTCGTTTATTATAGACCCATTGTGTTGATATATATTTCCTCAAACGTTATGAAACGAGCCAAAAATATCTATTTCATCAAGTAAAATATTTAAATATTTTACATCTAATTTTTTTTTTCTAATTTGTTCAACAGTATTTTGTGGCGGTTTCTATTTCTGTATATACCGAATCACATATTCTTAAGATAACCCTATTACATTTGCCATAAATAATGAAGATATTTGAGTAATCTTCCTTTGAATAATTTAGTAATGACGTCATGGCTATTGATTGTTTCTAAGGCAACACGGGCGCCATGGCCAACTGAGAATAACGAGCTGAAGTAAACGTGATTTAAAATAGACATCAACATTTTTCAAACCGTATCTATATCATTTTCTGGTGAACACCTTGTATAACTAATCCAATCAATATCAGCATTCTACTAAACTTGGGCAGCTTCTAAGAATTCATCGATTCACAATACAAAATAAACGATCCTCAAATATTTCATGAATTTGAAAAAATATTTTTAATATTTGGTCTGTATGAGCAACTTTTAAGTAAAAATTTCGATAATGGTAACATTTTGTGATCATAAGACGCTAGTGTTTTGCCGACAGTATATTCCTAGTAAGAATAGTCTTTAGGTTTCATTGACATTAAACTAAAACCCGAAAAAAATTATTCCATCGGAGAAAGTTATTGGGAGCAGTAGCAGTTTTGAGTCCCTCATAGAAGTTGACATTGGAATTTTCGGCAAACAAGTGATGAAGTCGGATCTGCAAGCAAATTAATTGAAATACATTCTTTACTTCATGGTCAGAACGAGCCCGCATATAATAGTAATGACGAAATTCAATAGCCCAAATATCCGGATATAGAAGTATAAACGTGTAAAATTAATTCTTGGAACAAACAACAATAGTTTTATTCAAACACCATGGTTAGGAACGAAAGTTGATATAAAAATAAAACAAATCCTTTCGCACTAGCAATTTCATATTAAATCGGATTAATTCAACTCCTATGCAATATAATTTTTTTTCTACAAATAAAATTGCAATACATGATTGTCTTTCCTGTACATAATCAAACGTTAGTAACTTTTCGTTCGTTTTCATTCACTGAAACTTTTTTCTCTCTCAACAGTTGCATACTGTTCAGATCCTGTTGAAAAATCGCCTCGCCTCTTTTGAGAAAATCTTGTTGAAAATCTTGTTTGATAATTTGAATAAAACACTTTATAAATAATAATATTCATGTAATGAATGATAGAATCCATTTAGTGAATTTACTCGCATCTGTAAAAACAACATAGTTGCTCAGGTCACATGTCTTGGAGTGATTGTCTGATATAGACATAGAAACCACCCCTCTTAACGTCCATTTTCCTCGTTGTTGCATAATGAATCCACTGCCACTGTCTCCATTGCAGGGTCCCGTGCCATTCCGAAATCCTGTAAAGATTGAAAAAGGTGAATTATTTTTCAGTCAGTTCTGTAATTCAGCACCATATTTCTTCATTTTCGGACATACCCAACTAGAAAAAGTATATAACGGTCTGAAAGTACTGTATCGTATGCCATATAATATACCAAGTATAAACTATATGAAATTACAGACACATTTTCTTTAGATGTACTATTCAATTCATACCCTGAACATTTCATTCAATATTATAAATAAAAAATCAAAATCAAATTTAATTTTGACGAGAAACACATTCATAGTCATTGCAGTAGATAATATAATTTTTTTTCGCCATGATTTTGCTACCTCTAGAGTTGGTCGAAAAGATTTATCCATGCTGCTATAGCCTAATTCAATAAGTTACCCAATAATACAAAAAATTACAGAAACTTTTTAAAATTCAAAATTTGTGTGAAAAAGCACATCATTTCCTTATAGAAGAGATACAATGAATATCTTGCTGTTAACAATACGATCTTTATTGACTAATCTATGATGTCATTTAGATTTTATGATTTAAGTTAACTATTTATAAGTAATTTACGATTTTTTTTTATTACAATTTTTAATCCTTTTTACTTTATATGTACTTCCTCCCCATACCAGAACTGAGAAAATCTTTTGGGGCAAAGGACAGTAGGTGGAAATTAGCATAATTTTTCAATTACACCAATGATATACCAATGGTGTACAATCAAAGTGGTGACTCCATTCCCCAAACTCTCCGAAGTTCCGAAAATCCCCAACTTAGTTGTGTATTCGTATTAAGTCCAGGACATTTCTTCTGTGTGAGCTGTAGTAAAACTTGTCAGAAATGAAGTACCACCAGCTATTTCACTCCCATAATATCAACTAAGGCATACAATTTTGGAGAAAATTGAGTCATGGAGTGAAGGTTTTTCTGTAGATTGCAGGTTAGGGGGGGTCGTTGATGTTATGCAGCCTCACACGCAGTCTGTAAGATCTTCTGTGTATGACTCTTACTCTAATCTTGGCTCGGATTTCCAAAACTTCTTCAAAATTTATCAGTATCCTGGGAGCTAAATTCCTGACGTTGGCAATCGCAAAGTAAAATGTTCTGCAGTTTCGGAAAAGTATTTGCCGTAGTGACCCCTTTTAGAGTTGATATCTCAGAGGGTAATGTACACTTACCAGTCTCAGGTCTTTCTTGTCCAACTCGAGAAGCTGCTTAGCTTTCCTTTGCGATAGAGTCACTAGCTTTTTCTCTCATCATTGTCCTGGCACTTTATTCTAGTGAGATTTAATTTCGTCGGATGAATTTGTTGTTAACTGCCAGTTGTCTCAGGAATTATTTGCTGTCCTAAGTCAGCTGAGAGCCACAACAACTATTATGACTCCAGAACTTTCAGTTCTGTTTGGCAATCTGATTTTGCCCTCCGGGTGCCCCTATTAATGCACTCCTGGGCACATCTATCTATAGCATCTACTTCTGTTTGAAAGATGGCTGAGGTCTTGCCAAGGGATTTTCAGAACCTAAAACTTTACACTGAACTCCCACTCTTACCTCTTTGATCCATCAGTGTACCTTCCCTGTAAACATTTGGGGAGTCATGATCGTAGTTAGGTCGACTTCACTAACTGGCATCAAATCAATCTGTAAATTTATACATGACTTCTAGGGAGACGCGTTCCAATATCTCCAGATGTCTGATGAGATTTTCTGCTTCGGAGTTTACTATCTGATTCAGTCTGAAGTCTGAAGGTCTGTTTCATTACAATTAGGTCTGATGGCAAAATATTTAGTATTGCCTCTAATGCTGCGATAGGGCAGGTGAATATTGACCCTGTTCGATGCACTTTCTGCAATTTGACTTGTGCCGCAGTTGCTTCTTTGGCCACCATATTAGTGAAGGTGACCATGGGTTTGATGATGTCTTACCAAACAGTATGTGGCCAGTCGAGCTTATCGTTATTCTCTGCTCTGTGAAGAATGTGGTTGATTTGGCTATTCCATATCACCGGTCGATTATAACGCCCAGATAAGGATAAAAAAGTTTAGATGATGAGAGTTGTCGATGAAGCTCATTTTGATAAACTCTGCACATGCTTCATATCTATTATAGTTATATTATGAAGGCATTTCAATATCAGGGAAAGAAACACAATAGGATTCATTTGGATGAAGACATTTTGATGTGAGTTATTGATGGAATTCCTTTTAATGAACCTTGCACACCAATATTGATCAAGTCACGTTGTGAACCCATATCGATTGTAGAAAAGAGTACTAGGCAATATCGATGGGGCTCGTTTTGATGAACGTTGTACACCACATTTCACCACATTTCATCAAATACAGTCATGTTATTAGGCCGAGCACTATGCTTAGTGCTTGTCTAAGCACCCTAAGTCCTTTGGTGCATATCCAAGCACCCTAAGCTCTTTAGTGCTTGTCTATGCACTCTAAGCCTTCCAGTACATGATCAATTTTCCAAATCGGTGCTTAGTGTTAAGCGCTTTATAAAAGAGCTTGGTGTTCGTAAAAGAATGGCAAATATTGAAAAAATTGGAGAGCACTCAATCTCTGATTCCAAAAACTCCTATAATTTTGAATAAAATCGGACCATTAATGACAAAAAGGCATCACGCATCGTCAGCAGAATGAGAATACCTCCCAAATTTCAAGTCGAAAGGATCATTGGATTGAAGTAAAAGAATTGGCACAGATAAACACATGAAATTTGTAATAATGCTCATAATCTGCGTCTGCATGTGTCCACTTAGACCACCAAACACCACTCACTCAATTTTGAGAGAAACCTATCGAATGTACAAGCTTTTAAAATGAAGCGCCAATTTAGCACCTGAAATATTTCAGTCTAGAGTTATACATTACTGTTGTCAAACTAGTGCGGGAAAAACTTACTTGAAGTGACATTAGCGTGCGGGAATAGGGCGGAACACGCACGCTTGTAGGAATTTTTTAAATTTCATTCGACCAAGTTTATGATGCAGGATTATTAAAATATATCAAAACTCACCGGCACAGAATGTTCTGTTGGAGGTAATATATTGGAACTGATAAGAACTTCTCAGACACGTTTCTTGACTAACTATTGGTAACCGTATCTGTTTGGGTTCAGCAGTCATGAGAATACCATTCTCGTCCTTGCCCCATCCTACCACTGTTCCCTGCATTCCTGAAAAAAAAAATAATAATGAAATTTCATATACAGAATTGAAAATCATAAATATAAAGTGCTGAGAACTTCGAGAGAACCAGGGGGAGAGAGATTGGAACCAGTTGTTGATCTTGAATCTTTGGAAGTAGTAGTCTTCTGGGAACACTATCTTCGGATCAAACCCTTTTAGGAAAATACCTATGGATGAGAAAAAAGTTTCCAATGCTGTGTTCTAGAGCAGTATGCGACATGGAATCTAAAAGCTCTTTTGTGTGTTATTGTGTGATGTCTTTTGTGGTCAAATATCATAGATATCTATAGTATTGAAAGATATGACCTCATTGTTATGGTAATCGAAATAGAAAAAAACTTATACATTATGTTGAACAATGTTTGCATGAAAAGGGAGATAGGACAAACGACCGAAATAGTATGTACCGCGTTTTACCAAAAGATGACGTTACCGTTGAACAGCTACCGTTACGTCGTATAGACGTCAATATGATCAATGTGATCTTGGAATGTTTTCCGTTGGAATCAAAATAAGAATGAGAAACACATCGGAGGCCTACGTTACTACTGCTTATTATTCTGGAGCAATCTGTTCAACATTTATTAATGTAAAATTGGTCTATTTTATTCTCGAACATTCCGCTGATTTTCACATTTTAAATTCATCGTCAAAATATTAATGCTAATAGTTGTATTTCAGGACTCACCAATAATTCTTTCTAATTGCGAATTTCCACTCCAAATGCACAGAGGACGTATAAACTTCGTGAACTCGACTTTTTCACTAAGAATTAAGACTGCAACGTCGGCATCACTGGTGAAATCTTTATATTCCGGGTGAATGTGAATGGATTCTACTTCTATCATCTTTTCGCCATGTAAAGGTACCCATTTTTGAATGTTAGATTTTCCTAGGATGATCAGAAGGTCACTGGGACGGAATAATTTATGTTCTTTTTTCAAACAGTGTGCAGCTGTAAAAATTGAAAACCAAAATTGAAATTGTGAACACTGTATGAAATAGGCTGCTACATATATCAGACGAGGATGACAACCAACCCGAATGTTAAAACAGTGAATCTGGAGTTCTCGATCGGCTATATAGAGTTAAACATCTGTAAGGAACAATATTAGACCTTTCAATTTTCACTATAAAACTCGAACAAAACTCAAAATGAACCTATTTAAGTCAATGGTATTGGCAAAGTCAGTGAGCAAGTAGATTCTTGGATCACTTATTCCAGGCCATTGGTGATTGCGAATGAAATCTTGAAAATAGGCTTTATACAATTATTCTTACCTGTGACAACATGGCTATCGGAGATCAGAGAAGCACTGCACATGTAATTCAGTCCAGTTGGCCTCACCCCAAACATGGCTGCCAGCCAAGGATAGGCTCCCCTTGGTACTTCGTTTCCACTTATTATCAAGGAATTCGTGGACACTGGTTTTCCGCAAATACTTCCGTATGGTTCACTGGGTAGGAAGTCATTGTGTACATTTTGTGGACTCACTGTACTAATATAATCTCTTTTGGGTACAAGTCCTTTAGAATCATCGAAGGGAGACTGGGTACTTGTCGGCTGATTCATGTTGACTCCTGTGAAAATGTAATAGTGTTTTTGTAAAATTTCCATTATCTGGAATTACTTTCTCCCCATATAGTGTTAAATAATAAAGCAAAATGGGCAATATACAGATTTTGACAAGCGTTCAACAGTCTACCGCAATCTACATGCGAAGCACTGGCAAACTGGAAGGCTTACACCATGCTAAACACGACTAAAATATCATACATTTTACGTTATTGTATTCCCTAAAATAAGAAACTGTGCTCAGAATGAATCTGACTTATGTAGGACTAATGATTATTGGATCACTGATGGCTACAAATCAGAGTTCGACGGAGTACATGAAGTCAACTCAATAGTGAATGAAACGCCCATTGAGCATAGGTATCAATATTTCAGGCAGAGGTATTTTCCATTGAAATATCTGAACGGGAGCTGATACTGAACCATTGTACACCAGAAATTTCCAGATCAGCATGAAGCATTCTCATAATGGCCAAACATGGATAGGGACATGAACTGAGAATCTTTTTCACTAAGAGTTAATTCCCATTGGGGAAATTACTTAACGAAGAAATCAAGAAAACAGTTCTAATACATAGCTTGTATGGAAAACAAAGCAATCTTTTGAAGGAATTAAGAAAATAGATCGGACTCCGAAAACAAAGAAGATAGGAGGAAACAAGAAGCTGAACGAAAACTTCTTAAACTCAAAATTTTAAGAATCCTGACAAAACAAAAGAACACAAAGAATGAATATATAAGTTCTATAATGCATTACATTCCACTCAAGCAGAAGCAGCAAGTAATCATCAGATCTGAAGAGAAAAAATTACTAACTCACTTGGAAATTTAAGCTAAATATAATACTGTCTAAAAACTGCTATACAAAGTCATTGAGTATCAAAGTAAGTGTATTCACGCTAACGAAAGAAACCTACAATAAAACAAAATAACACCAATGGAAGAAAATCAAGAAAGGAAGATAAAAAAACACTCTAAGATCTGGGAGATGTACCAAGACAGCATGGAAGACTTCAATTCGAAAAAATGGAAAAGACAAAGAAAACCAAAGATATAGCAAAATTAAGTGTTCAAATGAAAAACAAAACTGAAAATCCAATGCAGAACAAGAAAAATCATTTAGAATGGGTTGATTAACCCCCATCACCAGGAGAGGCTGAGAAATAGCCAATGACTAAGCCGAAATACAAGAAAAACAAAATCATGCAGGTTTCCTTCAAAATTATTTTGTGCAACACACTGAAAAACATCAACGACCTAGGTCCACAAAACAGGGTAAGACTTGTCTGGGAACCAGGTAACAGGGGAATGAGAGCACATACGCCCTAGAAAACTAGTTTTCAAGCAGCAAATAATCATCAGATCTGATAAGAAAAATTTGAAAACCCACCTAGAAATTTGGGCTAAATATAGTACTAACTAAAAACTGTTATACGAAGTTATGGAGAAGCAAAGAAAGTGCATTCATGCCAACGAAAGACACTTACAAAAAGAAAAACAATTAACACCAATGGAAGGTAGATAGAGAAACACCCAAAGATCTGGGAGTTGTACCAAGACAGCCTGAAAGTACAAATCATGCAGAAATCCTTCAAATTATTTTGTGTAACACCCTAACAAACATCAACGACCTAGGTCCACTGAACAGGGTAACACTTGCCTGGGAACCAGGTCACAGATGAATGAGAGCACAACATATGCCCTAGCAAACGCGGGGCAGCAACAACTCTCACTGGACCAGAACTAGCCTATGGAATACGAGTTGGGTACAATACAATCACGGAATAATGGCTACCAGGACACCTTCTCGAGCTGAGCCGGAACTCACTCAGGAAGGTGATAGGACTCCTGATAGGGCATTACCATCCGGAAAAATACCTGAGGGGAATAAACCAAGACTCCACACCATGCAAGTTTTGTGACAAAAGACGAAATAGTCTTCCACAAACTGTTTGAATGCTTAGGACATGTATGGCAGGTCAACGCAGATATTATGCAATAGCAATTATATAAACGAAGTCAAGTTTAGATGAAGTTATAAATATCAAAAGTTGAAGAATATAAAATATCAAAAATGAATCATAGAACAACCGTAACTATCTGCTGTCTTAGTGAGCTAAAATGGTTTGGAATCCACTTGTACGTAAGCTGTAAGTCCCGGATCTCCATTGTTCGCACAAGCTTTGCTTTGAGGGGTTTTCTATGAAAACCTGGGTGATTTCTATGCGAACTTTTACTCTGGATTTATTTGCTTTCACAGATAATTTTCAATAATTACCTATTTATACATCTTACCATAAATTGTTTCTGATTTGTGCCGCTTTGTTTCCTATAGGTACAAACATAGTTTCTTCTACATACATATTTAGAAGATAAACCTTATACATTGAAAATAATAATAAAAAAGGTAATATACTAAAACATACCTCGTCCTTTGAGTGCGCCTCCTGATGGATAATTGTGCGGGTAGTCTGGAGGTTTTCCTGAAGGCTGGATGTTTTGATTGACGTTCGGACGTGGACGGCCAGGATTGAAATCAAAAACTTGTTTTTGTCTAAGAGGCGGATCAGTTGTAGAATCTGGGAATAGTCTACGTAGGTCATCTGCTAGTGGAGATATGCAAAATAAAAATTGTTTCATCACGAGATTACCGAATAAATAATGATAATACGTTTGGATGAAATATTTTTCGAATTATTGAAGAAATCAAATTTGAAAATCTGAAATTTACTGGAATTTGTTTTAACTCTTGGCTCGAACTACAGAAATTATTGTGATTTGAATAAATATTCGAATGTGAACATACCCATTTCTTTGAATACTCCGCCTGGGCGATATTCGTGTTCAGATGGCGTTCCTAGGAATGGGTTTGTCCTGTTCATCTTGGGTCGTGGGTATCCCGGGTCAAAGTCCAAAAATACAGTTTTATGTAGTGGTTGTCCATGTATCTCACCTGCTTGTCAAAAAACAAAGATTTAAAATTATTCCATTATGAGAGTAGGTACCCAGCTTCATCAGATAATGAAATGAACGTACACAGAATTTAAAAAAAAATATTTCATTCATTTTGAATGCGCAAAAAATTAAGGAAATAAAACCGATCATTCTGCTACATTATGAAGCTGTATATGATTGTTGCGGAAAGTACCTATGTATTTCTTATAAATTAAATAAAAAATCCCAATTGTCAAAGTTTATTCTTTTTCCAAGTTTTTTTAACATTTATTTCTTATTGTACTGTTCATCGTCAGAATGTTCATTTATCCTTAGTAACAGGTGCCCATCAGCTTCTGGGCTCGTACTGCACCTTCGTAGAGTGATCTAAGCACTAGGATCGACATTTTTTGTCGTGAGCTGCAATGACATATTACGGCTAAATCCCGTTATTTACATCTCTAACTAGGGTCACATTCTAAGCACAATGTTTATTGCAGCTTGTTTCGTAAATTTTTCAACTATCCAATGTTTTTCACTATTTTTAAGGACTTTTTCGATTTTAATGTCCGATTTTTCACACCTTATTTAAAATAAAATGAGGTCAAGGTTTGTCCTACAGAAACTAATATGTCAACAATTCAAATGAAATTTTTCAATTTTACCCGACTTTTTTTTCTTGATGAGACATGTCATCCGTCTCCGAGAACAAAACATGTGTGAATTTGAGAATATTTCATCTTCATCGTTCTATGCTCACACACAACTCATCTGAAATTTATTCTTTCTTGGATTCAGCAAAAATTCCAAAGTAGGTCCTTACCTTTTTCAAAAAACATCATCGGCTGTAAACAAGTACGGATTTCTTCTTTACACAGAAACTGTATTATTTACTTGAGAATATTCAATTATCTTATTCTGATCAAAATTTAAATTTTTCTCACTCCTTTTATGATATTATAGTAGGTAATCGAAAGTTATTAGATAACATTACAAAAATATGAGTTCCAGACATTTGTTCAATGTATTTCAAAAGTCAGTGAGAAAGGGGGGAATTTGTATCAGAATAGATTGGTCAAGGCCTACAGGATATGCACATCGTGTTTGTATACATCAAAAAATAAATCCACAGATGTTTACAGAGGATGAAGTTTTTTGAAATTGTCACTTTTGAATATTTGTGGTGCCAAAAGAGAATTTCTTTTACTATACGTCAACAAAGAGGAATTCTCTACAAAACAGGCCAGAGAAAATATCAGTACTTTTTTTCATACACAGTTGGCCACCATGGATTCGTTAAAGAAATCGAATCGTAGTGTGTATTAATAATAATGAAAATATACTTTCATTCACAAAGTTTGGATAGTATAAATACATGAAGGTTATTAATGTTGTCGATGTAGGTATCTAACATTACAAAAATACAGTATTTTGAAAATGAGTAAGAATTGGAATTTTCATCGAAATAAGAGATTTGAATGTTCCTAAGTGAATAAAACAGGTTGTAAAGGACTGTAGGCCTTTGCCATTTTAGGGGATACCGTACATGAAGAAATAAGAATTCCTTACAGAACAGACCAAAATAAGTTAGTATTTTTTTCCATACACAGTTGGCCACCATGGGTCCATTATGGAAATCGAATTTGGTTAATTCGAACTTTCGTAGTGACTAAGTAGTGATGGAAATATAATATTCATTAGGTTCTGAGAGCGTATACATTCCCTATGATTGAAAATATATAAGTACACGATTGCTATTAACCTTGTCAATGTAGCTATTACAGTTATACCGGGTGACACTATCATGATATGGATATAAGGCACAAATGAACGAAATAGTTTTTTGATAATAATAATGATAATAATTCTTTTATTCCAGTAAGATCATTGTTACATGATATTGGAAGAGTCAGTATAAAATTGTTAACATTGTATATATATAAAATACTTTAAAAAATATACTTAAAAAATATTTCACCAACATATAATTAAAATACATAATGGATATCCATTGATAGTGAATCAATGCATCATTGTGATTCTTGTAAAAATTCGTTCACTTTATAGTAACATTTATTTACTGGATGATTTCTCAATTTGTTTTTGAATATATTATAATTATTTTCAAGTGAAATTTCATCGGGTAACTTATTGTAGAGTCGGATTGCTGCATATGAAGGGGCGTTTTCGAAAAAAGTTGTTCTATGGTATGGTATCTGTAGAAGGTTAACATGTCTAGTATTGTAGGAGTGGTTATCACTATTTGTCAAAAAGTCGGAAAGTTTTGTTTTTATTGAAAGTATTGATCGCATGATATATATATACATGGAACAGTGAGAAGATTGTTTTCAATAAAATAAGGTTTGCAGGAGTCTGTACGTTTTATTCCAAATAAGGAGCCACGTAAAAAATGTTTTTATATCAGTTTCCAAAATATTTTGAATAATCATTTAGTGTATTTTCTTGAATCAAAGAAGTGTATGACAACTTGAAATGATTAATCAGGGCGAGGCAAAATTTGAAAAAATTAACTTTGGTTTTCAAAGCTGCCAAGTATCAAACTATTATCGAAATTGGGTCTCAGCCAACTTGATGTTTTTCGAAAATATACAATTCAACAGCCAATAAAAAATTAAATATCATGGTTGAATAGATAATTTCAAGGCAAATAAAACAGGCAAGAGAAATATACAGGGTGACATTCGACAAAAAAGTTGACGTTACTTTCGATAACAACAGTAAGTTGAAAAAATTGTCGTTAGGTTAGAAAAAACGTTATCTTGAATTATGTACCTCCTCTGGATTTGAAAAATGTTGTATTTTTGAATAAAAAAAACTATAGGCTGCTGCTTGTCTCCTCTGTCATCCGGTGGACATTTTGTCAAAATTTATTTCTGAAAGCGAAGTTTCTTCAAAATCAGAGAATTAAATATTCTCATTACAGATTTTTAGAAGACCTTTAGGATGTAGGGAATTCATATTTCTTGTTTAGAAGATGAAGTTTTTTTAAAACAAACACCTTTGAACTTAGACGTGACAAGGTGTCGTTTAACTATTCAGAAATTATGAAATCAAATAAATGTATATGAACTATCTGTATATTTTTCACATAATGATACCTCTTCCGAAAATAATTAGAATTGTTTACATACCTTGATCCTGGAACCCGATGGGACGGTTTCCATTCTCTATCGTAAAATGATTACCAGGATAGATAATACTGGATGAATCTCTTGGATGATTGGGTTTGAACTCGAGATCATTTCCCCTAGATGATTCCGGTCTATACGAATAAGGTCTAAAATTAGATCCGTGTCCTTCTGGATTGAATCGGTTCGAATCAGAAAGTGTCACTTCACCTCCTGTAGAGAAAATGATATTTTCCCGTGATGATTTCGGAAACGAAGGTGGCAAAACGTCTAATTTCAGCGTGTGGTGGAGATTTATCGTAGTTATAATGGGCGCTAGATTCACTAAAACCAACAACAGAGAACTAATCATGACGTCTGTACCACTGATGAAGTTAATATATCGTTACACCTATTAATGTTTGCAATAATTCGCGAGAACTAAGTTCAGGCAGGAAAGTGAATTGACTGGTGGTCAAAGGTGGACTTGCAATATGAACAATTCATCTGCTGATCTTAACGAACAAACCCAACCTCAATTCAATAATCCCTTTGATTTCAGTATACCTGTTTTTGGTATTTCCAGTCATTAAAATAAAATATTGGGGTGTTAGCTACTTACTCGGAATTGTTGGTCCAGTACATATCAAATTGCCGTTGACAATTATTTTCGTAATTTTTGGCGGTATGTTCCTCCAAGCAGGAAAGAATACTTTATATAAAATTGGTGTGTTGTTGAGGACGTCCTGAATAACTTCCTCCTTGGGCTTCGCAAGTTCAATGTTACCATTGTAACCCTGAAAATTTGGGTTGGAAGTTTTAATAGGGAATTATATTATAAAGTGTAAAAGGTCTTGCTTATTTGCCGTGACAATAAAATATTTATACAATTTACACATGTTTTTATCGGAGGTAAATACACAAAATATAATTTTTATCGATGATTTAACTCCTGCGTAGAAAGAAACCCATATAATGATGACGCCTGAGTCACTTTGACAGCGATAAAAAAATGCATTCTTTTTTTATATCCCTTGTGTTTTTATCAACTGCTCCCTCGAATAATTAGCCAAAAGTGATCGACCTATACGGTCTTGCAATTTTTTCATGTCAGATTTTTTCGTAAGATTACATATTGGCAATATTATTTCGTTGAAAAACGAAATTTATTGGTTTATTCTGTTGATAAATCAACTCCCATAGGATGATGACATCCGAGTCAATTTGGCAGCAATAAAAAATGTGCATTTTTTTATAAGAATGTATGTCCATGAAATCTAGTAAACGTCATATTCTCATTTGTTAGATATGATTATTGAGTATTGTTTCGTCTGAGCATCACAAAAAACGACATTATAATCATTAGTCGCTTTCTTTTTAAAAGTTTCAAGCACTGGAGCTTCTTATTCTCTACTTGCTTATGGTCGATTATGACTGAACTAGAATAAGAAACCTGGTGCATCAAATCCTCGAAAAAAAGCAGGAATTGCGTTTTAATTACTGCTCCTTCAAATTATCGTTTCAATGAAGTGCATTTATAAATACATTGTCGTTGATTTGTCTTACAAAAAAACTCGAATAGTTCATTTGTTGGATAAATTTCTTTCAACTCAAAATTTTTCCATAAGTAATTTTAATCGATGAACTGGTCTGAGACAAAATTGCTCGAACTACCAGTCAGGATCAGTTTTTCTCATAAACTTACTAATTGGAAAATTTATTCGTAGAGAATGGCGCTATCACCTGGTAATCATGTGAGTAACATCATCAAGGTAACATATAATTTTATCACTTGAGATATTTTCTACATGACTTAAAAGTAGAGGCCCTAGGACTGATCCCTGTGGAACTTCCTGTGTGCTGTTGCAAGAAGGATTATTAGTGCCATTGAGTAAAACAACCTGATTTCTATTGAAGAGGTATGATTGAAGAACATCAAAGATATTCCTCTTATTCAATACCGTTCGAGTTCAACAAGTTACATGTTATGGTCAACCACGTCGAAAACACTGAATAAATCTATAAACAATCCACTTACGCGATCTCTTTTGTCTAATTGTGACATCATATATTTATGTTGCAGTTCATGTATATGCTTATTGTAGTTAAAAGTTGCTTCACCTTGTATTAATTAGAAAATACTATCGTGATCTCTGTGACGGTATCATTATCATTGGAGAATTGTAAAATGTAGAATAAACTGTCTGGAGTTTATTCGTGGTTTATTTCTAAATACATCACAATTAATTGGCGACGAGGATATTCAAAGAATCCACAATGGCAGAGAACAAATCGAATGGACTCTTGAGGCAATTGGGACTCTTCAAATTTCAAGATTCTGATTGGAAAATATTTTCAACTAGACTGAAGCAGTGTTTCATAGCAGAAGATATTGTAGATGAAAATAAGAAGAAATCCATTTTATTAGTATCTTGTGAGGAGGAAACGTACAAATTACTTGAAAATTTGTGTATTCCAAACTCGCCAGAAGAAAAGACGTTCAAGGAACTTGTTAAAATATTTGATGAACATTTCACTTCATTCAAATGCAGTTTTGCAGAAAGACAATGTTTCTATAGTGCATCAAAAAATAAGGATGAATCAGTTAGAGACTGGTTAGCACGTCTCAAGAGTTTAGCACTCAAATGTGACTTCCAAAGCGAACTTCAGATTTTGTTGACAGACCGATTCGTGATTGGTTTCAACGAAGGTAAAATCAAGGATAGACTTTTTGAAGAGAAACCGAATATTTTATTAGACAAAGCTGTTGAAATTGCCTGTAGTCACGAAGTCAGAACGAGTAAGAAGGAAGCTATCGAACAGGAAAATTTCTTCTATAGTCAAGCAGGGATCTCTGTTGGCCGTCCGAATCCAACTCAATGTCAAAGTAGTCAATCAAAACCATCAGGGGGAAGGAGTACAGATACAGAAAAGTTTAGACATTCCAAGGAAGTGAGAGAACCATCAGGATACAATATATGTGGAAAGAAAAATCATTCAAACAGTCAATGCAGG
The DNA here is from genome assembly GCA_958502065.1 of Chrysolina americana. Taxonomy (NCBI): domain Eukaryota; kingdom Metazoa; phylum Arthropoda; class Insecta; order Coleoptera; family Chrysomelidae; genus Chrysolina; species Chrysolina americana. Next base: position 20,286,130 of record OY293410.1, read on the forward strand.
TTCAGGTTTGCAACATGCTATTTATGCAAGGCTAAGGGACACATAGCAACGATTTGTGATAAGAAAAATTTGAAATACAATTACTTGGGGAACGAGGATGACTACTCGGAAAATAACAAGAGAGATTGCATTTATATAATTGGCTCGCATTTTTCGGGGGAACCAACTTCTTCTCACAATGAGGCTATAGTCGTTCACATCAAAATCAATAATTTCGAATTTGAATTTGAAATCGATACAGGTGCTTCTGTTTCAGTAATTTCACTCAATTTCAAATCAAAATTTCTGAATGGTTTCAGATTATTTTACACCAATAAAATTTTGGTGAGTTATACAGGGTCAAAAATCAAACCAGTAGGATATATTTTAGTGCCTATATCATATAAAGGTAAAACTCATGAAGTTAGTCTGTACGTTGTACAGAATGGTGGTCCTCCAATATTGGGAAGAGATTTTTTCAATTTATTTGAGTTATCAATTAACAAACTAGAGAATGATGAAGGACCAACTGAAAATGAAAAGTGTTTCATTGATTCCCTACAAAAGGAATTTCCGAAAGTTTTTTCAAAAAATATTGGATGTTTCAATGGAAACAAGTCTCATTTGACTCTGGCCGAAAATATCGTTCCAAAATTTTGTAAAGCTAGGCCACTACCTTTTGCATTGAGAGATAAGGTGGAAATCGAATTGAATCGAATGGTAGAAGCTGGTATAATCACGCCAGTTACTTATAGTCAATGGGCAACTCCCATCGTGCCAGTTCTTAAGTCAGATGGTTCATTGCGAATTTGTGGAGATTACAAAGTAACACTTAATCAGGCACTATTGATTGATAAATATCTCTTGCCACACATTGATGAATTATTCACTAAGTTACAAGGTGGAATTGAATTTACCAAAATAGATTTAAAAAAGGCTTATTTACAGTTAGAGTTAGATAATGATTCGAAGTTGTTAACTGTTGTTAATACCCATAAAGGTTTATTTATGTATAACAGGTTACCATATGGAATCCATCCAGCCATTTTTGAAAAATTATTGGAACAAATTCTACAAGGAATTGATGGGGTAGTGAGTTTCCTCGACGATATCTTGATTACGGGTAAAAGTAGGGAAGAACACTTGAGCAGGGTTAAACAAGTATTGGAAAGACTAGAGGCAAGTGGTTTGACAATTGCTATAGAAAAATGCGAATTTTTCAGAAAGTCCGTAAATTATTTGGGCTACATAGTTGACAAATCTGGTTTACATACATGTCCAAAGAAAATTGAAGCGGTGAAAAATGCTCCAGTACCAAAGAATATTAAAGAGTTACAGTCTTTCTTGGGGTTTGTTAATTATTATCATAAATTCATTGAAAACAGCTCCACCCATTTACATCCTCTTTATAATTTATTGAAGAAAAATAAATCATTTGAATGGTCAGAAGAATGTGACAAGGCTTTCACGAACAATAAACAGATATTATCATCAGCTAAAGTATTGGTTCACTTTAACCCAAAATTACCTATAAAATTGGCTGTTGACAGCTCATCGTATGGTGTTGGTGCCGTAATTTCACACATTTTTGATGACAATACAGAAAGACCTATTGCTTATGCGTCTCAAACCCTGAATGAAAGCCAGCAAAAGTATTCCCAAATTGAGAAAGAGGCCTTTGCCATTATTTTTGGAGTAAAAAAATTTTCTCAGTATCTATTTGGGCAAAAATTCATTTTAGTTACAGATCACAAACCTTTGACTGCATTGTTTTCGCCTGTTAAAGGAATTCCTCAGCTAACAGCAAATCGTCTTCAACGTTGGGCGTTATTTTTAGCTCAATTTCAGTATGAAATTAATTATGTAAACTCGAGAGACAATAATGCCGATTTTTTTTCGAGACTTCCTTTAAAAGTTCATTTGGAAGAAGATTCAGATATATCGTATTTTCATTATATAGCGGATAATGAAATATTACCAGTAAACTGGCGAGAAATTTCAGCGGAAACGCAAAAAGATGAGTTGTTAAAGAAGATTTGTCAGTATGTTGAGTGTGGGTGGCCTCAGAAAATTGATCAAATCATTAAACCATATGCAGTTCTAAGAAATCAATTATCGGTAGAGCAGGGATGTATTATGTTAGGTTATAAATTGATTATTCCTGAAATACTACGTAGAAAAGTGCTCATGCAATTGCATTCAGCCCATCTTGGAATTGTTAAAACCAAAAGCTTAGCTCGTTCTTTTGTGTGGTGGCCACAAATCAACAATGATATAGAGAATATGATCAAATCTTGCAATAATTGTATCGGTACCAGAAGCGCACCACCACAACATAATTTAATGACTTGGGACTATCCGAAACAACCCTGGCATCGACTTCATATTGATTATATGGGTCCTTTTTTGGGAAAGTATTTTCTTGTTATTGTTGATGCACATACTAAATGGATTGAGGTGATAGTAACGGCATCTATAACCTCACAATAAAAGTTTTAAGAACGATTTTTGCTCAATTTGGGTTACCTGAAGTAGTAGTCTCTGATAATGCAAGTTATTTCAAGTCGCATACATTTAAAAATTTTCTTAAAATGAATGGCATTCATTTCATTAATTCACCAGAATTTCACCCAGCAACAAATGGGGCTGCTGAAAATGCAGTTAAAACAATAAAAAGAGCATTGAGTAAAACACTGGAAAAAGAAAATAACAAAAATTTGAATTTGGTACTGAATAATTTTTTGATGACTTACAGAATAACTCCTCATTGCACAACTGGAATATCACCTTCTGAATTAATGTTCGGTAGGAAAATCAGAAGTGCGTTTGATTTGATGAAACCGAAAACAGTATGCAATGAAGACTATTCAAATAATTCGAGTGATTTGTTTCGAAGAGTAAATAAAAATCAAAAGAACCAAATGAAATTTTATTCAGGGCATAGAAACAAAACATTCAAAGTTAACGATTGTGTTGCTGTAAAAGATTACAGAACTCCAAATAAAGTTGGTTGGATAAAGGGTATTATAACAAAAATCCTAGGACCACGGACGTATATGACTTATATTCCCGAGTTGGAGAGGACACGGAGAAGGCATATCAACCAAATAATTGAATGTTTTCCGTCCAATAGTAACAAATATAGTTATCCACTACATAATAATAGGAATGGAAGTACTGACCGCAGAAGTTTGGATGTTGTTAATGGTCCAATTACTTATTCACCAGTGGATATTGAAAATGATTCAAATTCGAATGTGTCAATTGAGGAAAGTTGCGGGAATAATATATCACCATCAAGGTCACAACGAAGTGACGATTTTGATAAAGAGTCTCAAACTGGAGTAAATTCAAACATAGTTGTGAGAAGAAGTTCGCGAATAAGGAAACCGCCTAATAGGTTGAGTTACTAGATAAGGGGGAAGGTGTGACATCATATATTTATGTTGCAGTTCATGTATATGCTTATTGTAGTTAAAAGTTGCTTCACCTTGTATTAATTAGAAAATACTATCGTGATCTCTGTGACGGTGTCATTATCATTGGAGAATTGTAAAATGTAGAATAAACTGTCTGGAGTTTATTCGTGGTTTATTTCTAAATACATCACACTAATCTACATAGGAGTTCATTTTAAAGAGTATTCCGTGCAATATTTGGACCCATATTAAAACGAAATCCATGTTGGATTGATGATAGAATTTTATGTTCTCGCAAGAATAGATACAGCTGAATTTTTACGTTAATTTCAATGATTTTGGAAGAGATCTGTAACTCGCGAGGTCATTACAGTCTCCTTTTTCTCCTCTGCTAGTTTGAGACGGTCTGGAGTACCACTTAATAGGACTTATTCATCACATAAATATAAATAACATAAATAACTACTTGCTTTTTCAATTATGTTATTTGAAATTTGATCATATCCTGATGAGTTGGATATCTTTAAATTATCAATAAGGGTTTTGACGTCTGAAAATGTGTCAGATTTCAAGAAAAAGGATAAATTACACATAGGAATAACTAGTGAGATCCAGATTTTTAGTATGGTTTTGAATGATGTCTTTAGTGAAATGCAAATTGAATTTTGTAGCTAATTCCTGATCAAATAATAGCACACCATTTTTCTTTATTTGCGTGTATATATTTATCGATAAAAGAATTATTCAGGTATTTGCTCCCAAAAGAACTGAGAATATCATAACACAAATCTATTTTGCACTAAATGAAAACCTCTTCTCTTTTGAATTATGATTTTATAGAAAATCTTTGATGTACTTACTCGGGGTGATAAAGAAATTCAGTACAAGTTATCAAGTTTTTTCGAATTATTATATTTCGAAATTTTATTGAGTGAAAATCAATGATTATTACAAACCATAAACGTAGATGTTCTCAACCATAATTCTTTTATTCAACCATAATGGATTGTAAAGAAATCCGATAGGTTATATTAAAGTAAACCTAGTGAGAACTCTGACTGGGAAAACCCAAATAACTGAGGAAATTCGAAAATCCGATTATAATTTCAAGCTCTAAGTGATAATTACTGACTCCCTTCGGTAGAAGTTATTGATTCCAAGAATTACAATGCCTCTTTCGGATATCTCCTTTAATCTTCGGAAATTCCATTAAAGAAAGAAGGTAGACTAGGTACGTAACCTTTTCTAAATTGGATTAATCTCCATTGGGTAATATCCAATTTTTGACATTGGGGGTCGAATCGAATTACACCGCATTCGAAACGTCTTTCAATTCTCCATACGACAGCAAAATTTCAGTAAAAAATATTGCCCCAAAACAAAATAGTGAAACATAATGTTAAAACGAATTAATAATGATAATAATGATGTTTATTTCATGTATAAATATGAAGTACAAAAGACTTGTCCTAACTGAGTAAACTATAAAATAGTCTCAATAAACAAGAAGACACCTACAAAAGGAATGTTTGAGTGTTGATAGTATATCAGTGGAACAAAATATTAAATTTAAAATACAATAACATTCAAATACACATAGGTACATAATAAAAATCAATAATAATAAAACTAAAATATCCCTTCACTATTGTAAGATAGTGATAATAACAGAAACATCATAAATAGATAAAAGTAGAGTAAAATTTAATCAAGTTAATAAGAGAAAAGTTAGGTGACCAGATTGTATGTAACTAAGAATTCTGATCTGAAGGAAGAAGGAAAATTTCGGTAAAATACGACGTAATATCAATAAATGATATCATTTAACATAGAATATATACTTGGTGAACTATCCGTACCAAAAATCAAAGGGGGTACTGGTCTGTCATGTACAAGTAGAATTTTAGAGCTATCCGCGATGACTTGAACAATTTTATTAAACGACATCCTCTATAGAAGCGTCAATGAATTGAATTATGAAATTCTGTAAACACAGCTTATGCTTTCGCAAACATGTTCTCCTGCAATGTTGTCTCATGTTACTAAGCCAAGTGCAGAATAGAAGAGAATAAATGATGGTCCGTTGTACATTTTTTTTAAAATTTGTTTTGGACATTGCACAACGAATACCAAATACATGTGTAGATACAAAGAAAATCATCGTAGTGCCCTTCAGATAATTCCATTATAAACGATAATCGTCCTACCTAGGTACAGACATCTGATAAGTCACTGAAAATTGTGACTTACTCACTGATTTTTGGTTGCTTATTCACTTTTTAGCAGTATAGGAATACCCGCAAAACATCAGCAGCCAATTCCCCGACCGAAAAATTTGAAAGTAAAAGTTTCAGTTTAATTTTAATTGAAACGCAGAAAATCGGCACAACACCATTTTTTTTTACTTTTTGAATCGATTGTTATCATGTTTTTCAGCTTTTCAGTGCATCTATGTCATTCCCAAGCCACATCAGAATTGTATCGTCAGTAAACATTGTGACCTACCCTGAGATATCGATAATTGCTAAGTCATTCAAATACAATTGAATGAGAATAGGGCCGAGTGATGATCCTTGAAGAACACCAAAATGGGTCTTTGATTCCTCTGATTTCATATATCGTATTCTGACCGTTTGCATCACGTCCGAGAAATATGATTTAACCAATTCTGGACATTACATCTGATCCCATAACAGTAAAATATTAAAAATAATAATAATAGTTCCTCAAGGCTTAGCCTGTACGGGTAGAGGACGGCTATTATTATTATTTTCCGTGGCGCTCCGGGGCGACTTACTGATGTTTTTGGTGGTGTATTCACTCTTCAGCTGTAGGTGAACCCGGAAAACCTACAGCACCACTACCACTAAATATTTGAGGCGGTATTTCGTGATTTACACAATCAAAAGCTCAAGCAGCATTATCAAAGCTCAGTTTCAAGTAAGTTTTTTTTCTTTCCGTCAACCGACCTCGCACTTTGGTGACAATGCTGGGATTCAGAGCCATGCATTCTTTTCATAGATTGATGGAATAATTTGATGAATGTTTAGGGATTATGAGATATAAACTCATTGTAAATACTTGTTATAATTACGTTACTGAAATGTCATATAGCGTATGGATATGTACCGTGCTAAATGATCTATTAATCACATATTTGAAGAACATTTATTTTAAAACATAATCTTGGCAACTCAATTCTTCACACGTCGCTATTGTTACTATTCGATTTCAGTTGTCTAACTGGCCATGAAAAGTCATCTAAGAGACGTTTGTGTCTGTCGATTTCAATTGTTGAAACTATTTACTGTCAATTTCGAATTAAATGATGGCAAACAGGATTGTTCTGTTTAAATATGAGTTCGTAGAAAAAGTATAGTATATAATACGGTTATAAACTCCTCTAGACACATTCATGGTTAAAGAATGTATATAACATTTTGAAATGAAAGAAAGGAATCTGAAACTTTGATTATGATCGGTTTGAAAAGTATTATTAGTCGTAATAAGTTGAAAACTTAAAATTTTTTCGCTATGAACTGATAATGTATGGAAGATAAAGTATGAGGGTTAATCTATTGTATTTTGAGCTTCTATAATTGCTTGGCCCTTTTCTACATTTTACTAAAACCGCATATCCATAATTTTCAACTAAATTTAAAATAATAGGTGCATTTCTGACAACAACAGTGAATTTTTGCGATGTGTCTAGGCAGGCAAGAAAGTGAGGACCGACTCTGCATTGTGAACTATTGGTCATACATTTGAACCTCAGACAAACCACAGGAGCAGCCATTTGCCTTGAAAACTTGTTAGGTGATTAAATAATTTCAAAACAATTTGGTATTATATTTAAATTTGAAGTAACAACAGAAAAACATTAATTTGTTAAAATGATTGATAACTAGTATTCATTATGTTTGAATTCATATATTATTATTTTTTTAAATTTCAGTGGACTACACTTTATTTGTCATAATGAAACTTGGAATCTTGAACTTGAAACAGAGATAAAGAAAATTATTTCTTAGACCTGACTATTACCCATGATTGTAAAAAAACTGAGTTCAACGTATTCTGAAAACCAAGCTATACAGACAGTACTATCCCAAATGATTCTTTTCACCTTGATAGTCAAAATGTAGCAGCTTACAACTCAAATTCGTTTTATTTCTTGTCAGGGCAGTTATAGATTATCAAAAAAAGTTAATTTTCAATTTACATTAATAATTTGTTGATTTTCGAACTAATTGAAATTCAAATGGTAAGCCATCAAATGCTCTTTCGATGTAATGAAGCATCTCTATCTTTCATTATGACCTATTTCAATTCTCTATATGAGAGCAAATTTCCAAAAAAATATTTATCCAAAACAAAATGATGGTGATAACGTGGTAATCGAGGATTATTTGGAATAAATGGCTGTTAAGGAACTTTAGTAGAATATTTATTGGTATGAACAAAAGGTCTCTGTCCCCTAGAATGGCAAACAGTAATTGATTTCCACACTTTTGCTGACATTCAGGATAATGAGATATCACTCTGCCTACCATATGTCAGTTGAATTTCTGTCAGAGATGGCACCCATCTGCCATTTTGAGATACCAACGGATTATTTATGATTTCAGTAGAGCTCGTTAATATCGTCTATTCCAAAAAAATATTCATACAGGAGTTCTAACATTATGTTTCGCTATTTTGTTTTAGATCACAATTTTTTACTCAAATTTTGCTCATATAGAGAATTGAAAGACTTTTGAATTAGGTATCACTCGACCATCAATGCCATTAAAAAAGTCTTTCAAAATATTGAGCCTACTTCATTTTGACAGAGACATATTTTATCATTGCTTATGAACGATTTGATCAAAAATGAAATTTCAATTCGTTCAAAAATTAACAGGAAAGATAATTTATGGACAGGCTGTATATTCCACCAGGAAAGACAAAGTCAGTGAGTAGAAATGCAATAATTATTCCAACTAAATATATTATATGTACATATAGATACTATTTTTTTATTCAAAATAATTTTATTGAATGAACAGCAGTAAAACAGAATAGAGATCATGAGAAATAATTATCAATATTTCATCTATAAAAATAACATGGATAATGGTCGGACGGTATTAATTATGAGTCATTAGATATCAAATTCTTCAGTTTTACTTCGAGTCAGTGAAAATTTCCCAAAATCATTCTAGAATTTCTGAAGGAAGATGAGTATGAATTTGCATACTTACATCTGGAGCCAAAAACAAGTAGCATCTTTCTTAGACCAATCACTTTGAAAAATCTAAAAATCAGCTCTTCTGCACATTTATCGTGATTTTAACATTGATTTACAGAACATTGTTGATAGAACTCGCCAATTGAACGCAAAGGAAATGTGAATTATGATTCATATGAATTTAATTTTTTTCAACATATGACCTTATATTTTGTCGTTTGGTTGTTTCTCTCATATATGTTTTTATCAAACTAAAATGTTAATTTTCCATAGATATTTGTTCTTTATCACCAGATGTACTTGCTGCAAACTGCGTATCTCAAAAATATCTAGACAATGTTTTGTAATAAGTTGTGAACTTACCTGTACAACATTACCAACTGCCATCTCGATATTCAATTGCAACGTGTTGGAATAGCGTCCAGCAATTTGTACTTCCCCATAGAGGCCTATTTGTTGGTTGTATTGGTAGATGAAGGTATTAGGACAAGGACTCCGTTCATACTCATGTTGAGGCACCACATTTTGTATCATCGCCGAAATGAATATTAAACTTAATATATCACTAGCCGAGCCAAACATTTCGAATCTACGGTATCACAGCAAATATTCACAATGATAAATATATAACTCAATAAATGAAATAGTGAGTGATGTACAATTTGTCGGCCCTCAAACGATATTACAAAATATCTTCATCAGCACCATTAACATTTCTTCTGCTGAAGTCTTTAGCATTTTTATCATTTGTTTCTGGGATGAAGTACCCTGCAACAAATTATGGAAAATATTACATAATTTAAAACGAATTAATTAAAAGACATAAGAAACCATAATTTTCGGTCAAACTAACAAACATGAACTCGACAAAATAATTTTTGCCTTCCTATGCAAGCAAATTTTTCAGTACCTTTTTAATTAGCTGTATCCCCGTAACTTGTTTTTACAGAAAACTTCATCATCTTCAATTTAAAAATGTATATCACGAATAGGATTGGGGATTGAATTAATTGCATCCAGTTCAAAATACCATGAATTTTCAAGACTGAGAATTGCAGCTTTATATCATTATGATGTATGAACAAGAGTATCAAAGTCACGAATTCAAATGAAATCAGTGCGTAGAAGAAATCCAATGAAAATAAATTTTCCGAACAATATAACTGCTAACATATCTTGGCACATGTTTCTTTGATCTAAATGGCATTATCAGATAATTTCACAGTTAGGAAATAGCGATTTCTATTACATGATCAACCGATATAATGCAATGCGAGTAACAGAAAAACCATTTTTGTTCCGAGAATAAAATTGTTTTTTCCGTTAACCAGCTGTCATCCCCGTACGAACGACAGCCCTCAGAAGTCGAAACTTGTACGAGCTAAAGATTAACGAGGTCTTGTTATAATACCTAATTGAAATAACAGGTAAGACATGCAAATCTCGAATTGACTATCAGTGCAATCAATCATTGGGTTTTTTATATCTTCTCTATTTTTTAAATAATTCAAACAAAACTCATTTCCTTAATTTTGGGCTTTAGTGCCTAGAATGATCTAGATACTGAGTACAAAATTGTTATAACAATAATAATAATACTCTTAGTCGCAATTAGTTATGTTGTTCATGTCCTAGTCGTATGTTTCGCAGAAACATACACAGTCCGTTTATTTTTCATATCTTCAACCTCTCATAGTATTTCTTCTGTATGAAAAATTGTTGTTGTTTAAGATTGTTTTTTCCGTTAATCAGCTGTCATCCCCCTACGAACGACAGCCCTCAGAAGTCGAAACTTGTGCGAGCTAAGGATTAACGAGGTCTTGCCTTTTAACGTGCGATTCTTACCTTTTAACGTGCGATTCCTAGTATAAGTCATCAGTATCCTATGACCGCCATGTCCCTTTACTTTTTAGTCAAAATATATATCAACAAAAATTAAATGATAACAAACCGGTGCCAGAAATAGAGGATGAAACTGATATATACGTTACCATTTTTGTTATATCAAAGACTTATTCCGGCTGATTAGTAGACAACTTAGTGAAAGAACAATAGAACAATTTATTTGCAACAGGTGTTTAAATTATTTCACAAGTGAGTAACAGAAAATTGGACAGTCATACTGCTGATTGTCAAAAATCAGAAACCTGTAAAATATCCAAAAGAAAAGCCCCATTTGTGATTCATGCGGATTTCAAATAGATTTTGGAACCTTTTGAAGATGCTGGTATATTCCGTTCCGTGCCGGATTTTATTGCAGAGTTCATACGACAACACTTTGTCATTTTATGATAGCCATCGAGGCCTCGACTCCATGGGTCGAGAATGAGAGCCATAGCCAAATTTTTGCAATCCAAAACTTTAGACATCGTTCCCATGACTGAATCACCTGTTAGGGTGACCACGTTGCCACATCTGCGAAAACCTTGGAAAACTGACGACAAAATTGTTAAAGATCATAATCACTACACCGGCGCCTGGCGCGGACGGGCACATGCGCAGTGTAACTTAGGCTACAAATAATCTTTTGTAGTGCTTGTCGTTTTCCACAATTTATCCAGATACGACAGCCATTTTTGGACCATTTGGTTCAAACTTTATCAGTAAATGATTGAAAATATCCCAACGCGAATTTTCACACCTGAATACGAATTACTTACTCGAAAGAGCGTATTTCCATCGATTCGGTGAAAAAGTTGAAAGTTTTACCTGCACACCATAATTTTTACAACAAGTGAGTGATTGTCACATAACCAAGGCAGAATATAAACACGCGCGAATATGGAAAACTTTCAAGTTGAATACACTGGGAGAATACTCTGCTGAACATAAAAACAAATATATTGCTCTTGGCGGATATTTTCGAAGTATCGGTCACGAGACATAATAATATGGCATAGACTCTGTATGGTTCTACACGCTGCACGGCTACACGTGGTTGTACATGTTAAACAGACGGCTAGTATTATTAATTGCCGTAGCGCAACAGGGTGACTTGCTAGTTTTAGTGGTGTAGTCACTTTTCAGCTTTACAAATACCTACAGCACCACCACAGGAGGTGGAACAGTTTTCGAGCTACATGGTGTTTGTAATGCCATTTTTGCTCTTTATTATTATTCATCAATCTGAATTTGGTGATCTGTTAATCTTTCCTATAACTGAACCGATAACATCTAACTTGTAGCTTATCTTCATTCAAGCAATGCTTACAGAAATAGATAAATATCATTAGGTATGTAAAGGTAAAGCTACAAGTTGGCAAAATTTTGTCATGTTTTTGGAGAAATATGGGTCTCCATCAAAAACACGAGGATTCATATGATTGCCAACACTACACAGTTTTCCATATACACGATGACAATGTAAATGCTTAAAACTGTTGTATCTCGCGAACAAAATGACAGATTGTGTATAATTGTTTCCAGAGTGGAAAAGAAAAACTGAAAAGGCCTACGAAATAATCCACCCTCTGATTTTCAGCCACAACCACTCAAATAACTTCAATATAAACCCCCTATTTATGATACCTAAATGTTTAAGAGTCTTCTGTGATATTATTTATATTTTGAACATGGCGGACCAATGAAGGAGATTAATAATCAATATCATTCTGGTTGGGGGTGATTTTGCATGGGGCTCCTTAGGAGGCAGGAGCAATTCTTCAGAATATCCCGGAAAGTATAGGCAATTTTTTAATTTTTTTTTGTTTCATGAAATGTCCATCGTAATATTCTGGTCCATGGACCAGAATTATATTGATGATAATTCAACTCATGTATAAAATCGTCCATTAGAAACTTCAGTTTTGGCAGTTTGATATCGGATAAATAGGAACGTAACTGTTTGCAAGTGGATAAACTGTTATTTACCTTCACTACGGCAACAACTAATAATTGTCGTATGACTTTATTGAATCCGACGCTGTACCCAAGGACGCGTTGTTATCAACAAATTTTCATACTTTTTGTTACAAAGTGTTGTTCTTAATTTCAAATGAGTGTTAACGGTAGATTTGGTAGTGAAACTGCTCAAATAATAAATAGACAAAGCCACTCCAAAAAACACCAAAAAACCAAATCATCAATTTGGAGGCAGTTTGAATTATTTTGTCGAGTAAAGGGATATGAACTATTACCTTCAACGTATAATATGAAGAAATCAGACGGAAATAACTACAAGGAGTACGTAGTTAAAACAATGTGGAACACTGTAGCCAAAATTGTGCAAGAAAAATATTATATGGATTATAAGATTGTGTTTGACCCATTCAAAGATGTGACATTTCAAGCCGCTAGAAACGCTAAACGCAAGCAACTGCAGAGCAATTTAGATAAAAGAAGACAAGGTTCTATAGCAATACTCCAATGGGACTTCAAAAAAACTTTTTCATATCGCCGCTATTGAATTAGCCTGGAGAGGTGGTGAGAGTGCGCAGTGTAAAATTTATTATTTCAAAGCCGAAAAATACAATAATGAAAGAGGCAGAGTGGAGTACAACACGGTCTTTTCTAAAACAGCTCAAGGTGGGAATAAAAGGTGCAGTGAAAGTAAGTGGTTGACTACAAATAAAGAAAATCCGAACGTGTGTCCTGTAAGATTGTTGAAAATGCTTCTAGAAAAACGAAACAAACATATTTCTTCAGATAGATTGTTTCTAACACCAAATCCGTTTTGGAAAAATGAAAATGCCAAGGGATGGTACAAAACTGTGCCCATTGGTGTAAACGAAATTTCAAAGTAGACCAGAATTCCTGCAGAAAAAATTGGTCTAGATCTGAAAAATAAAATTACTAATCAGTCCCATAGGGCTAGCACTATTTCTACTCTTGCCAAAGCAGGAGTCTCAGAACAACAAATTATCAAGCTGACCGGAAATTCGAACGCCAATTCTCTGAAGCCATACCTTCAGTTAGACTCACAGCATCATTCCACTTTAGTGACAAATCTAAGAGAGGAAATTAATCAAACTCAGCAGTCTTCTTCGGATAGGATTGTATACCAAAACTGTACTTTCACTAATTGTACATTAAAATAATAATTCCTGTTAAATGTACTTTTTGTTCAATGAATTATGGATTTAATTTAATAAATTATGTTCTATTCACTTTTGTTTACTAATTCATTTATTTGATTCGTTAAATTATCTCACTAAATACCACTCAAGGTTTTGTTTTCATCGTATAAACTTTAATTTTGTTCCACTCAAACTTGGTAGCTTGTAATATGACTCGACCAAATAACATTAGATAAAATCACTCCACCTTCGGTGTCGTGATTTTATCATGTTATTTGCTCTCGTCAATTACCAAAGTAACCAAGTTTTCGTGCAAAATGAAAGTTTATCCGGTAAAATAAAAACCTCTTGTGGTATTACCCTCGATAAATATTATTATTTGTTGGTCCTCCTGATTTAAAATATTAATAATACCGCAGGCTACCATTTTGATTCAATGAGGTGTATTCTACCAAATAGGGGTTTTTATTGAAATTATTTCAGTGGGGGTGACTGGAAATCAGGTAGATTGTTAAGGGTGGATTATTTTATGAGTCATTTGGGTTTTTCTCTAATATCCTAAAACTAGGTAAGGGCGAAGCATTTGGATTTCCCCCTATTATAGAAAACAAAATACTTTGTGAGGCCATTTTTTTTTAATTAGCAAATTCTAGACGTTTGTGTTCTAGTTTTAAGGATGTGGACGAAAATCAAATCGAATATGTTATTAATATTTATCTTATTTACTAAGACCATTATTTTGCTGTTGTGTACCTAATCCAAAAGTCTTTGGGATATGTAAGTATTTGTTCGAATGGGTCAGGGTTGCTACAACATGTTCAGTTCATTTCTAAGAAATATTATTCATGAATCAAAGCACAAAAATTAAATCGTTGCATCATTCCCAAACAGCTAATATCGCATTTATGGCTCCTTGTGGCTCGATCAAAAACTGGTGAAAGGATCTATCTGAAGACTATGATAAGGATGCGATCATATACATAGAAAATGGGAGAGGTCCTTCATTCTCTATACTAATTTTCATTAAAGTATCATAATTTGCATGGTTCATTGTAAGTTTGGAGAGTTTGATGATTATACAAAGGAACTAAAAAAATTATTCAAAAGAGTCCATAGTTAGAATATATAGCGCCCGTCGAAGAGTTTCCATCATGGGAAAATCTTTTATTGATTATATATTTTCAAAATCGACTGGTGGTTGCGTTTTGAACAAAAAATGAAGGAAAGTTGCATTTTGAACGGGGTCACATGACTTTCATCAACAATTTTTGGAAAATGAGTGAAATTTAAATCTGGAAATGTTTGTTGTTACTTCTGCACAATGTTACAATTTTCCAACACCTCTCGTACATGAGAAAAAGTCAATATTTGGACAATACTCTTGGGGTTCGAGGAAATGTAGATGTTCTTAGGAAAAATAAGTTTTCTGGTATAGTTTAATTTGTATTGAAAACTCCCTTGGACACTGTATAATGGCATTGCACATCAAAGCGGAAGGTACAATTATTCGTCAAGTTTTGACGAAACTTAAAATAATACTCACGCTATGATTTTGAAGACTATTGTTGTTAAATCCATTTTCAGACGAAAAAAATTGAACAGATTAAAACATGAAACACCACAAAACTCCCAACGGTACAGGATAAACAATTTCCGACCACAACATCTCTCGAAATTACCAATAATGATATTCACACTATTTACTCAACACTTAATTACCATAATTGAATTTGCAGGTCTATTTAACACCTCTTGGTACCTCATCGAATAGGAAGAAACTGACACACCAATCAAAACAATAAACTGAGAACTGATTCATGATGCCTCCCAGGTATCTGTTAATGACTGAGTATCTGTTAACATTTATTTTCAATACTACCTGAAGTCGATATCGAGGGCCTGATTTAACAACAGCGGTGTTTTCATTTAGCCCACTTTTGAACTCTGCCAAGTAGTAAATACAATGAATTTTCCTGTAATAAATGTGCGTGATAATGCATGAAATAAAAGTGTTCTTTTTGATTCCCCATTATTCCCCAATAATAATATCGACCCGCCCAGGCGCCGCCTGAATGCTGATGGTGCAAAGGCGTAGTCAAGGGGGATATTGTAGGTAATAACCTCCCCAGAACCATTATCCTAGGCAAAATTTAGTTTTCCTTAAAATAAGCTAAATAATTTTTTCAACTGAAAATAAATAAATTCAATACTTTCAAATTACCACAAAAAATATTTGCATAAAACCTCAAGAAATGTTTGTGGCATTATTTACAATTGTTACAGTATGCCGCTTCTTGGCAAAATTAGGAAAAAATACATCCCCCTATAGGAGAGGTCTGAGATACACGCCTTTGTGTTGATGTTGTTATGTGGAGATGAATCTTACTTTTCTTAAATATTTTTGTAAAATATACACTATCATAACAACCCTTATACATCAAAAATACACTTTCTAGATTTCCAATATTGATATTATACATTTAAAAAAATATCTGCCTAAGTTTATTGTGCAGAATACAAATAATGTGTTTGATAAGAAATTATGTTTTTGTACCTTAATCAGGCTCATTCTATTATCACGTCTGCGTTTGAGACATTTTCGATATTGTGGGTTGACCATAGTAGACAGATTGAAAGTTGTCGATGACATCTACAAATCATTTGATAGTAATGAATTATCAATTCTAGTTTTAATTGATTATTCCAAGGCGTTCGACAGAATCTGTCATCAGCTCTTGATAGCTTTGCTGAACTATCTTGGATTCTCTTTTTACCGTCTAGAACACTTATTCAAAACTACTTATTTGGTTGAACTCAATATGTTGTATCAAATAAGGAGCTGTCAACATTTCTCGAAACAACTACTGGCGAACCCCAAGGATCTATTCTTGGACCCGTTCTGTTCGTGATTTACACTTCTCAGTTCCCCAAGTGTCTTCGATACACTCGCATTCACAGCTACGCTGACGATACTCAAATTTATAAGCAATTCCCGGAAAGCTCACTGATAGAAGCATGTCAATAAATAAATCTTGATTAGAGTTCCTTGCCCTAAACTTCAAAAAAATATTGCCTAACAGTAAATCCTTTCAAAATGGTCGTGATGCTCTTTGGTCGAGAATCAATGAGGAGAATATGCGAGTGTAACATTATCATTAATTTAGATAATGTACAACTGCCTCTTACAGATCGCCAAAAAACCTTGGTCTCATAATGGATCAATCTCATAGATTCTCTTATCATGTTTCTCAGATCATAAAGCGTGGGTATTTCACCTTAAAAACAATTTATTCAAATAGAGAAATACTGAAACAAAATTCAAAGAATATGTTATGTATTTTTCTGGTTTTATCACATGCCAACTATGCCGATATTGATTATGGCCCTAACTTACTTATTGTTGACAAAAGAAGACTACAGATCCTGTAGAATTCATGGGCGAGACTTGTTACAGGAACCAAAAGGCGATAACATATCACACCAGTTGAATAATTTGGAATGGCTAAATATGGAGGCTCGGCGTGTTTTACATGCTTGCTTTCTATCCCATAAAATCATAACCACCAAAACACTGTCCTATCTTCACGATAAAATCTGATATAGAACTGACATTCATAATCTGAATATCAAATTCAGAAATCAACTTTTCTAAATAATTGAAATCCGACTTACTTATGTATAAAGTAAATCTACTTAAATAAGTCGTGCATGCTTATGTTTGAATTCTTATTGATTATCTTTAGTTGTACATCATGTATGAAAGAACTCATGAAGGAATAATATATTTTTTATTTTCCTTTTGAGGTTGAATGGAAGAGCAAGTTCTGGTTGCGTCATCTCACACATGACGTGAATTCAAGTTCAGAATTCTGCCTTTTGATAGTTTTAGGTTTATAGTTCTTAACTCTTCATGTATTTAATGTATTTTGTTCACAAACCTATCAATAAAATCCATTATTGTTATTATTATTATTATATGTGCTGACGCGGAGCAGTGGCGGCGAAGCATGGGCCACCCGGCAAAATGAATCGACGAATACTAAATTTGCTTACGCGACTTTGCTAAAATATTCAATTAAACTATAAAATTTTACTTTTCATTCTTTTTCAATGATTAAAATGGAAATTTTGGTTAGTCGAGCTTGGCTTATTGTGGATCTTGAGTATAAATTCATTAATTTTAAGATTAAAAAGATTCTTTCCGAAACTCTAAGGACAATCTTAGACTCGCCAGACTCAGAATATATTCATTTCAATGAATGTCAGAAGCATGAACTAACGCTCCCAAAATGCACTTCACTCAAATTTAGTTCATAAACACCCTTCAGTATTTTTATGTAAATGATTCCTTCACTTCCTGTTGATGGCCTTCAATATCAACATATCTGATTACATAGTAGTAGTAGTAGCAGTAGTAATAGTTGGTGGGGGGCTGCTACCGCAGCCAGACAAGTACGCCCGCATGGGCCCTTTTTGCTGTCCCCTGGTCTCCTCATCCATGGCCTGCTCTGTCAAATATTCTTTGTTTCGTCCTCTTATGGTGTTTCCTCGAAATGTAGCGCCTTGAAGGGTGTGTAGTGTGTGGGTGCTTGTTTAAGGAGCGAGTTCCTTCAATCCGCCTCTTCGTGAAAGCTCTGATAGGGCTGGTTCTCGGCCGGGAGGTGCGGCGGCAACAGGTGATTCAACCACCGGCTACCAGTCCCGCAGAATCCGATCCGGGGCCCCTCCTTGGGCCCCTTTTGAGACAAATTTTCCAGTTCACGCAGCGAGTTCCTTCAAACCGCCTGCTCGTGGAAATCCTGGTTCTCAGCTGGACGCCGTGGAATATGCTCTATTATTAGATAAAACTCTCTATGCCCTTCAAGAGAAAGCATTTTGGAGTGTCAGGAAAATGATAAGATCTAAAAGGCAACCCAGAATATTCCTTCACTTAATTTTTTCTTGGTCAAAGACCATTTGGTGTTCATGTATGATGATATTTTTTACTTTAATTCAATCTCAAAGACTTTCCATTTTTGGAGAAATTTTGCTCAGAATTCTCGTGTTGAGAGCATACCATCGATTTTCTGACCACTTTCTAATTGAAAATTTCAGGATAAATATCTCGCTGACGACATATTTAGGGCGTTAGGAAACTCTGGATAAAAATAGAATTTCAAATTTCAAATTTTTTTTATTTGAAGAAAGAAAAAATCCAATCGTTGAATTTACTGGCATCTGTGAAAACAACATAGTTTTTCAAATCACAAGTCCTTGCCCCATTGTCTGATATGGAGGTTGATACAATTCCTCTTAGCATCCATTTTCCTTGGTGCTGAATGATGAACCCACTTCCACTATCTCCATTGCATGGTCCAGTACCATTTCGGAAACCTAAGACAGAAATATTGATATAAACCAAAGCCTGAGACGATAAACTATGACAAACAAAATGCTAATTCTCTTCCGTCATCATCGTTAATTCGGAGAGATTGCAACTAAATCTACTATTGTACTATCTGAATGATTCAACCAACGAATTGTGATTTCGCATATGAAGGCTTTTCATATCCGTTCCGAAAAAATCTGAAACAGTTTTACAACAAAAAATTTGAACGCCACTGTCGAGTTGTCTTACAAAACAACCACAAAAAACCCATAAAAATGGTTCAGGTGTTTCCATCAAGTGGCATCCATATGAAATGATTCACCATCTTATTCATATGCATAGTACAACAGCGGGAATTTCAGAACTGGCATAAGAAGTACCAAGTTGATCAAATTGAGATTTCATAAGAGTTTATTCAACTTTCCATATAGAGTTTGAAATAGTGATGTTAGCTTAGGCGGAACCTACAAATCTACACCTTGGCCTTCGAGATGATGGTGAAATAACGAGAATCAGTAGAGCTGTGGAGTCTATGGTTGAGCATTCTGGCTTTTGGGGATGGGGAGGCCATCCCCTTAGCTTGATTCCGTGTGAATCAGAGTGGATTCAAAACTTTACTCAGGTCTAGTGGCAGTGAAAGTATGACATAACATTATATACTTTGATTTGATTTCAATAAGAGACAACTTACAGGGTGCGTCATACCCCTGACTTGATATGCAGGTACTGCGTGAGTTCCGTCAAACATCCTGCTCGGCAAGACTTTCTCAAGCAATCTAAAATATGTAAATGTGAGAACATGCAATTCCACCGATGCTAGAGATACTGCAACAGTAACTGCCAATACAGGATGTGTCAAGTACGTAGGGAATAATCTGAACATAGCGTGCCCTAAACTACGTAAGTAATAAATAATCGCCGAAAGCCTAGAAGTGGGTGAAAATAATCAAGCACTGTGAGATTCAATTCATAGAACCAATCAAGCGAATCGAGATCTAAGTGGCTCCATCAAATAGTTTGCCCTACTTACTGAATAGAGTTCTTTGGAACAAGTTATAGTACAAAAAGCAGGAAATTGAGAACTTAGTGGCTCTAATCTGAAAAACTCATTTGGCCAGTCAAACTACAAAGTCCACGAAATCAACCGTGTCAGACGCCGGAAAGAAGGAAAGACTATCGTGACAAAGAGCATCCGTTCCCACATTCAGAACAAGCTTGACGACGGTAATCTCAATTGCATGGGAGCCATTGAAATTGAGACCGACTGCGTTCTGTCTCGTTCTGTCTCGTTTTGTCTCTGTGTAAAATCCTCAAAGAAACTTATTCACACAGTAACATGGAGAATAATAATGCACCAATCACCGTTGGAGATGCCTTGAGAGCAAAACGCCCAATGAAGTTGCACGACATACCCAAACGAACTAATTGTAATCAACTACACCATGTTAGGATCACTTGTGTTAGATTAAGTGAAACCAACATACTATGGTCCCCACGATCCTAAACTTCTAGACATCGCCCTGGCCAAAAATGTTCCATTGGCCTGGGAATTTTACACCCCGTCAGTACTGACTTCGAAGCACAATGCGGTGACTTTATTACTGGGGAATTGAAAACAAGACACAACTTACCAAAATGGTAACATAGCTACAAGACCATTCTCAAGGAGTCACCAGGTGACTTCAAGAGGATAATCAGCCCAGCTGAGATGTACCTCGCAGCAACAGATTTCGAGTTTGCTATATCTGTGCTCTCCAGGAAGCCTATGCTACCAAGCGGAGTCAGAAAGTACCCTTCAACGACTTTCCTGATATGACTGAAAATCTCATCTAGAGAAAGAACAGACTCGCAAGGTTTTTTTGACGCAATATACTGGTAACAGTGCCTCAGCCCACACATGAACAGCAATTGCTAAGCGGGAAATGTAGAACTACAGAAAAAAAAAGTGAAGAAACACTCCTTGGGTTGGATGTTGAATGTTTACGTAATCACTGTAGCAAACGTTTGTTGACAAGCAACAACATCAAATATGTATTTATTCAGCTAATTACTTCCCATGTGAAACATTTTCTGTTAGACATGGCAACCTGAAAATGTTATGTTAATTCAACGTAAATCCCCCAAACCACATACAATAAGTGTTGTTACACGATAGTTGGTGAAAAAGTGGGATAAACTCACCGGCACAAAATGTTCTGTTTGAGGTGATATACTGAAATTGGTAAGAACTTCTTAGACACGTTTCTTGACTAACTATTGGTAACTGGATTTGTCTGGGTTCCTCAGTCATAAGATTGCCATTTTCATCCTTGCCCCATCCTACTACTGTTCCTTGTATTCCTGCAAATTAAAAAAACATATTCTAGGCGATAGTTAATTTTTCGACTGAACCAAGGACTCGTGTGAAATGTTCATAAATGGATTTTTGAGGAATTATTTAATGCACGAAGTAATTTAGATAGATCATTACTTTGGGAAAAATAATGTTTTACAAAAAACAACACAATTTATTGATATTTTTTAACAAATTTTACAAATTTGAGAATGTTTGATTATCAGATGATAACATCAGATACAGTGGTTTCAACTTAAATAGAAATTTTGAATTCCCGGTTGAAATTCTATTTCAAAATGATTTGTAAACGTAAAGAAATGCATACAAGAATACTTGAGATTTTTTGATTTCAATTGTGAAATTGGGTCATTGAACTGAATCAAATATAGGATAGTAGGTATTGGCATTGATTACAATACTTCTTGCTGATTTATTGAAGAAGAAGCCATATTGACACATATTACTGAAGAAGGCAAATATTGAATAATTCCATTTACAGTTAATTCTTTTACGATTTCAAGTGGTCACATACCATTCAAACTCTTTGAAGCGTTTTTCCTGGAATTGGTGTTGAGATGTTTATACAACTGGCATCGTATGAAATGTCAACAACAGTCAGCGAAGATACTCAAGAAGCCTCTGAGAACATCATTCGTTATATTCTATAGAAAATGGTCAACAAAATAATTTGAAGAGATTTTTGAGAGTCTGTTTTGTTACTAATTTGATGATTATCATACAAACGGATTTTTTCGTTAGAATAGATGAATATTTTTCAAAATTATATTATATACTACTCATTCTGAACTGTTATAGCAGATATCTGTTCATCAGGTAACAGTGTCCTGGTCATAAGGGTTAATTGTGGATAATCTTGAGAATATTTTTCAGTGCATGCCAAATATTTTTTTTTGCATCCTTAAGATTTGTTTAACAAGTGTGTTCAATGGGAAAAGAAATTCTACAAGCAATAATGAAACTGAAAACAGACATTTACAAGAATACCGCATGTTTGTGTGATGGAAACATTTCAAAAATGTATGAATATAACTTTAAAAGGCTGCAACATTATTTTGATTTTTTTTTTCAATTAATTTAACATCTTCGAAAATAAAATTGATCTATTTAGTTTTTTGTAAGTACTTTAATCCCCAAAACAAAAATCTAATACTTTTCAACATTTTGAGGATGTTCGGTAGCGAAGTCAACGTGAAAATTGTTTTACAAAATCTATATCTAATAATTATGAATACATTTATCGGTCATTAACAAAAAATAGCAACTCACCGACAATTTTTTCCACTTCGGAGTTTCCATTCCAAAGACACAAAGGTCTTACATATTTAGTGAATTCCATTTTTTCACTAAGTACCAAGATTGCAACATCGGCGTCGCTGGAGAAGTCTTTGTAGTCTGGATGGACATGAATGGATTCTGCTTCAATAATTTTTTCCCCATCTGACGGTACCCATTTTTGAATATTCAGTTTGCCAAGGATTACGAGCAGTTCTTTGGGTTGGAGTACCTTATTTTCTTTTTTCGTACAGTGCGCAGCTACGAAGTCATGAAAATGCTTTAAAATACAATTATGAAAATGATCGTAATCTATCATTCAGATATTTCATAATTCCTCTGGATCTCAAAAGAACGTTAAAAATTTTTTCTCTGATGTATTCCCTAATGAAGCGTTCCCCACTACTCTAGGAATAAACTGCATCGTCTTTCTATTTCTCCTATTATACCTAGTTGTTTCATCAGTAAACCATATTGGTATAAAAATGCAAAGTACAATTTGCTGGGTGTGGACATCATATAATAAAGAAAAAAAATAATAACTCACCTGTAACAACATGTCTGTCAGTTATCAGGGAACCACTACACATGTAGTTGAGCCCAGTTGGTTTCACCCTGAAGAGAGCCACCAGCCAGGGGTAGCCTCCCCTTGGTACCTCATTCCCATGTAAAACCAAAGCATTCGTGGATACAGATTTTCCACAGATATTTCCATACGGTATACTGGATTCATTACTATCGACACCTACTTTATTACTGCTAAAGTTATTTGTTTCAACAGGATTTTGTTGAGAAAATGATGGACTAGATGTATCAAGTGTAGATTCAGTAGTCTTCGGGTTGGGTTCTAGAAAACAAATTGTTAATGTATATAAGTCTGTTCAAAATGGGAAAGCTGATGGAGCCGTATATAGAAAATTGTCGGATTCCGTTTGAAATTAAACAGAGACAGTAATTTAGGATGAACGATTATAATCGCGTATGACTGCCAATCAGAATCAAGAGTCCAGTTTTGTTTTATCAATAATCTGAACTTGATTAGAGCTTTTGATTGGTTCATTTGCAAGTGCATGATATAGTCAAATAAATCGTAAAACAAACATGCATAATAAACGATAGTTATAAGTCCGTGAGACGTGATTCGATTTGTCCAACCGTCACAAATCAGCGCGATCTAGGAGGTAATAGAACAAGTTTTATAACGAGTTGATCGTTTTCTACAAGGCTGGTATTATTCGCTCATCCTCTCCAAACTTTATGCTGCATTTCGATTCTGATCATTTTATATCTCACACATTTCGGTTTCAAAGATTTTACGTTACCACAGATTCAGTGTCGGATAATTAATTGGTTTAATGTTTTTAGATAGGATTAAGGGATTGGTTTTGATGAAATTCTTGAATTTTACTGTTCATAACATAAAACCGTCAAAGTTATTGAGATTTGTGATTATTTGGTTTTCTCATTTCAGTCACTTTCGTTTCTAAACGAATTTATATCTATGCTTCATTGGTCCTCATATATACACATTAGAACAATTCATTTTCGGAATACAAATCAATTATTTATACTTACGTATTTTATTCTACTAGGTTTAAGTCTCATACAAATTTATTCTGATAAATTATTGATTCCCCATTTTATTAGCTTCACGAACGGTTTCCTTATGTATTGTTATTATGAAAACTTATACAAAACTACTACAAACCCAATTTTTTTCCTCCACATTTTTACTTTGCAAGTAGGGGTGAAAATGTGAGGTCTATCTAAAGTAGTCACTCCGGAGACAAAGCAGTTGAAAAAAGATTTTTGTGTCATCTTACTCTTATCTCCACGATATTTTTTCGAAAACATAGGATTTTCCTTTTCGTGAGAAAAGAAATATGGGAAAAAAATTGAGAATCACAGCAACAAAACGTTTAAAGAATATAAAAATATATTCAAAAATGAAATACCTGTTGTAGGACTCTTCAAAGTTGGAAGGAAAAATGGAGTGCCTACAAAGATGGGCGGTTCATTACCTGAAAGTGAAAATTTATTAGTTTAATTCTAAATTTAACTTTTGACAATGTTCTCTTACCTGTAGAATTGTTTTCTTTGGAATGAAATAAAAATGGATTATCAGGATTCAACTGCAGGATTCCTTCTGTAACTGAATTTTCCGTAAAATCAATTTTTATTATTTAGTTTATAAATATTTCCGCATTTTATTCTTCGACTTCGAAAGATTTTTTATGGAAAAAAAACTGATAATATATCCAGTAAAATATTATTCATTACAGTTGGACAGAGATTTTCATTGGATAAGATGATAATAGATGTTAAAATCGTAAGAAATTATCTTAATGATATATTATTGGTACCAAAAAAGAATTGTCATCTAGTTTTTTCTGGAATATGGTTTGGTAAATGTGCATGGTTTTATTGAATGACCATCTTCAATCTCCTGACTTGAAATTTCTTGATTACTTTTTTTGGGACTGTTTTGAATTTCTAAATCAGGAATCTGTCAAAGGAAATGTTAAAGGACGAATGCCAGGAGTAGCGTGTAGAAATGTATCATGTTTGACTTTTAAATACTGGCCTGTCATGTTTTTTCTGCTAGTTTCATTAAATCAAAATATACGTTTTTCAAATGTTTACTATTTTTACCAGGCTATTTTTATCTAATATGTATATTTCTAATGATATCTTCATATTTTATATTTAAAAGTGTGTTCTCCTGGAGAAAACTGATCTGAGTTCTGTTATAGAATTTTGTTCTATTTATGCATCAATCATCATTGATATTTTCCTAGCATAAGAAATAATTGAAAAGGTTTCGATACGTTAGCCTAAAGAAATGTATGCCTCAAAACAACTTAATTTTTTTCCAAAATATCCAATTTCTTTCTAATTTTTCCAATAACTTCTTTCGCCGTCGTTGAACAGAACTATGCAGTTTTTGTCAGAATAAATATAAACAGATTTTATTTTGATGAGAAAAAAAATTGTTGATACTACTTGGCGGACGATCATTAAACTAATAATGGAAAATAAATTGAATTAACTATACGAAAGGTCGGTATATTCAACGGCAAGTCCCCAACAGAAAACTACTTTCGCTCCCTACGACCGTAGAATTATATCTGTCGGATTATTGGCAAAGTTTTCTACCTGAGATACCTGAGACAAACCCTAAAGTAGGTATCCAGCACCACTTTTAGGTTCCAGAGAGCACTCCGACAAAAGCTGAAATGATCTTTCGATTCAATTGGGTGAACCAGCCGTCGCTGATTAGTGGTAAGAACCATGAAACTGGTACGCAAATGTACTCCGGTATGGATCGAAACACTCGATTTTAGTTATGACAATTGAAGAGCCTTGCAAAGTAGTTCTTGCAGAAAACCTTGCCAAGGATCCAACGGATATAATTCCATGATCATAGGGGGTAGTAGTTGATTTTTATTGAAGACTTACTGATGAATATACCTATTGCTATGTTAGAGCGCAAGACTGGAGTAGCTTATCCACTTGTCATCACTAAATTTTATTTTAATTGTACACATACCTTGTTTTTTGCTTATTGCGTCTGTACGATTCTCATCGCGCGAATCTGTTTCTATGAATGGATTCCTCCTGTCATTTGGTAAATTGATCGGTCGTCCAGAGTCGAAATCTAGTGGTGGTCTGCCTGAAGGTGGTCTACCTGGTGGTGGTCTGCCTGGAGGTGGTCTGCCTCGAGGTGGTCTATCTGGAGGTGGTCTATTCCGTGGCGATCTGAAATCATCTCCATATTCGATTGGAGAATCGAATTCTTCCAATTTCACCCGGGGACCATCGTCTTCTGGATATAAAATATTGTTTCCGTCTGGCCCATTGGAGTATGAAAGGGGCAAAACGTCAACTTTCAACGTATGTTGAAGATTTATAGTTGTTATAATAGGCACCAAGTTCCCTAAAATCAACAAGGAGAGTCCAATCATGACGTCTGTAGCACTAAGATTACTAAACTGAAACGGATTTCGTGCACGATTACGTAGATGGTTAATTAGGAACTAGAGACCGAGTAGACACAAAAACTTGATTGATTGACAGTCAAGTAACCAGGTATGACTCCAACGTGAATTCATATGTAAATATTTCAACTTTTATATCCTTGTCAGATGGTGCGATAAATATACTCCTTAAGATATTTGTGTGTAGGAGTGATAAGTACATGCCGACCCGGTAGTAAATAATCTGAGGTTCCGTTTTGTGAAACGCATATAACAAAATCTTGGACTTCAAATGTTTTTGTGAGATGCAAGTTTCTCAAATTCAATCAATTGTACTAATTTCAGTTGAAAGTAGTGACTTAATATTAATTTAAAATATATTTTTTCGGGTTTTCGAAACAATACAAAGATATGAGCATGCGCGGAGACACAATTTCTGTGATATGAAATCTCACCCCAGAGATACACGACAGTTGGAATTCTATTTTCATCAAATAAGTTAGACAACATTACGATTGAATTGTTGACTGTGGAATTATATGGTAAACAAAATCCCACCCCATAGGTGCCATAGATATGGTAAACAAAATTCCATACCAGAGATGCCATAGAATTCTATAGCCGATGATTTTGTCTCTCTCTGAACTCTATGGTACACGATAGTAGGAATTCTATTTTCATCAAATAGGTGAGACGACATTACGGTTGAATTCATGGGAGGGACAGGGACAAATCTATTGTCTGTAGAATTATATGATGGACGGAATCTCACCCCAGAGGCGCCATAAATATGGTAAACGGAATCCCACACATGAAATGCCATATAATTCTACAGCCGAGAGTTTTGTCTTTTTCTGAATTCTATGGTACACGACTGTAGAAATTCTATTTTCATCAAATATGTGAGAAATTACGGGTGAATTCATGGGAGGGATAGAGACAAAACTGTCGTCAGTAGAATTATGTGGTAAACGGAATCTCACCCCAGAGGCGCCATAGATATGGTAAACGGAAACCCACCCTAGGAATGCCATAGAATTCTACAGCCAACAGCTTTGTCTCTCTCTGGACTCTATGGTAGATGACAGTAGAAATTCTATGTTCATCAAATAAGTGAGACGGTATTGAAAGAGACAAAACTGTCGACTGTAGAGTTATATGGTAAACGGAATCCCACCCCAAAAGTGCCATAGATATAGTAAACAAAATCCCACCCAGAGATGCCACAGCCGACAATTTTGTCTCTCTCTCTCTGAATTCTATGGTACACGACAGTAGGAATTCTATTTTCAGAGACAAGACTGTCGATGGTGTTATGGAAGGAAGCAATTGACTGGTATCACGGCAACCAACAGGATATTTGCATTTAAAATTTCAAATCTATTAACTGAGACTACCTCTGAATTCAGTTAAGATATTTTATTATGTTGCAGCCTACTTTAATTTCTTTTCTGCGGAAAGCGTGACAGAATGTCAACTAATATAAACAAATAGATTTTTTTATGGCTATGGTAAGTTGATATTTGAGGACATTTCGAATTCATGAAACCAAAAAATAATACTGGGCATTGAGTGAGGTTCGTCACATCCAGCATTCATACGATATTGGGTATACAGGGTATTATTTGACTTCCTGTGGTGATTACTGCTTGCCTGATTTTGACGGAACAGTGATTGTTCTGTCCTAGTAGACAGGCAAGTTTTTCTATCAGGACTGAGCAAAATTCTAGGCTTGTTGGTTCTTTGAACTTTGTTATGCAACATAACGAATTTACGATTTTACTTACTTTGAAAATTTGGTCCTCTACATATCAAGTCGCCATTGAGACTTATTTTTGTGATTTGTGGTGGTATTCGTCTCCATACAGGAAAAAATACTTTATATAAAATGGGTCTGTAATTTACGATGTCTGCGATAACTTCTTTTTTGGGCTTGGAGAGTTCTAGATTGCCGTTGTAACCCTGAAATATCAAAAGCTATGAGCTATTGAAATGTTTCTAAAATGTCATGAATAACAGAAGATTTCTGGAAATCATTGATTTTGGTACGATTTCACCCCAAGTAATTTAATTTTGATTTTGCATTTTTACAGAAGAACATTTTGAAGCTTTTCGCAAACATGACATCGCTGGAGATCAATAACATTGTGAATCTTCTTGTCATTCATTTTGGCACCTTCACATAATAATAATAATAAATTCTCTTTATTGAATTATAAAGAGGATTATAATTCAAAAGCAACTGACCGAGGTCCTACAGCCAACATCATATTTTATTTCAAATGAAACTTCATATAATCGATACTTTGGGTATGAATGACGATTCTTCCCAAAAACATAAATAACAAATATCAGTTTAATTTTCCTCGAGAAGATGATCACTGGGTGACTAAAACATGTGTCGAGGTGTTGAAAATGGTGGTA
This sequence comes from Chrysolina americana, assembly GCA_958502065.1. NCBI lineage: Eukaryota > Metazoa > Arthropoda > Insecta > Coleoptera > Chrysomelidae > Chrysolina > Chrysolina americana. The sequence continues at coordinate 20,315,170 of OY293410.1, forward strand.
TGGTATTGTGATAGAATGCCAGTATATTCTTTACCCCACCAAAGTTGTAATTCCTTGTTTGACTAAAAAAATCTTATGATTGATATTGAACTTCCACTAAAGATTAAGACAAATTGATTCTTCTCTCCGACAGAGAAAAACTTTGATTTGTTCTAAGGTTTTTAGACCTACCAGTGTCATCCATTGTTATACTCATCAAATAATCTATGAATTTTGAAATCGCTTTCCTGGTAATATGGTAGCCTAAAAATACCAATGCCAATACAATATCGAAGTTCCAGAATAATTCAGGTAGGTACATAATTTTGATTTCTTTCACAATAGTAAACTGAAATTATTGCAATAATCTCACGAATTGTTAATATAACCTTGAAATATTTGCCAATAATTTAAATATCGTCCTCCTACGTTAAAATAGAATTTGCATAATTATGGGTAAAATTATTTTATGCTCAATTAATTAGCAAGATAATGATTTGTTAACATTCCTATCCTATAATAATACTAATAATACCTAAGCTTCAACTCAATTGGAAAATTAATGAATGTGGGTTACTTGGTATATGCAATACGTCATATATTTTGAACATTCAAATGAGCCAATAAACTTAAACACGTATCAAATAATTATTAAAAAAAAGTTTGGGCGAATTTTCTACAATAATCAATCTTAAATGAAACTTATGGCCCGACCGTGATTTTTCATTCGAATGCATTTTTAATTTACATCCGTCTAAATTTGCTTACAGTAAGGTAGACTATTGTATTGTAATTTATTCATTACGACGCTCTTTTGTTCTGTTTGTGTCGCTAAATAAATAATAATATATGATGTTTCTATCCAGTGGCTAAGGTATCTGGCATTGGAGCTTCTGGCTCCTATCGGACAGACGTTCGAGGCTTCAGTACGCGAGAATCTATGAATCTTTTTTCTCAAGTACATAGGTGTCTTTGTGAAGCGAGTGTGTTGTGATGCCAATCCCGATGTCTGGTGCTAAATGAAATGACCACCAGGGGTGGTGCTGTAGGATTTCTGGGTTTTCCTACAGCTGAGATGTTAATACACCATCAAAACCATCAGCAAGTCGCCCCGGAGCGATACCACAAATAATAATAATAGACGTCCTCTACCAGCATGGCTTTCGGTACAATCTGTGAGTGTTTATGAGGGAGTATTATTATTAATTGTCATGTCCCTCAATAATTTTTCTCTTGAAAAAATGTCAAATAATAATTTACCTTGGATTTCAGTTCTAGCACTACCAGTAGTTTGATTTCCTTTCTGCTTATAAAGAGCAGAATTTTGATCTTCCAAATGTCTCATACCTGGGACCTCTTTCCATGCATCCTGGAATCTGACTTCCAGGATTTCATTCATGGTTGAGACGCTCCATGATCTAGAAACTCCTAAGATAGGTTCTAGTCATATCGTTGAGCTTTTTGCACCTTGTCTGGCCATATTATCGGCCTGTTCGTTTCCAGCACTCTGGTATGACCGGGGACCCAAAGTAGCTTCACCCCATTGGCAGATCGTCAATGCACCCAGACACCATTAGCGAACTAATTTTGTATGAGGTTAGGGCCTTGATCGCCGCTTGGCTGTCGGTACATATCGTGATTTGCTGGCCGTGGTAGCCTCTGCTGATTTTTTTCTCTCACACAGGCGAGTATGGTATACACTTCTGCCTGAAATAAAGAAACAACATTTTCCAGGGCGTAACTGAGTTCCGCTCTCGGAGATTGCTCGTATACCCCGGCGCCAGCTGATTCACCCCTCTGTGTATCAGACGATCCCAGTGGTGGGGATCAGGCGGTGCTCGATGGCTCAATGGCTTTGCGCGTGCCTCATGTTCAATGAAGAAGTACAGGGGAGGCAGTCCTATGAGGGTCTCCAACGCCCTAGTGGATACCGTCCTCATATTGCACTTGTTGTAGCAAGGTTATCTTTGTACCCTATCTAATTGGGTTTTTGATTTGCCGGATACTGTACCTTGCCTCCATACGTTATCACTGAGCGAATGAGAGTCGTGTACATCCAGTATAGAAGTTGAGCCTCCACGTACTGCCAAATGAATGCCCTTCTGCATGCTCAGAAAGCAGCTGTGGCTTTCCGAACTTTATGCTCGTTCCAGTTTAGCTCAGAGACCGAGCTCTTTCAAGAGATAATCCTTTCAAATTCTGGTCTTTTAGGTCCGTTGATATCAAACCATTAGATTTGTTTTCCTGCAAGAATCTCAACAGACGATTTAGGATACGAGCAGCTACGAAGATGTATTATTTTGCGGGTCTCATCATCGAATTTTCGCAGCTCTTCTTGAGTCGATTTCATCGCTCCAAAGAAGTGAAGTAGAATCGGAACGGCAAAGCATATCAGTTGAAGCAACTTTTGTCTATGCTGAAACTTGCTGCGGAAATTGTGGATATATCTTGGGAGTGGCGTTGTTCCATCAATGTGTGAGTATACGTCTCTTCAACATTAAACAGCAAGATGATGCAGAATGCTTCCGTTTAAGAACTGAACATCCTCTCCGTATTTCTCAAATCGCGTCCTCTTTCGAGATGAATCGTGGCACCTTTATCAATATCAAACTCCACTCCAATATCATGCGTGTACTATTCCACCACCCTCAAGGACGGATGTAGATCCTTTTCTGCCAAGGCATGATATTTAAACTACTCCACGTGAAACAGATGGGCGACCTTAGGCTTCCGGTTGCTAGAGAGTGATACCGCAGTTGTCCTTAGATTTCCCTTAGTGCAACGCGGACAATGCCATAAGGAGATGCAAAATAGAAGGGGGCTGAGGGAGTCTTCCTGAGATATATCCCTTCTAAAGATAACCTTCTCTGTTTGGACTCTAACTTGACCAGATCGTATTGTTATTATACTTTCAACACGATGCAAAATATCGGGAATGGGTCCTATTTGGGGGGCTATCGTTATCTCGGTTTGTTACATGAATCAAAGTTGGTTGCCTCGAAATGTACGTTTTATGCTTGTAGTACTACAATTATTATGATGAAGCTCAATTCTGGATTTAAAAAAATTACGAATATTTTCGGGTGATCGTTTCAAATGAAACACATGGTAAGTTCAAACCATAATCTCCGTTTGTTTCGACTGTCACTGAATGAGTTTCGTTTAACTCATTGAAGGACAGTAGTTTACATAGTGTACCGATAAGAAGTTCGGCTATGTGCAAGGTGGTACCAAAAGTTAACCATCATATTATGATTCCGTCCACAATGATCGCCATCTAGCAAATTTCTACTAAAAGATTTGGTTCATCTCCTCACAGACAGATAACTGAATATCCACATAAATTTTTCAGATCTGTGTTAAATATTTTTATGACGGAAATGACGCAAAATTAGCACGAGTTTTAGTAAATATTTTATTTTTTATTTTTACAGCGATTGGCCCGTCACCAGATGAACTTGTTAACTCACAAACGTAAAGATTCAGATTCAGAGCAATTCTGCGAACGCAAATCGTTTGAGAGTATCAAAAAAACCCAAAATCGTGTTTTTTATATTTTGAAATGGATCCAAAATGTACTAACAAACCAGAAATGTTGAAAACAATAATACCACAAAATACAAAACATAAAACAATGAGAGCTAATAGAAAGGGGAAATAAGTGATATTCATTTCAATTGAATATGGAAAGTGGACCTTTGACTGAGCAAAAATAGGAATTGTTTCGTAATTTTATAATGTTTTAAATGTTCTTAGTGATGGTATACTATATGAACCTACTATTTTTCTTTCAGTAAATCAGCATGTTAGTGCTCTTTTCAGAGAGTTGTGTACACAAATTTATCTACAGCTCCGAATGATAAAGAAAATCATAAATATTCATTCAACTTTCAGATAACAAACTCATAAGAACAATATCGATAACAGTCATGAATTAATTGGCGTGGGACACATATTTTTGAAATAATAGAACGCATCAGATAAGTAATTGTAATGGTATTAGATGCCACTGGGCGTACTTAGGCAAAGCTTACTTCGGAAGTTCATCTCACGGCTTGTCTTTTCCGCTGAAATTGTATTGAATACGTATTACATAAAATTTATAATGAAATAAAAATAATGTGATTCCTGGGAGAATGCATACAAGGAGTTTTAATTATATCTTGTTTCAATCAAACCAAATTAGCTATCATCCTACCCTGCCTGTCATCAATTTTCTAACAAATTCGTTTGTTAGGAAAAAATAAAGTCACGCGTGCGGAAGTACTTGATTTCTTGCATATATAGTAAGTTGACTTGTTCTAGTTACTTTCTTAGAGGATTGCAGAAAAAATCCAACAATTGTTTCTGTTAATATGCAATGCAATATGTGGATACGTATGCTGATGAAAGTATTGTATTTTCATACGGTGATTGCAGAGAACATACATTATAAACTAGTACCTATTGTTGACTTAAATGATTATTACAGTGAGGTAATGTAAATGTTTACAGAAATGTTTGTGTATTCATATTGTTATACGGGAGTATTTTAGGTATGACATGTTCAGAAATGGACCCGATGTACTGAATATAATTTGACGGATTTAAAATTCACTCACCTGTACTCTATTTCCTACTGACATTTCTAGGTTTAGCTGCAACCTGGTATTATGGTTATTGGCGATTCGTATCACCCCATAAAGACCTCTTTGTTGGTCGTACTGGTAACTGAATATCCTAGGACAAGGACTTGACTGATATTGCGATGTCCCTCTTGATATCACTAATAATATTATGAAATATATAACTAATATATCACCCATCCACTTGAACATTTTGTCCTATTGGTATCACGGGTAATGAGTATGAATGTTCAACAACCAAGAATAATAAACTTTTCACAAATTGTCATAATCACCCTTGCTATTATGTCTTTGATTGGTATTCTATTTTTGTATTTCTTCATAATTTGATAGAATGAATTTGATACCTGAAACACAACATCAATAATCGGAATTAATAACATGAATAAAGGCGTTCTTGAACAATGACTGCTTGAGTTTGCTGTTGAAAATCCTACCAAACTCAAAAAACGTTAACATCCCTTTCCATTTCATCAAATTTCTCAAACCATGACTAAGACTCAGTTTAATTTTCTCCGAAAGCGAGACCTCGTCCAAAATCTTGAATATGCATGGTGTTTATTAAGTACTTTAGCAAATATTTTTTTTGTAACTTAGAGGGCACTGCCTACGCTATCATTATTCATTTTAATTTGTTCATAATTTTTTGAAACTGTATTTTTGGGAGTTTTCATATTTAAATCTCATTCCTACACCTTTTCTGAGCGAAAAGGACCACGTACTCAACAACGCTTGAGGCAAACGTTTTGGAGAAATAGGAACTTGCATCCTAAATCGTCTGTTCCACGGTTATACTTCCCCAGACAACGGGGAGGTCGTGGACTTTTGAGCTTGAAGTGTCTACATAACAGAATGGTACTGAGTGGAGCCTGTAAAGTCATTAGGTCATCAGTCCTGGGACGTCAGGATCATGCGCAGTTGACGAGAAGCGTGCCCTTTAGGTTCATATTCGCTCACTTTTTCTCAACTGCGCATAATCCTGACGTCCCAGGACTAATAATTTTCAGAACCAGAACAAAGCTATTAGGAGATCAGATCCCCTTCTCTGCTTAGGGATGATTAGAGATGAACTCGAGTTGGAATCCGTTCAGCAAACAGTCCACGTCAAAGCTGCGAAGAGTAAGAGTCTTCTGCAGTTACATGCAATGCATGGGGACAGAGAAGTGTAGGTACTTCTGATTTTTTAAAGAAGCAGTGCCCGAAGTTATTCATTGAATAGTGAATTATTAGGCGAAATAGTACTTGATTTATCCAGTGAAGAGCAAAATACCTTCAGTTATTTTCACTATGTTCTGAAAGAAGGCTTTTTGCTTTGCTCGCGAATTAGAGTAGCGAATACTCAATAGTTAAATCTTAGCTGGATGCAAATAATTCAAATAGTCAGATTTTATGCTGACTTGGATGGGAGATAGATAGTTTCAATATCGTCTGCGATGACTTTGACTTAAAAAAAGTGGTATAACTCACATAGTTTCATTTCCTGAATACGAATCAGAGGGGACCTCAAATACTTTTCGAGCAAATTAAACAATTGTACATATAAATGAAGGGGAAGCTATAATTAATCAATAATTTTTATTCTTCATTAGTATACAAATGAGTATAATAAATAGTAGTTTACATATATTTTTTGAAGTCATATGGTGAATAAGTAGACTGGCCGAAAAAAGCTCTCAAGGAGCTTGTCTATGGGCAGCCCCGTAAGGAACAAGCAGTTAAATTAATCGTTTGTATGTATTGTATTGAAAGTTGATGAGTGATAGAGATGTTTATACATGAGCAAGTGGGAGAATTTCGTTAAAAATTAATAAAAGCTTCAAGAAAAGACATAGCAATAGTAATGAGAATAAAAAATATATCAGTATAGAATTGCTGAAACATAGCGGCTAATATTCCAAGAGACCAGCTTACCACAAGAATGAAAATCAATAAAACGTAAGTTATATTTAGTCAGATAGAAGCACGACTTATGGTGCCAAACGTTTCATTTTAATGGTTTTTATTGTGAAATATGAGTTAATTAGCGCCTGAAAAAAACGTCGATCAAAAGAAGAACTTCGATCGTTTACTGAATACTTCGTCCTTGAAAAAATTCAGAAGGGCATAACTCGAAAAATATTTGAGACCCCTCAAATTTTTCTCGTATTCGTGTTCAGGAGGTAAAACTACGTAAGTATCACCTTATTTTCACGACCTAGCCCGCTGAGTTTATCTTTATCTCCTGCAGTAGTGTTCTCTTTGAGAAATGATATTCCACAAGCTTCTCTCAGATATGATTCATCTACGGGTATTTGCTAAGAAAATCATTGTTTTGTCAGATGCATGCTTGTCAACATACGACATTTCATGTTTGAAACTTATTATCTTGAACAAATTGGATAAATTATGGAATTATGGAACAGTTTATGTGAATACTTATTCAATAACAGTTCAGTTCATATATTTTAAATTTATCTCCAATTACCTACTACTATTCGATATGTCCGTACAAATCTCAGTTACCCAAATAAAAAAAAATATCTACAAAATACCTACCGCTCCACTAGTCCATTTAATGTGTAAATCCTTTTTAGCAACTTTGAAACAAATCCTCGAACTCACTACAATTAATAAAACAAACAACCACAGGATCGACACACATCAACATTTGAATGTAGGTACTAGGCATCAATTTTAGAAAACTCGTGTATCATAATTAATTATCTGCACTGGCTGCTCCTTTGTTTGATAATGAACTGACAGAAAACGATGAAAATGATTCAAATTATAGTCGATTAAAACTGCACTATCATCCGCATTGGAAACAATCGACATCTAGCCAGCGGTGACATTCTTATGATATTTCAATCCTTACCTGTCACAAAACGGAAGTGTAACATTACGTCCACGGCCCACTTGTTTTGGGGATCCTCAACGTTACTCATACTGACAGAAAGATACCTTCTTTAACATACAGTTCGGAAAACGCGAAAAAATTATGTTTTATTCAACGATCCGGGTTTCTAGGAAATCCTTCAAAACAATTCACACCTACCAATCAGCGGCGGATTATAGTGTTGGTGTAAGGGGAAATACTTGAAAAAACACTCTACTGAAGGGAATTCAATGTGGTGAATTACACTATCATACATTTAGAGTATCACCGGGGTCATCGTTGTGAACCTAGTAACTCGTACGTGAGAAAGGAGAAACTGATCTAACCTTTCTCCATTCCAAAATAGGGGGGGTAAGTATCAATTTTCTAACATACAATGTATAGAGCAAGAATTAGACCTACACAGTTGGCTAGATTTTGAGAACGATAAGATATATCAAGTTTGAATGTTTGAAGGTTGTAGACGATGTAGACGAACTTGATTACTTAGGTTTCGGACTTTCATCGTCTTAAGGGGTTCAAAAGATATTTAACTTCCTTCACTTTTTCACAACGTTTCAATAGAGGTCTTTATAAATCTGTTGATGTGGTGTAATTAAGGTATAATCATAGCGGTGTTGTGGCGCGTGTAGTTTCGATCTTTTTTATTACCACGCTCGGCTGACTGAAAGCGCCATTGGCTGCGATATACGCGGTTTCGATGAATTTTTGTTTGGACCAATGTTCCTCCATATGAAGAATACTAGGCTCGTTCTAGAGAATTCGATGGTACTCAGTCCAGGCATAGTCAGCAATTCCCGATTTAGATGTCTCTCCCTGTTGAGTCCACTTTTTTTGTTCGGTTATTGTTTTGGATAATGGTCTCTTGGTCTCTCCGATGTAAGAACCTCCACATCTATATGGGACTTCGTGAATGCAGTTTTTGCTAGATTCTGCTGTATTTTCAAGTTTCGTCTTGGTGAGAAAGCTCTGTAAAATACTGCCGTGTTGAAAGCAGCTCTTGATGTTTTAGGTACTTGTTTCCGATCCTCCTGATTTTCTCGAAGATACCTCTGAGGTATGGAAGGATGATAACTTGATTATGTGATCGTTCTACAATCGTCTTGGTCCGTTCGAGTTGCATCTGTATTTCTCCTAGGATTTTCTCAGAGTATCCATTCTGGCGTAGGTCCTTTCCGATGTGGTTTATCTCCGTATCCAGTGACTCCTGGTTATTATAAATGTGCATCGCTCTTTGCACCAATGTTCTTACAATCTCCCTCTTTGTGAAATTTGGATGATTGGAGCAGAAGTTGAGATGTTGTCCTGTGTGGGGTTTCTTTCTGTGAACAGAGGGGCGGATGCCAGTATTTGTTCTTTCGAAATTCACATCGAGGAAAGGCAAGAAACTATTGTGTTCCTTTTCCATCGCGAACTTTATTGAGTTCCTCATATTGTTTATTCTTGAGAGGAAGTCCTCAAGATGTTCATCTCCGTGGTTTCATATGGTGAAGGTATCATCCACGTATATTAGCCATAATTTTGGTTTGTGTTCCGCCTCTCTAATAGCAAATTCCTCGAAACACTCCATGTATATATTGGCAATTACGGGGGAAAAAAAGGTTCCATCGGCAGTCCGTCGATTTGTGAGAAGAAACGGTCTTTTTCTTGAAAGTATGAGTGATGTAGGCAGCACTGCAGTAATTCCAATATAGCGTGTACGGTCAGTTCTTTCTTGAAGAAGAATGTCTTCTTCCACTTTTCTCTTGATGATGCTGGATGATTCTTCTACGGGGACATTGGTGTTAAGGTTCTTCACGTCAAAGCTGATAAAGCGATCTTCAAGTCCTACTCGAACCTCTTTGATGTTGTCCACCGAATGCTTTGAATTGTTGACGAATGAACTGCTATTACCCTGCAAGGGTTGGCAAGACGTATTTTGCTAGATTATGGGTCGGTCGCTCCAGGAACTCACCGACACATTCTTCTTCACGAAAGGAATGACCTACCCGTACACGCTATATTGCTACCTACATCACTCATACTTTCAAGACAAAGACCGTTTCTTCTCACAAGTCGACGGACTGCCGATGGTATGCAACTTTGTAATAACCAGGAGTCACTGGATGCGGAGATAAAGAGTACCAGAAAGGACCTAGATACGCCAAAATGGATACGTTGAGAAAATTGTAGAAGTACAGAAGCAACCCGAAAGGACCAAGACGATTGTAGAACGACCAGTACCTTACGGAGCTTTCTCACTAATACGAAACCTAAAAATACAGCAGAATCCAGCAAAAGTTGCATTTACGAAGTCCCATGTGGATCTGCACATTCTTACTTCGGAGAGACCAAGAGACCATTATCCGTAAGAATAACCGAACACAAAAAGTAGACTCAACGGGAAGAGATATCTAAATCGGAAATTGCTGACCATGCCAGGACTGAACACCATAAAATATTTTGGAACGAGGATAGAATTCTTCATTAGGAGGAACATTGGATCAAACAAAGATTCATCGAAACCGCGTATATCAAAGCCTATGGCGCTTTCAGTCAGCCGAGCGTGGACATCAAAAACGTATGGAAACCACTCATAGACCGCTTTGGAGGGAACAAAAAAGCGCAGAACTACACGCGCCACAACATCGCCATAATTACACCTTAATTACGCCATACCAACAGATTTATCAAATATCTTGCAAACCTATTAGGACGATGGACGTCCGAAACCTAGGTAATCAAAAACATACCTACTAAGTTTTATTTCTCATTTCTCTAATGATATTTACTACTTCCAATTTCACCGTCGTGGCATTCGGGTAAATTAATAAACTAGTCCTCAAGTTGTTCTTTATGGGATTTGAATCTTTTTCTGTCGCTGAGCCAAATATATAACTTAATTTTTCACCTCCCTATAGGATAGAAAGTATTCCAAAAGAATCTGCAAGCGAATTTATTCATTTCGAAAATAATTCTTTGAGCAACTAACTGGGAATGCAATTGACTTTTGTGAATCCTCCCTTGAAAAATTGTAGGGAATAAGTAGTTGATTCATAATTCATTTATTCCGTGTGTGACTATTCAATGAAATATATGTAACTTAAGAGAGAAAAAACTACTCTCACAATCCACAAATCCTTGATCAAAATTAATGACTTTCGTTGCTAGTATTGACGATTCCAATTAGAGCGATGAAAGAATCGTTAAAAAATATCATATCCATTGACAGGAACTGTTATTTAGTATATACATAGGTATCTCATTTTAATTTCATTATTTCGTAGAATGAGTAACGTATTCTCTGGAGTCCCAGTACATCCGCGTTACATGAATCCCGATATGTACTCCTATATAGAAACATGTAGCCTAAAGCATAATTCTTAGAAGTTCAAATACATGGTGTCACAACGAAAAGCTGATACCACATAGATTTTAATTCAGGTTTGCCAATTATGTGCTATCGCTCTTTTATAAATTAGACCTTAGTGTTAATAGTCAGTATTCCTAGGAATTTTTTTATGAAAAAGTGCGGAGTAGGGAAGGAACATCATTTGTTCTCATTGTATGACTGCGCAATGAAGTGCCTTTTTAGAATGAGCAATAACTGTAACAATTACGTAGATGAGAAATGTAACAAATTCTCCTCCACTTTGTTATTTTCGTAACGCGATGAAATATTTCGGTGAACGTCGATTCTTTGTAGATGTATGGAGTGTATGGCCTTTTTTTTATTCATCTTTGTTTCTATAATCGACTATCTTCGAGGAAATGCTGGTTTTCAGGTTGACTCTCTTGGATTCCTGATGTTCCATAATCGGTTCTACGTTGATGGTTGAAAATACGTTCATGTGGTGTACAATTAATGAAGGTGCAGAGTAAAGATCGTACAGAATGGGATCCATCAAATAGCACAATTTCCAGTTCTCGATACAAGTGATATTGCTTTCCATATTATGCCGTTGTATTGGTCTATATGATTTTTTGCATCAGCGTTTTAAAGGGTTGTTTTGCTGGTGGCTATTCTTCGAGAATGAAAAAAAACTTTTTTTAAGATCTCGTGATATGAAAGATGATCCTCTACCTGAACGAAAATAGGCAGGCGTTCCGGAAATAGAAAATAGGAGACTAAGGCAAATGATTATTGTAGGGAAATTCATGTTTGGATATGGAAATGCGAATGAGAATCGTGAGTACTGATCTATTATTGTGAGAAATATTTATTTTGTAATGTCCTTTGAAATCTATATTTGAGCTCCAAATAGAAGGTGCAAACATAAATTATACTTATTCTTGATCAATGATTAGTTCAAAACGCCTCCCCAAAAGACAATGTCTCCATTTCTGCTCAACAGTCGAATGTCTTCTCTAACAATCTGTGAGGGTTTTGGAAAAATAAACAACTGGTGTTCCTGCTTGGCTCAATGTTGCTGCAAAAACAAATTCCAATGCGCCCGTTTCAACAATCAAAATTACTTAGTCAGATATACTACAGAATTGGCGATATCATTCTTCAGTTGCTCGAAGTTGTTCACAACATCAGTCAACAATAGAAAAGTTTCGCTATTTTCTAGGTTTTGTATTTTATCGATGAATCTATGTATCCACCTGGAATAATGAGCAAACATACCCACAGTCCATCGCAGGGAGTTGGTATCTTTTGGGAATGGTAAGTTGAAGAGTGGCAAGTTGAGGAGTGGCTTGATTATTTCAGCATCAGGTTCAACATTTTTATTTTCTATAGTATAACCAAGTGGATTGATAGTTTTTGTTGAGAACTATCACTTCTCTCTAGTGAGAGTCAATCCCTACTTATCCACAGACTGAAGAAGATTCCTGATTCACACCATACACTGCTGTATCATCAAGGTAAGCAAACACTCCCTTCAAGTCATGTTACAGAAAGTAAATCTCTTCCATTAATACTTTGTGACTGCCTTTAGAAGACATGTATAGTAGTGTAAATAATGACATGGTTCTCACTATCCAACATTTGAAATAATTGTGCACTTAAACCCACATCAGACGCATCTGCGGATAAACAAAAAGAAAAATCTTCTTTTGAATGATATTTTAAAGTAATTGTAACGATTTTGAGACCGGCCCCGAGACCGGCCCTATTCTAATTAATTATGCACCCTCGTTAAACTACAACTGCATATCTGCTGGCGTACCGATCGCCGAGAACAAGCTGGAATAAATCTAATTTTTAACTTTTTGAATGCTGCTTGTTTAGTTTCTGACCATTCCCAAAGACGTTTTTGACAATTATTTTACTTTGTGTTGCTAATACATCTGTTGAGTCTGGAAAAAATGACTAAAATGTCATAGTTAACTAACCCCATAAATCACACGTAGGTCCTGTGGCAGCCCCTGCGTTGATTGAGTATAATGGACAGAAACAATTTGTATTCACTTCAAGAGATGCAAAAAATGCGTACCTTCCTATTCACTGGTATTAGAAAAAACCTAATCCAGATCCACTGAAAAAAGAAACCAATTAGTATTTGTATAAATAATGGATACAAGGTTTCCATTTTCCATCTCGATACCACTCTCATAAATATTCTTGCAAAATCTCACAGAACAATTTAATGATTTCAGCAATCGATGCCACTATGAACACCCAGAGAAAAAAAACAATTTAATAAATATTGAATACAATGATCAATAAAATAATTGTGATACAGTATCAAGTTTTTATTCACTTTACAAATTATGATTATGATTACGTATTATTCCAAGTATGACATATGAAACAGGACAAGAATTGTGATATCTGAAAATGTTCCATTGGTAAGTTAATACTTACGGAAAATTTACATTTTAGATTAATTGGTATGATCATTTTCACTTCAAGTTTGGAGAACAAAACTAGATGAATAGGGTTGTATGTGATATGATAGATATCTCCATCTAAACTACTCAACACTAATTTTGTCGCGTGAGTCGGTATGGAAAGGGAGGAATGAAGAAAGTTATGAATGCAAAACCAAAAGTTAATTTTTTGAGATCACCCTGTAAATAAAGGAGATAAGAAAACAATTCAGAAAATGTCTCAAGGTAATGAGATCATCTTCATGCCTCTATTCTCAAATTAGAAAAAAAGTTCTTTAATTGGGATCCTTTTGAAAATTCCGAAGTTTTGAACAGTTTCAGGTGTTACGCTGTAGCGATTTCATGTGAAGAACCTTATGTTTTGAAGAAGTACGAGATTATAGCTGAAGGACTAAGCTAGCGAACAATGTGAACAGAATTAAAATTGTTCGAAGCAAAATAAAGTTATTCAGATTTTAACAGGGGCAAAATTTTGGGGAGCAACGAAATTGGTGTTGAGTAGTTAACATAACTAAAAACTTGATCATTAGTTGTTGTTTCATGATTTGGACATAATAAATTGTTTCAACCAAGTATTGCAACAGGGAATTCTCATGATACTAATTTTTGCTTTGGAGTTTCCATCATCCGCAAAATGATGCCATGAATCTATGACCATTTTTGAAGACATCGGTAGATATTGATGACTTCAGCTATAAAATTTTTCATTTTCGTCGAAATGAACAAAATTTAAAGAAAACATTTGGATGAGTATCAAATCAAAGCTGATCACAAATATGAATTTTTTAATAATTATGCAGTGAGTCTAAAATAAGGTTGTCAACCAAGGGTATATCGGAAACGGTAATAAGAAGATACAGTTTTGGTTTAATGAGATTATAACAAAAGGGCCATCTTTATGAAAGTATGAAATTTCCAAAGATATTTTTGATTCTTGAGTTAGTTTGACAGAGAAGAAGTATTCTGTTATAGCACTAACGACAACACAAAAAAATAAGATTAGACATCGAAAATTTCAGTTTTGCCAAAATGATTCGATGCGACTTTATTCTCCAGGCATCAGACATCCCAGTGGTGTAGATCCTTAATCGTGGACTCATTGTATATTAGGTGACTTCCAGTTACGACATTTAAAAACATTAGAAACAAGAAATCAAAATTCTACACTTTCTACAAATTGTCACTTCACTCTCATCTACCACAGTATATCAGAGAAGAAAACGTTTACACGAAACTATGATTGTTTCAAAGTTTGTGAACATTTTTTCAGAAACGATAAAACAACGGAAAAAAACATGAATGATTTTTTTTTAGATATATTCCGATTGAAACTAATCTAGTCACTCTCATCACAAACAATTCATCAAAAAATTTATGAAATCTCACTAATGTTTTGTTGCTTCCACCTTATCATCGGTAATATCGATAAAATCCAGACCATTGTTCAACAGTTTCACCACAAACTCATTCACACTTTCAGTATTGATTTCAATTCCGTACTCCATGATGGCGAATCTTTTTCCCGGTATATCGACCGCGACCAATAGCGGCATGGCGTCATCCAGCCCGATAAGGTCTCTGAGGATGTCGGACGTTTCGCTGTCTACGCCGATGAGGAATTGTAGATAGGGATCTTCTTCTAGGTTGAGGAAAAAGTCTTCCTGTGCCGAAGTGAAGTTGATGTTACTGGTTTCGTAGTAATTTTCAGCTGCAGGAGACAGAACGGATTCAGCAAATTGTACTTCTGTGTCTTCACCATCTACAATTGAAAAATAACTGGGTTCAGTGGCGAATATGACAACTACTGATGGCAAACAATACACTTGTAGAAGGAACAGAAGAATTATTTATATTACATAATCAAATAAATATTCCTGGTGATTATGTATATCATAGGCCTAAGGTAAGATTTAGTAATGTATGAAGCATAAACTTTTGTAAAATTGATGAACAATAATCAAAATGAGGTTGAAATATAGTATTGAAAAGTTCGGAGTCTAGTGAATGAAAAGAAGATATTTTTCACCAATACATTTGAATCAAACATGAAAGAAGAAGAATGATTGTAAGTACAAATACTTCGTAACATTGAAGCATATTTTGAGTTTTAATATTACAATATTAGAGTGGTTGTATTTGCCGCTCCGAATCCTTGCCATACTTTTCCAAAAGTGTTAACTTTTTTAAATTCCTCAAGATTTTCCAAAACGTGCAAGTGGCAAATTAGTTCTTGTCATTGTCTCTTAAAAAAAATTCTAGAAATATTCGATTCTTTAGATAGGATTAAATAATGTTTTGATAATTTTTTTTTTAGTTTTTGAAATTGAGAGTTTAATGTTAGGAAAAGCTTAGTTTATTGAGGTTTGCGATTAGGTACTTAGTTTTTTCATCTCAGTCACTTCCGTTTGTTAATGAATTCAGATCTATGAAACCTTTTTCTTACGGTATTCAGTATTTAGGTATGATGCTTTATCGGTTATCATAAATACACATTAGATGAATTTCCTCTCGGATGATAAATCAGTTCTAAACATTTAATTTTGCTATTTTTAAGTTTCATGAAAAGTTGTTCAGATTACTAATCGTTCCTCCATTTTATTGGTTTTACATTTAACTGTTGTCTCCTTCATCGTTATAAATTAAATATTTTTGCTATTCTATGGCCCACCCTTAGTGAGGTGGGCAGTGACTACTGAAGATGGTGTAGGGTTCTCCAGCTTTTCCTACAGAAGAATACAAGTTAGTGGTCCTGGGGACCACCGCAAATGAAAATAATTCATAACTTAGTCTCAGAGACTATGGCTTTGGATGCATTTATGTGAATATTCATGACAGCCATTGTCATCATGTTTATTTTCAGATGTAGTAACATGTTATATCATTGGAAGTATAGGTATTGAAGAACATTTTTATTAATTTATCAAGATAATAATAATAAGTTGGGAAGAAGGGTGGAAAGAGGAACTATCGTATAATAGTTAACTCTGACTCACTCTTCAAACTTTCCTAGTGATTTTCCATATTATTTGATTGTCTTTAATCAAAATGATATATTCATTTCATAGTTGACAGCTTCCAAGAAAGGACATGTTGTTTAGCAAACGAAAACCCCATCATTACAAAACTGGCGCAACTTTCTCTTACGCCTTTCCTGAAAAAGTTTCAACTCCTCCGAGAGTTCTATCGAATAATCTATTGAATAACTCACCTACGAACAAAACAACTGCTGGATAATCATATAGTTTAGTCAGATATCGTTCCGTTAACACATTTACTGGTCTGGGCTTCCAAGGAAAGTACTGCAAATGAAAAAGTTATTTAAAATTGCATATTAATCTAATATATTTCTTGACAATACAATCTCATTTTATGCTGATAGCCTATTTCCTAGATTGGAAACTGCGTTCAAGTTTTCAGCAAACAATGCCAAAAATTTACATTTGACCACTCAAATATCATTCATGTGACAGATACATGAAACAATGAATGTGAAACTTTTTGTAACCATGCACTAAAGTTCTCCTCTAGCTGTGAAACGATTTTTTTATCATATCATTCAGTACCTGCGCCAGAGGGTCTTCGGCTAACTGAGTTCTAGCGTCCATAGTTATAATATGGCCGTTACTGTCCAGAAGCAACAAGGTGGGAATGCCTCTGATCCCGTAGAGTTGTGCTAATTCTGCTCTCACTGCAGTCTGCTGGAATGGAACCACAAGCCAAGGCATCGATTCAATATAGGCACTATAAGATTCGGCACTTCTGAAAAAAAAACGAATATCCTTTCAATTAGTTTTTCCACAACATCCAAAAACAGTTTTTAGATTGATACAATTTTCTATTAATTTATAATTTGAAAAGATTTAAAGGAAGGTTTTGGACTAGATAAATAGTTTGTAGCATTATGAAATCACAGGAAAATACGGAAATAGAAATTAAATGATTTTGGTGAACAGTAGGTAAATTATCCAAACTAACAAGGCAGTTTTAGAATCATATTACTGTAGGAGAAAAAATATTGATAATATTCATGAGTTCAAATTTAAACAACTGATATGAATTTCAGTCTGATATCCTAAAGTAGAGTATCATACTTCAAGTGATCTTATGTAGGAGTATATTCCGCTTTTCTGAATAGATAAGATTTACATGCTGATAATTTGAATAACCCTAGATGTGTGACCGTTTATTCCACTTTGCTGTTGAAACGAGTTCAAAAAAATCTGGATATCAAGGAAAAGGAAATGCGGGACTGATTGAATGGGCGTCTGGATCACCAGATTTCATTCAATTATATATTTGCACTCCACGTGAAAACATAACCAGTTCATCTCGAACCGTTCCCTTGCTTAATAACGATGATGGTCCATTATATTCAAAACTATTTGAGTTTTGTTACCGACAAAGTAACTGATAACAATATGGGTATTATTTATAATTATACCTGACCGTAGATTTGTTTACAAGTTAGGATAAACCCTCTGTTTCATATTATGTTAATCATAACAATTTGATAGATATAAATATAAATGATTTGGTACTAATCCTCAGTTTAGTAACCCTACTAATGAAGTTAACTTGTTTAACGAAATGCGCATCTAGTAATGAAATTACTTGTGTGGTGAAGAGGAAAACTTCTTTTGTTCTCATCGGTGTTTATAATGTTTAATTAAGACCATTTTCATATGAATTTACATGATCAAAATAAATGGATGTTTCCATCTGAAAAATAATTTAAGTCGTCTCGTTTCAAATATATTTGAAAGTATTGATGATACATCACAGAATATCCAGTAATAATATTTTCATAATCATTGTTTGCAATGAATTACTGTGAATCTTGTTCCTTGTGCCAAGGTTCGGAACAAAAAATGTATCCTCTTAATTTTGTTGAGTGCGATGTTCGTTTTGCCCGCCACTTTTGTAGGAAATTGTATAGCATCTCCAAATGTAGTAAAGCTTCCATTAATCAGAGAGAACATTTCCAAGCTACGCCTCACAAGAGGTCCAATTCTTCAACACTGAAAAACATTCGTGTGATGAATGTTATTCCTGTAAAAGTCAATGTGATAAAAGGTTTTTTATTATTTCATGATAAGGCCATATCAGAGTATAGTGAAGTCGTAAATTGAATTGGAAATGTCAGACTGGACGCCACTAGGTAATAAATTCGGCATTTGAGTGCTCCCGGAGTGTCAGATCATAATCAAGGTATACATTTTATATCTAGCAGTCACGAGAAAATCTGAATTAAAAATGATTAATATAATAATAATAATAATACTCAACTTTCACATTATTAATATTTGTGGCGATTCAAAAAAGTCCGTTTTTCCATAATGTAGAATTTTACTGTCTAGAATTCAAGGTAGCAGAGGGAGTAAGCAAGTTATCCAGTGTGAAGTACGAAAAACTAAAGAAGATCTCTATGCTGGTGAAAAAAAAAGAATAATACTTTTTGAAGTTTAAATTCTACCCGAGATTTGTGAACCTAACCAATACAGAATTTTGGAAAACAACAGCAGCAAAAAAGAGGTTATAGGAGTAGATACAAACAGAACTAGTTGTAGCAAACAATTCCAATATAATAGAAAACCCAACCAGCCATTGACATAAATTAGCAGATATCTTAGCAAGATTATACCAATACCCAATTCCAGTGATGTTAGGGAAACAGTAGAGAATATAACAAGGGAAAGAAACAACAACCAACTGATCTTTACAAAAGCAGATAAGGGTAACAGAATAGTGAGTACTATAAAAAATGCAAGACACATTGGATTTTAACTTCCTAAAGAAAGACTCTACGAAAACATTTACTAATCAAGGTACCGCGAACATGCGTTACTGGATAAAAAAATCGGCTATGTATGGACATCTACAAGAGACACACCTCACAATAAGTAAAAACAACATGAAAATCCTTCATACATGCAGTAAAGGAAGATAGATGAACTTATTGGAAGCGTTGGAAATGAATATCAGCAAATGTATCGAAGGGGCAAGTATCATCAGGAAATGAACGCGCCCCCTTTCATCCCCTGCAAGAGGGAGGCTACTAACTTCAAAATCTTGAATGCGAAGGGGTATCGAGTAATACCTCACTTTGAAGGTCTTTTTAATCTCTACACGTCGGTGCTTCTATTTTTGGAATTGATCAATCCGTGTTCGAGATATGTAGGAAAATCTGTTTACTGCTTTGTACAATTGAAATAAAAACTGTTTATTCTCATTCCTTTTACTTCAAACCGAAATTACAATATTTTTCACTACTGTCACTTTAATAATTGCTCAAAATGTTGTCCATTATGGCCCAAACAATGGTATAACCGCTGTTCAAATGCGTGGCACACATTTTCGAACACTTCTATTCTAAGTGCTTGCACTTCTGCAATAATCATTCCTTGAAGCTTTTGTAAAGTTTGCGGCGGGGGTGTGTAAACAACTGATTGTACATGTTCCCATAAAAAGAAATCACATGTTGCTGAATCCGGGACCTGGCTGGCCACTTTATAGGTCCTCTTCACCCTATCAAATTTTTTTTGTAACGAATCTTCCAGGTTTTCAGAGAGAGAAACCCTTCAGAAGCTCCTAGGAACTTATGCGAGCAAGGAAAAGATCCGGGACCGATGGCTGTGCTGGGCTTTGAACCCACGACCTTATGATTGTAAGGTGAGCGCTCTACCACATGACCATCACGGCCCAAGCCGAGTTATTCATTGTGAAACATTTTGTTGAATATATAACTCATTTTCGTCAAGTTGATCTTCGAGTGCTTCAGTAATTAGCGGATTGATCATATTTTCCAGCATATTCAAGTACACCTCACCATTTAGATTCCCTTTGAGAAACAGGGGACCAATTACTTGATTTCCTAGTATAGCGGCCCATACATTCAGTTTTTGGGGCACTGGGTATGCCCTTCGACAAACACATGGTCCTTTTCATTTTTCCAATACCTTCCATTATGATTATTGACAAAACCATTCAAACAAAAATAACACTCATCAGAGAAGCGTATATTTTTTAGAAATTCGATATTGTTATTATTAATTGTAGTCATTTGTTCACATAACTCAATTCGTCTGTCAAAATCGTCTTCACTCAACTCCTGGCATATTTTCATTTTATAGGGATGGATTTACGACATACCAATGAGAGGTGTATCTAGGTGCCTTTCGTTAATATATTTAATATTGACGCAGTTCGCCGAGCACATCGAGTTTCAGCGCCGTAAATAAACACTGTTTCGACTTTTGCAGCTGAAGTGTAAACCATTTTTAATACATTGCTTTATCACACAACTCGTTCAATAAGTCTTTTATTTTCTTTAACAAGTACACTTTTTGCATACTTTTCATGCAACATTTGGTATACAACAACCGCGGTCGTATTAAATAAAGTCTTAAATAAAACGGCACATATAGTGGAGTGGTATGATTTCTTTGACCTGTAACATTAAGGGTTGAATGTACTTTATAATGAATCAAATTCGGAAATCTTTTAAATGAAAAACGTGGGTATTACGCTGATAATTTCAGAATTGAGCCGTACATTTTATTAAATAGTCAATTCAGCTCATCAAATATAACACAAAAATATGAATTGAATTGAAAACAAACACCATTTTTATACTGCACATAAGTGAGTCACCCAGTACATTTTAATTGTAGTTCAAGTGACATTGTATTCCATACGTGGTTTCACACCGTATTCCTCCTGGATATCGGAGTATCGAGGTGTTAGACATTATTTCCTTTTCCAGGAACCTCAGTATCATTTATCTCAGGAATGCAATTATACTTGAATCCTTCCGAGTTGAAATTTCTTCGCATAGTGTCTTGTGAAACTAAAGATATTAAAATCCAATTGTTCCTTGATATCTTTCATTAACTTAATATCATTATTAGCGAGTTGAAACTGAATCTTCCGAAAGGGTCCGCCACCCCTCTGTGATTCCAATCAAGACTGGAAGTTAACTTCAGTTGTTCCAGTTTCTCAGAGCGGTTCCCATTACTACCAAAGAGGGCTTTAAACTAAATTTTGACGAAATTGCAAGAGATTTCAGAGTTGTGCATTTATGCATCGTTCCTTATCTCCAAAATGGCTGGACTTTAAGTCTTAAATGGAAGCCCTCTAGGCGCCTAGATCCTCAGTGGTAGTGAAACACGTAACAGAAAAGTTAATTTATTCATCACTTAATGATACACAGTAATCTAAGAAGGAAATGAACATTTCCTATCAAATTTCACCAGAGTCGATGAAAGCAGAAATAGGCTGAAATGGAAAGAATGTATAAAATTTCAGTATGCAACACTTCAGTTTCTAGAATTGATGGAAGTGTTCTATTCTTGATAGAGATAGAGAGATGGAAAGGAGATATATGAAAATAAAGAAAAATATATATATATAGAGCTAAAGAGAGAGACAAAGTAGGTGCTACCAAAGCATACGCCAACAGGAAGTAAGAACATTACCGGTTTCTTTGAAGTTGGACACACACCATTTCGAGTATTCAGCAGCCACCTCACTATACGTTTTGATATATTCAGTGAGTACTGATGAAGAGCCCGGATAAAGAAAAACGGAGATGATGTCTGCTTAGCAAGATCATCAGCGTTAAATCTAGTATTCCTTTGACTAAGTCCATGGCATATTGTAAAGCGGTGAATCTCCTTATATTGAGCTTACCTGCTCTTCGTCACAATTTTCTACAAAAGACTCGCCACCCTTTGCGAAAGCGACTTGCGCTCTCAAATTTTCCTCAGCATTGACCATGCTTCTTACCATCGTCGATCTATCTGTTGCAAGCTGAATCTATATTCTGCTCCATAGTTGCTCGTTGATACTTGTCAAGGAAGTATTGTGAAAGGCGCTCTCAGTATCAAGCAACTTACTACCTACAGCTAAGTTCTTTACTTTTTCTAGATACTCTATATGCCTGTTACTAGCAGTAGGTTCAAAGCAAGTACCCCTCCCATTGAAATGTCTGTCAAATGTTTTCAATGAGAAAGGCATCATGGCATCATGGAATCTTTAGTTTGAATATAACCCAGATTGGTTTTTCAGTGCTAGGCTAGCCATGAATATTATTATTTTTTTAGCAGCAGATCTCTGCTCCGTCGGTACGATTAGATAAATCGAGATCCAGGGACTTGGAAGACTCAAGAGTTGCTGTCCAACCTCTTGTGAGTAACCACTTTTCTATTGCCTCTCGTTCAGAAAGTGAGCTGTTTCCTGACATATCGGTCTTTACGTTCGGTTGAATGAAAGTACCAGGGGCTTCGACGTAGATGGCCGCCTTGACTTGCTGTTAAAACCACTACTCATCTTTGTGTATAACACTTCTGAAATTCTATATCACTCTTGGTTCAGGAGTGGCCAACAATTCCCTATATCGATATCTTCCTACCGTGAGTCACTTTTTGTAGGTACTCTGATAATCTCACAAATAACGATCGATGCAGGAAAACTTGGGGACTAGGATCCAAACAATCGCTTTGAATATATACAGCGATAGGGAGGCACTAGATAACGTATGGAGCCCTGCTGTGGTGGACAAAGGCAGAAAAAGTAACAACCAGAGGGAAGCTGGCTGGTTTGCGAAGCCTGGCCCTGTCCGAAGTCAATGTTGCAACGTCCAGCACATCGACCTGGTGATCCTAGTTGAACCTCCCTCCTCTGCATTTGCATATTATAGCGGAGGCAAGGATTGAAACCTCAAATAGAGGAGCAACAATCTACGCTACTACAAAATAATGGAGGTCATAAGAATCGACCCATCTGAAATGCCGTCGGACAAAATGACCCCAACCAGCATCATTCTCTTCGACAGCCAGGCGGTAATAAAGGCTCTGCGATCATGCAGGTTTACTTCCAAATCAGTCTAGGAGACTCACAAAAACCTCAACCGCCTAGGAGCATAGAACAGGGTAAAACTTGTCTGGGTATCAGGTTGTAAGGGTATCAAGAGAAATGAGAGCGCAGATGCCCTAGAGCAAAATCATCCTGTGGAATTTCTTTCTTGGACTTTAAGCAGGACACGACAAAATGGTTCAAGAACCATCATCAATCTTCTTGAGAAGACGCCTCAGGCAAAACTCACGGAAAGATGATGGTAATGGGGCCAAATAACCGACTATCAAGGCATCTTCTTGAACTGAGCCGGAACTTCTTCAGGAAAGTGGTAGAAATAATAAGAGGAAACTGCCACCTGAGAAATCACTTGCATATTTTGGGGATAGACCAAGACTCCACACTGTGCAGGTTCTGTGATGAGGAGGACGAAACAGCCCCCCACATACTGTTTGTATAAGAAGCCCTGGCAGGCATGAGTATGCACTGTAGTTCAGAAGATATCATCCCACAGGAAAACTACGTGAGAAATCTCCAGGAGTTCATCAGAAGATCCCGAGTACTCACGAGATAGACCTGACAGAGGAGAGCAGAAAGGTTCCACGCAGAACTACCTGCATTTCGGCCAATGGCCAGCCCTATCGAATAATAATGATAATATCCATAATAGGCCCTCTCTAATGTAGTTCTATTAACAAATGCAGTACCTATCTGTTTGTTGCTGCATATGTATACCATTTTTTCCATCAATGCTTTTTATAAAGGCACGGATCTCATTGTCTATTCTCTCAACTTTCACATCGAGGAGAGGTGGGCACTATTATTGTGAACTTGATGTAATCCCTCATATTTATTCCTGTGGAATCCTGAAGCTCTTCATTTCCGAGGTTCCATATGACGAAGGTGTCAGTTACGTATGCTTTTATATTTTGTTTCTCATCTCAAATAGCCTATCAATTCTTCGAACTTATGTGAATGTTGAATGAAGGAAATAACACGTCGAAAGTCCGTGGACTTGGGAATAGGACTGTCAGGTTCTCGATGGTATGAATTGTCCAGACTGGACGACAAAAATTTCAGTACCGCTTGAGAGAGAAGGTCAGTTCTTTCATGCAGGTTATCTTCTTGAGGTTACCGTTACTTTCATAGATATAGAATTCGAACCTATGAGTGCTAAAGTGTTCATTGAACTGATCATTTCTGTCAGTCAACTATTTCTTGGATTTACGTGGATATCTTTAGATCGATCCTTCTACTCCTAATCAAATGAATAATAAATCGTCGAAGAGACCAAAAATTTGCCATTGCTTTCATAGATTCTTCATAATTCGACTTTTATCATTCATTCGAGTGAAATGTCAAGATTCTTTCACTGAAAAATAAATAATATTTTTTATTCTCAAGTATCAACAAGAAACAAATGGAATTGAGCATATTTCTGTCGATCGCTAAAAAATTTACTCCGGCAGTTGTCACAAGGTAGGTACGTGACTTACTCTAATGAAAAAGTGCCGGCAGAAATAATAAATTAGCACTATGTATAAAGTTAAAACAACACAGACTGACTCCTAAATGTCTATCCTGCAGTCTATCATTCAATGTTTCGTCTAGCGAGTTCAATTCTCCACTTAAGTGTCACGCACTATGCAAATATTGTTTCAGCATTGATATATTGCGGGAAATCGTTAAATGGGGTTGTCCACGATAAAGAATTACACCCTTACTATATAGAAGGGTTGGATCATTTCAAGCTTGAATCCGTAATCCTTTAACTTGTTGTTTACTTTAGGGGTTGTTTCCGAATCATATATTTATAAGCTTAAACTTTGATTAAATCAGTAAATAGTGGTTATTGGATTGATTGAAAGCGATAAGTAGAAACTTGAATTATTTTCACTGCCACTTAGCATAGGTAATTATTATTATACAAAGAAAT
Organism: Chrysolina americana; assembly: GCA_958502065.1. Lineage (NCBI taxonomy): Eukaryota > Metazoa > Arthropoda > Insecta > Coleoptera > Chrysomelidae > Chrysolina > Chrysolina americana. The sequence goes on from OY293410.1 coordinate 20,340,254, forward strand.
TAGCCAATAGCAACAACGATTTTACCACCTATTAATACGCTAATATATGTTTGACCATAGCAATGTTGCATAATATATTCTGATAACACATCTCCATTCAAAATACACGTTTTTACACGAAAATGCTGAAAATTGTAATGACAGATGTAATTCAATGTCCGTAAAGGGAAGTAGTTATTCTCTGTCAAATATTTGCGTCATATTTTCCACTTTGTGGGAATGTATGGAAAGAAGAGTATTTCGACTTCGTCGAAAATGTTTGTTTTACTTTTATATGACATCAAGAAAAAATCAGTTCATTTTGTCAATGATTCCTCTCTCACACCTCTAGAACACAGAAAGGTTGTCAATTTGTCACTTTCCAATGGACATTTTTTTGGCCGCTGCTATTCTGAAGTATCATCAATTGTAACACAGTTAGTAGTTTCATCGAGATTTCCCCGATGAGTTTTCTCCCCACAACCCTTTGTCCACACTTTCAAAATTTGTCGAACATATCTTTCTCAACTGGTGTTCTTTCAATTATTGTCAGATTTTTCAAACTCAATATCTGGAAAAATGTTCCACAGTCCCCAAATATAAAAAAACATCAATTTCTATCTAGGTATTTTTCTTTGGTGCTAACTATCTTTCTGTTATCTCGAAAGTATCTGTTTCGTCCTTCATATATCATATATCACGTCATGAATAGCGGATATTTAGCCGGCAATGTGGAGCGTGGAGCACATAATCTTAATTAAATGAGTGTTTGGGTAAAAACAGTTGAACACCCATCTCCGACCAAAGCTCAACCCCTAACACTGCGTTGTCATGGAGACTACACCCTACAATTCCTGAACATATCATATACGCGCACTGAAAATTTAAAGAGATTCTTTTGTTCTTTTTTAAAAGGGATTTTTTCAGAGTACATTTCCAGCCTTTCGAACCATCGAGGATCGTATTTGTCTAAAGTATAAATCAACAAAGAAACAAAAAAAGGAATTACTTTGTCACAGAAAATGTGGAAGAAAGCAAAAAAACACTCATAAATTACATAATCAATGAAACATAATGAATGCGTGTAATCCAAGTCACCATAGCATCACGTCTTTTATACCAGCTGGAAGAGATTACTCTTTTCCCTACCTCACCTCAAGAAATACAGGACATATTAATCAAAACTACAAAAAAGCGTCTCCTGGAATTAACATCTCAGGCACTTTCTATAAAAATCGATGTCTAATCAGTGGTATTTTACGGTATTTTCACCTTCAATAAAAGAATCGTTTATGTCTGGTCAGTTTTCGGCAATTTTGAAGATATCTAGGACCGTTCTGATACATTTTGCATTTGCATACAGAGTCAAATATCGCTGGTATTCGGAATAAGCTACAATAGTAGACCAATGACGTTTCGAGAAACAAATAAACTACTATACTCAGCTCAACACGGATAGAACTGAGTATCTTCATCTACAACTCCCTCAATGACAACCAAATCCCCCCATAATTATTTATTTTACCTAAGACGTGCATTTGACTCGGTAAACCATCACCTTCTATAGAAGAAACTTCTCTTGCAAATCGACAGAAAATAGTTTATATCAAGAATCACAAGTCAGAACACTCAGAACCCATAATATGGACTATAAGATGTTTAAGGCTCAAATGAGTTATTTGCCCAGTTGGTTCTTGTGTGCGTAATCACCTTCCTAGCGACTGCCCAATCAGCCCAAATTTTATGTGTCTAAATATTTCGAGCTCCTTGTTCAGCCAATTATCCAAGTGGATTCTCCCTCACGAAATATCCAAAAAATTGGACTTTGAATTTCTTCATATTCTGCCTTTCTGTCTTCGTGAACATCCCCTGTTATATTTCAGTGTTACTCCCCAATATTAATGGTATGGGGCTGCAGAATAATTATAGATGGCAGAAGCATTCTCTTTTAACAGCGCAGCAATAGTTTGATATTATTCTACAACCTGTTGTCTGCCCATTAGCAGATGCTAGCTGTTGATCAATATTTCTACTAATGCATTATAATGTTCACTCAAATGCCGATGAACTTGTTAATGAACAATGACATCACAAAATTCTTGGACCTCCATCCAATAAGCATGTGTAGATTGATTTCTCGAAATAAATTCTAACAAAAACGTACCTATGTAAATAAAAATATCTCTAGACTTTGTTGCGATTGAGCACAGAGCTGAAAGTACTACTGGAATATCGTTATTCAACGATAGTCGTTACCGACCAAGGCAGCAACCCATAACAGTTTAGGCTATTGTCAGAAAATAACTACTTTCCCAGCCAGTATCGTGACTGGTATTGAATTATATTGAACAGATACTTATGTAATGTTCCTTGGAGGGTGTAAAGGAATCCTAACAGTATGAAATTCGTCCTAAAACAGCCTTATATTTTCCAGAATTGCTGATAATTTGTAGGAATCTGAAATACCATTGGACAAATTAGAGTACATGATTTGTGAATCCTATAATGTTGACTATATGAATGATAACCGTGATACTAAAATTAATTTGTTTTGAACATGTACCAATCCAACCAACCAACTTCCACTTGTCTTGACTGCATTAAAACAATATCCAGAGATGTTGAAAATATTCTTGAAACCACTTGGGTAACTTGAGACATAGTTAAAAGTTTCATTCGCGTGGGTGAATTTTGTAACTACTACTCTCAGTCTCAAGGGAGAAGCATCAGGTATTGATTGAAAACATTAATGAAAATGTAAATAATAAGTTGGATGAACCATAATTATTAGGTATATTATTTCAGGTAAAAATGATGTCAGTAAGATACACCGAAAAATATGTATACTTGCAGACAGAAGAATACTGTAATCGATAACTTTAATGAAATCAAAAGTAAATAAACACCAATATTGATTATTGCCTTCCTGACTGGAATCTTAAAATAATTGCCAATATATTGGATTTTTTCTCATAAGATTAAGATTAAGATTCTTTGCATATGACGTTTCAAAAGAGGTCACGATGTCGGACATAGGTTGTGAATTTACAATTTTTTACAATACCAAATGAATAAAAGACCACCTATAAAATTTTTGTAATCAACAACAACGCGGTCTGAATCTCTAACAATTTAACAGAAAAAGGAAAATAAATATTAGAGATTCATGTGAATAAAATTCTAACAAGACGAATGTTTGAGAATGCATTTGTTTGTTTTTCAAATATTCCGCAGAGTTGGGCATCTGGTTAATCATTTAATTTAGATTGATTTATATTTGAACTGATCTCATCCATAATAAATGTCAGTTATTACATATGGTAATAATAAAGGTAATAACAACCCCATGGTGTTTCTTGATGGGTACTGTTTTTCCACTAAAGGAACAACGATGTGGCCACCAAGGAGTGCAGATTTGAGCTCGTTATATCTTTTCTTCCAAGTCATTTTGAGAAAGAAATGTAGATATTCAAGAAGTCTCAAAAAGTCGGAAACAAAGTCAATATTTCCAATGTTCCCCTCACAATAACTTGGATAAAAAGAATATATTTGTTTGCGATATATATATTTGTGAAACACTGTACATTGAATTGGTATACACTCAATTGCCTACTGAATAATTGTGATCAATGCTTCAAACTTAAACACTATCCTCGGTTACAGTCACCACGAACAACCGACACCCGAGCGCATTAGGTGCTATTTTGCAATAATCTGATTGAATAATCCAAGAGGAATTCTCCCTATATTAAACATCCTTGGGCGATAATACCAGGACCGTTGCCAGTGAAAATTTGAAATTTGAGATATTTCAAATATTACACTTGGTAACTGGAATTTCCTGGATAATGACTATAAAACCCAATAATTTTACCAGAAAAAAATAGACTTTCAATATACATATTATAGCAAATATCCAGTGCGGCTTTCAATAGTCCCCCCTGTCAGTGGCGGATCCAGGGGGTAAAGGGGGTAATTACCCCCCCCCCAAGATATGATATGTAGAATTTTATTTTCTTGTTTTCAATATACATATTATAGCAAATATCCAGTGCGGCTTTCAATAGTACCCCCTGTCAGTGGCGGATCCAGGGGGGTAAAGGGGGTAATTACCCCCCCCCAAGATATGATATGTAGAATTTTATTTTCTTGTTTTCACCATTTTTATTTTTATTATGTTATGAGTACAGTTATAACTTATTTTTGTGATACGTTATTATCATTATATGCAGGGTGTAATCTAACTTCTTACACTCCTGTAAATGACGGGTGTAGATAACCATTTTGAAGCAAATTATAAGTCCGAAAATTCGAAAAAAAATCTAAAAAATATAAAATTTGAATTTTAAAATTCGCCGAAATGTTAGGAACCGCTGTCTGCCGAACCTCAGTTGCCTGGATCAGAGCCGTTAGTCAACATTAGCTTCTTACAGCTCTAATCTAGTGAGCTGTGGTTAGGCGAACGACGGTTCTCAACATTTCGGCGTATTTTAAAATCCAAATTCAATTTTTCCAGATTTTTTCTTCAAATTTTTCAACACGGTAATTCGTTTTAAAATGGTATCCTACATCCATCATTGACGGGAGTGCAAGGGGTTAGACTACACCGTGTATACCTTTAGAAATGTGATTTCATTTTATTTTGACATATACAGAATTTTATTTGTTTCATTTATCATTAGTATGATGACCGAAAAAATAATATTTTTTTTCAGTTATTTTCATGTTGAACAGATATCGTTGACTGGAAATATATTTTGATCACATTTTTGTGGCATACTAACTATATTATTTTTCTACATTCATGCAAAAAGCAAAACTTTAATGAACTATATTCAATGGAAAAAGAAGCTCTTTATTGCACTAGTGCAATAAAGTTTTTATTGCACTCATCTGTCATTCTACTTCAACGTGCTGTCATCATGATAAACATAAACGTTCAAACCCACTAACTCAGCAGATATTCTGTGAAATTGGCCATACGTTTTAAACAGCTACATATTTTATATTTTTTTGTACTAATGTTAGCAGTCAGAGTTGAACAAACAATGCCTTCCCGAAAATAACTATAATCAAAACCGATCCGCTATGTTCTAAACCGTCTACCTGCATAGAGCAAACTGCCTGTACTATGACCACACCTCGTGATAACATACGCGCTTATGGCTACTATGATTTTGATTTTTATAATGCAACTGTGGTTATATAAACGTCAGTCAAAATTTAATTCTGACAATTACAGAACTGAAAGTTTTAAAATGAGTAATATTAATGGAAAACTAGATGATGGTGAGGAAATCGATAGTAATAATTATTTATTTAAATTGCGTATTTCATTTTTCTTCACCTAGTGCCGCACCTAAATAAATAATTTTTTGCTTTTAGCATGAAGTAGAAAAAATATTGTATGCAACTCGTGCAAAAAATGTTTATTGTACTCGACGTGTTCACCAACTCGGCCTCGTCGGACAATTTCACGTCGAGTGCAATAAACACTTACTTTTTGCACTTGTTGCATAAATAACTATTGTTTTTATTATTTTCTGTCTATTGAAAATATACTCATATTTTACTTTTGTTATATGAGAAGTTTTATATCCATTACTCCTCCCCTAAACAGTAACTTGGATCCGCCACTGCCCCCTTTTAACTTTTGAATGGTTTGACGTACAAACTTCTGTTTGGAGGGTTTCACCGATACTACTTTTTGAAATAAAACACATTGTGATTGACGATAGATGGAGCGGGGGCACATCAACTAAAAAAATTCAAATGGCATGGGGGGTCATGTGTCATGTCGTTGAAAAGATAATTCCATTCTCCTTTCAACCATCTAAAAATTTTTAGAATTTCGCTCCATTAAAAAAATGTTCTGTCCCGTTATTTCACATCAAACCATTCGAAAGTAATCATTGATTGTCAGGTAAGAAAAGGGATTCAGATCCGCCAGATCCGCACATTTCAAATGCATATTGTGAAAAACCGTATAAACGAAAATTCAAAAAATGTAGGTGGTTGAAACGAGAATTGAATTAACTTCTCAACGATGTGACACATAACCCCCCATACCATTTAAATTTTTTTAGTTGATGTGCCCCCCGCGTCATCTATCGAGCAATCACAAAGTAGTATCGCCTCCAAACGTTTTTTTATGTTTGTACGTTAAACCGTTCAAAAGTTAACAGGGGGGGAGGACTATTAAAAGCAGCACTGTATAATAGTAATGTTGCAGGAATAAGTCCACTATAGACGTTTGAGTTTGCTGAATTCAGGGCAACAAACTATGCCAAGGGTTTTTTAAAGAATGCTTCTGTTTTTCAGCTGTGACTGGTTTATTGCAAATAAATATCTGCCTCAACCCCAGGCAAATGTAAAAAAACCAGAGCAATTTATGACGTGGACCCGTTTTTACTGATGGGTGCCAATTACCTCAAAACTGGTCTGCAATTGGTCATAGTAATCCACTAATGTCCTGCTGTGTTGTTTTATACGTGGGGCACTTGCAAATGCATTCCTATTATTATTTTAGGGAAGATGTCACAAGTTAGTCTAATTTAATTAAATGTTCGTAGTTGCATTAGCGAGGAAAGTAGTTGTTTTTCGTCGGATATCTGCATATAAACTGATCACGAACCTTCGAAACATTTTAACTCTCATCAATTCCCAATATCACAGCAGAATTACTATTTTAGTAAGAAATATTTTCCAGATTACCTTAATGGCTCCAGTTGCTGCATTTGATAGTCTGAAGCATTGAAATATCCTCAAAATAGAGTTTAAGACATAAGAAACCTTTTAATGCAGTAATTATTTATAACTTACTCAAGACAAAATTCTCGTGACTTGAATTAAAAATCTCCATTAGCACTACTACAAAATTGTACTATACAAATATGAGAAAATTTGAAGTAATTTATAGAATGTGAGAAATAAATATAAAAATTTGAAAAATTAATCTTCAATATCAATAATGAAATCAGTAACGAGATTCTGTCTGGATTTTATATGAACATCCATACGATATTCGTTCATGGATTCGAAATAAATTTCCCTCAGAAGATATTCTACAAATGGCTAGTAATACTAAGCACATGAAAAATTTTCAAATTTCCATGATTTTTTTATGAGTGATCTGTTTTAAAAATGACCATTATTGTACTATGATTCGAGTAACCACCCTATATATTGCGAATCAAGCTATAAAAGTGCGTTATTCAATAGTGAGATTGACGTATGCGAGCCTATTTCCATAAATATCTTAAATGGATATCCATTAATATTACCTTTTGAATATCTGTGAACAATGTCTTACGGACATCCTTATAGATAAACACCATCTGATGGATATTCGTGAACAATATCTCACGGATATCCCTGAACGATATCTTATGGATCTTCTTCCACTCAACATCCAGCACACGTCCATAAAGTATTCACCGAATTTTGACTGGATGTCCTCAGGATATCTCAACACCCATCGAATGTCGGTGTATTGCCAAATACCAGGCAATAGTTTCAATTATAAAAGTGATCGCCAATTAACAAATTGAACAAAAGCATTACGAAAAATCCAGATACTACTTCATTTTTGTTATTTCAAATCCTCAGGTGCGTTTTTGCACTCAACTTTCGCAATTCTCACATTTCTAAACGATCCATTTCGTTCCCCTCAATACAGCCCTGTTTATCGCCTTCTATGTTATGCCTCATCTGGCACACGCTTCCAGATTAGATAAAAGGGGCTGGACGAGTCGTTCGATGGGTGACCCCTTTTATCTAGGTGCTCACGTTAGAGAATACGTAACGTCAACTTCATATTTGCCACGCACCCCCGAGATTAGAGTTATGTCGTCATATGTTTTCATCGGCACGTCCGAGATTTTCAACGGGGGTTGGAGGCGCTGGGGCGGAAATTATATGGGTATTTTATTAAATTTCGGTTCTTTGGAGCCCAATGACTGTATTAATGTTACGTATACTAGTTAATGATGCAGTCGAGTGGATCCGATAGGAAGTAACCATTACATAATCAAAATTTATTTCAGAAAAAAGGTCGCTACGGAGCACAATTTTTTTTTCAATTCAATATAGATACTACTATTATGACACCAGAAGGTACTGTCGGCTATCGTCAAAGGAGTACTGACCATGCAGCTCTTTAATGTCGTTAACATTTTTTTAAGTATTCCGATGGTCAAGAAGCTACTAACACTAACATCGAAAGACTCCAGGAATTAGCCTTCGAGATGGAACATCGGGCGGGGAGGCGGGGAGTAGCGATAAGGATGTAGGTGCTCATGCCATGCCAAATGAATGTTCACACAGCCGATAAACATGAGAGAAGGAAACAACAATTTGTATAACGAACAAAGTAGAAACACCATGAGATAAATGCAGATCTTAGTTTAGACATCGGCTCGAAGAAGAGGATTCGAAGACTCTCATTCATATCAGTAAATCGCACCTTATTTTCCAACGGTTGAATCCTACTGGTTTCAATGGAAGATGGGGTCCTGAAGCGTGTGTTGGAGTTCGAGGATGGTGGGGAGAAAAACGCCCACGTTTCCAGATCAAATGAAAGGGACTGAACGAGTCCTTCGGAGGATGCCCCTTTATCTGGGTGGTCAAGTCACAGAAGGCCCCGATGCGTTAGTACGACGTAGGCTGTCTATTTGACAGATTCGCCATAGATGTCGTTAGCTCGTTTCCGAAATATGACTATGGAAACAGATACATCCTTGTGGCAATCGATTATTTCAGCAAGTAGACAGGAGCATATCTATCGATTCGGTGTTACATTGTTGCTGTATTCGAACCAAGACAGAAATCTCGAGTCCAGCCTGTTCAAGAAATGTATACATTTCAACATTTGGAACACAAGAACCACAGCTCTGCATTCACAGTCAGATGAAATGGTGATATAGATGAGTAGGACGATAGACCGTCACCTGTTCAATGGAGTCTCTAACAAGACAGTATTTCCACTTGTTCCTGATGGCCTCTGGTGCAGCAAGGCATGATTCAACCATCCAAACGTCCGCTAGTATTATAGTGGACCAAGAGCTGTGACTTCCCTGTGACCTGAAGTTTTGAACGCCATGCAGACCCTGCGGAAGATGACTCTTCTGGGCAGATACTGATGCAGATCAGGGCAGATGCTGGAGGATTTCGAACTGGTGAGCTGGTTCAACTGTACAATTCTAACCGTAACAGTGCCATATAATCCAATTTCCAAGGTACCGAATGATCAGGCGGTAGCTCACTGTGTGGCAGAGAATCTTGAAATGTCTGGGGACATCGATGTGGTATTCTCCAAGAAAGGTCGACATACGAAAACATAATCCAGGTGTTAGAGGGGTACTAGTGTTGGAGAAGGGTCAGAGGAACATCTTCTGCCTGGCAACCAAGACGCATTCCCATAATAAACCGTCTCATGAAGATGTATGAAAGTGTCTCATCAAACTAGGAGATGCGATGCTGGACCAGAAGCTTGTGGAGCTGGCAATCCCAAAATTGTCCCGTGGGATTGATGAGCTAGATTGTATACTTGAAAGAAGGATGTTGTAGATGATATTGAAAACCAGCAGCGTCCAGATTTTGAGGTGTTGTTCTGCGACCGAACATGGAGTGTCACTTCCATCGATCTCCATAGTGCAGACATTGATAATCTTGCAGGTATTGGAACACCCTGGGATAATGTCCCAGGAAACAAATACGGGAAAGGATATATCAAAGGACCTTGTTACAAAAGAACGGCAGACCTGTTAAAGATGAACAGGAGCCAGTTGAGAACCGTTACGGGACTTCTGACTGGACATGCACTATGCACCAGTGAATGAGCACCTCAAAAATGGGGCAATACGATGGAAAACTGACCTGCAGACTATGCGGTAAGAATCCAGAAACAGAGCTATAGACCTCAAAAGACAGGCAATTTTCGGATAGCCATTTGGCGACCCAGAACTATACAGTTCCCACCCAATACGGAACTTATACAAACTCGTACAAAGCACAAAAGTATTGGATTGGGTACTGTGACATAACAACACAGGTAAGATACAATGGGCCAAGTGTCACCGGAGACAATTGCCTAACCGGACCTACACAGAGGTGGAATTGGTATTAATTTATAATCAAATCGAAAAATAATTTCAGCTTTAATATTTGAAATGCATTGCAGGGTTTGTTCTTGTAGAAATATTTGCCAAGTATCAAACAGATATAATTTAACGGTCGTAGGGGGCAGTGGATGTTTTCTGTTGAATACTTTCCAACGACAATGCCTATTGTATAGGATCTTTAGCGGAAAATTCGAATTACGTAATTCACCATTCTTCTTTATAAGTTCAATGGTATTCCGTCAAGTAGTGTCGCCTCTCTTCATGACATAATTTTTTATTCAAATATAGCAAAATCAAATTTCGTACTTACCTATCACTGCTCACAAAAATTATTTCGAAATTTGGCTCCTTTTTTCTAATCAGTCTGTAGACTTCCGCTAGCTGGGGGGTGAATGCTCGGCATGGGGGACACTACAAAAAACATATTAGTTGTTTTGTATATCGAGGCAAATCAACTAACCCAGTTAGCAGAGAAGTAGAATCCTCTGATCCCATCTGGTAGATCCCCATATCTTATATCCTCTTTAATGAAGTTTCTGTGATCTGAAGAGTAGATCCCACCGGGTTGAAGAACAACATCTTTCAGAACCTGGAAATGATGATTATTAATTTCAGGTTCCTCGAACCTCTCATAACCCACATCATATCAGAACAATAGAGGGTCACTCTTTTACAACTATTTTCGTCACTACGACCAGTATAATATCATGTAACCACATTCTGTTCATCTCTAAACCTAGAGTGCCTACGTTTTTTCCTGGGGCCAACTGAAACAGAACCAATATTGCTCCATGTTATTTCCAAAATATCAAGCAGCGGATTTTTTTTTAAATTAGTTCGCTTAGCAAATTATAGCATATCTCATAGCATAGCCTAGCATAGCCTAGAATAGCAGAGCCTAGCATAGCATAGCCTAGCATAGCTTAGCATAGCCTAGCATAACCTAGCATCGCCTTGCATCGCCTAGCATAGCCTAGCCAAGGTACAGAATAGCAGGTATAGCATAGAATGTCATAGCATAATATAACATAGCATAGCATAACATACTTTCAGACCATGAATCACTTTGCTTCAAACTCCAATTCATTGTTTATCAGAAATGACAGTCCTTCATTGGAATTATTATTTCAAAATTGTTCTTTAAACATCAGTCCTTGAATGTCAAGCTTCTTCCTTACTTTATGGACTAGTTCGTTTGAAGAGTCTGGTACCTCATTACCCTGGTTGATGATATCAGAATAAACACTCGTTGAGTGTACCCAAAGGCATAGCCAGTGCGGGTAGAGGACGGCTATTATTAATATTTGCCGTGGCGCTCTGGAGCGACTTACTGATGTTTTAGGTGATGTATTCACTTTTCAGCTGTAGGAAAACACTTTTCAGCTGTAGGAAAACCCGGAAAACCTACAGCACCACCTCGGGTGGTCGGTGTGCACTCCAAGCTAGCACTAGACGAGATTGGCATCTAGACAACTCACAATACACTTGCTTTTCAACAAGGCATGCAGTCGCCTATCGATCCGATATAAAGTAGTTGAGAAATATTATCTTGTACTACATCGGGCTCGAACCGACTATCGCTATGCTGGAGTTTCGAACGGCCTGTGCATTAGACCGCTAAGCCACCGACCACCATCTTCAGCTTCAATCACCTACTTCCTGGAGATACTTTCACTATCACGATAGTCATTGCAAGCCACCCCCAATGCTGATAAAAATAAAACAAAATTACAGCATCGGGAATTTTACAGCTTTAACTTCTGCTAACAAACACTGCAGAACATCCATTACAGTCGTTTCAATCTCTCTCTACCCATACTTAAGGAATATATCCTACAAGTAGAAGCTGGCTTTGGCAGTGCTACTATGTAGATGCAGTAGATATTCTAAGAAAACTACTTTGGGAGGCATAATACATTTTTGATCATTCCGTGGAAAAACCCTATTGATACGATATCAGAATGAAGAAATACTGTACACAGACTGAAAATCGCAAAACCCAATGAATTTAGAGAAATTTAACGTAAGAGATCTCTGAAATAACAGAAATAAACTAACTTGATCGACGGGTCGTGGTCTCCAAGGAAAGTTAGCACCACAGGGATCCTCCAACAGTTTGTCTTGAGCTGATATGCTGATTGTTATTCCTTCCCGGCCCAACAGAACCAACGTTGGCACACCTGATTTTATTCGGTACCTTCTGGAAAGTCTTGTCTGAAACAAAAACAAATTATGAGATATTGTGTAACTTAAAAAGAAAATCATTGCGTTTCGATGAGATATGTAATTTAGTCATGATCGTCTTTAGGCACAAAGCAAATAAGTAATTCAGTAAATCTTCTCCACTTGAAGAAGCTGTCGTACAGCAAAAGAGTTATGGTTTCGTAAACCTCTCTTGTGAAAATCATTTGAGTTATAATTCTATTATAAATATCAAATTTTCTATCTGTCGATCGGTAAACTCTGGCCCATTTTCTGTTCGAACAGCTTTTACTGATATTTCATACATAATATAGGTAGGTAAGACTATTATGAAAGACGTAATTTTTTTTTATCTATAAACACATTCGTTAGTAGAAATATAGACATATTTGTAGACAATTTAATAATTGTTGTGATCATGTTGGCATAAGATGAAAAAAAAAAACATCGTAAATTATCAATGAACAACAATGGAAAATAAGCTTGAACAAGGCAGTTTCGTTTTCACATTACCTTTTCCATTCCAGACACAATGGAAGATGAGACTTGCGCCTAACAATACTCGCCTCGAGATGAGATATGAGTGTTCATACGTGCTCGTCAAACGGTGTAAGAGGAGCGCATTATCGATCAATACGCGGTTGACAATATATCCATTCATTCTAATTACCTACCATCTATCTCCGATGACAACTTGAGCTGCTTTTGCCACATTCACTCCTCTAATCAACTCTACCCAATTGCCTTTCATCGAAAAAGAGTATGCATGAGTGAAACTTCATTAATGGGATGCGGTTCAGAAGCAGACCCTCGATTATGAGAAACTCGCAAATTCCTCCACAAAAGAGATTATCCAATCCCATTTCACAAAATTTTTGTGGATTCCCCAGAAGTAGAGTATTCACTTTTCAACTCAGTTAGCTCTACTCAAACCTGATTGTCGTCCTCTGTCCTGTTTCATTATACAGTGGTTTGAAACTTGGGATGATGAAATTGATGCATGCTATATTTTGGAGTAAAATTGACAGATGAAAATTTCAAATAAATATCATCCATATAAAATCAAAATGGTACACCAGTTAACCGAAGATGACCCTAATCGAAGGACAGAATTCTGCCAAATTATGACGGAAACCATTGCAATATCTCCACAATATTTATTCCAGTGTCGAATGTACCTTTTTCCTCAACGGAAACGTTATTGGAGTGACACCAACCGTCACCTTTTCCGGGAAACATACTCAATATCCAGAAAAAATTAACGTGTGGGCAGGAATATTGGGAAACCACAAAATTTAAGAGGGGAACTGTATTTGATTATGCTGGAAACTATTCTTGACCGTCTTATCACCGAAGCAAATCCAGAAAAGTAAGAAACTAGATAATACTTTTCCCGGTGGTTGGATTGGCCGTCGAGGTTCTACGGAATTGTCGGCTTGCTCGCCAGATTTGACACCTCAAGACTTTTTTTATGGAGCTATTTCAAGCAAAAGGTACACGAAACTGAACCTGCCCCAATATTGGATATATGGCAGAGAATAATAAATATTTGTAGAAATATCGACGTTACTGTGTTCGAAAATGTTTGACGTGAAATATCGGATAGGCTGTTCTTGTGTCCAGCAGTTCAAGGCAACCATTTCGAGCATCTTCTGAACTGAACTCAGTTTATTTCCCCAAATTTGGAAGTTAAACGTCGATGTATTAAGTCAATTATTAAATGTTTCGCCATTTTGTAATTTATGAAGATATTTACTTTATATTCTTGAGTTGTGGAGTATTTGTCAGGAGCTTCAAAAGGATGTGTCACAAGACTCCCCTTCCAATTAATTTTTTTCCCCAGATGGCGCCCAGGCGCCTTCTTGAAATTTTCATCTGTCAATTTTACTCCGAAATATAGTATTCATGCATCAATTTCATTGTCCCAAATTTCAATTGTTTGAGTTAACCAGTTCAAAAAATAAAAGGGGGGGGGGCATTAAAGAAAAGCACTGTATATTTTTGTCACTTTCCGAAACCGAAGTACATCCTTTAGCTCACTTTAGCACACTGGATGATGTTTATTGATACAACCACTAAAACCAATCAAGGATATATTTAAACTGAAATTTTATGATTTTTTATTAGATGCGGAGTAATGAGCTATGGCCCGGTGGGAATAAAGATAATCAAACAGCCGTTTGGTGATTGTTTCATTCGTAAAATAATCGTAGGGAATATCTCTAAACCAGGACCGCCTATAAATCATTCATAATTCTATCGAGAGTACCTTTCATTTTGACAATTCGATGAGACCATTTAAATATTAATGATCTGAATAAGTTATATTCCCTATTTGACAAATACTTAAAATGAATCTACTCTACGCTCTACTCACTATGGTATGAACGGATCTTAGGGAAGTCAACGGTTTTAGTAGTTAATCTGAGTAGTGAAGTTAAAGCGTTTGCCTCTCACCCAGGCGGCCAGGGTTCAATTTCCACCGCCTGCCTCTGAGCGAAAGTGGTTCGGAATTCACTTGTACATAAGCTTTAGATCTCGGATCTCCCTTGCTCGCACAAGCTCTGCTTTTGACAGGTTTCGTTCAAAACCCTCAAAACCGTAAAAACAAACTGTCTGAAGTGTCTGCAAGCCCAAAGACTTGTATTATTATGCTGGAGTACGATTATGATCCTTTTTTTTTAACAATTTTTTTTTTTTAAACAATTTTAACAACAAAAAAATTTTTTTTTTACGTAATGACGTATTATAAATATGATCGCTTACTGATTTGATGTGTTGCTGTTATGATGATTTTGTGATGAAGTACGTTATGCTAGTGCATATCATAATTTACAAGTTCTTTCCTATACTATTATTATCAGTTGCAGTTTCTACCGGTTATCGGTAGTGTATTTCTTTGTTTTACGATTTTTTCCTTTATATTATGATGCATCTGCCATCCTCAGTACTTATAGTCATCCAGTATCTGTTTAGAATTATATCATACCCATGATTTCTGATTCTACCAATTTCCAAACAGCTCATGGGAGACTAAAAGCAAAGATGATTTGCACTGTGCCTGATGACATTATAGTATAGTAATCGTATCAAATACTCAATTACTCTTTTGTATACTTATTGCAGTCGTTCCCATTTCGAACGTAAATTGAACCTGTAAAAATTAAATAAATTAGTCCCAATAACTTGTTTACAAATATTTTCCCAATGAATTACTCAATCTGATTATAATTCTATTCAGGCGTTTTCAGCCAATTTGATTCCTCGGAATTTATATGCCACCAGTTCCAAATGATTATCACCGGTTTCCATTCGAGAAAAGAATTCACAAAACAATATTTCGGAGCGAG
This sequence comes from Chrysolina americana, assembly GCA_958502065.1. Classification (NCBI taxonomy): domain Eukaryota; kingdom Metazoa; phylum Arthropoda; class Insecta; order Coleoptera; family Chrysomelidae; genus Chrysolina; species Chrysolina americana. Next base: position 20,355,906 of record OY293410.1, read on the forward strand.
AAAGTTCAAGAGGGCTTTCGAACGTTGAAGCTGAAAAGAAAATTAGCAATAATTATGTCGATAAAACTTCGCGCAGAAAGAGTTTTCCTCGATTTTTCTTTTTTATCGTAGCTTGAAATGCGAACAGTTAAATAAAGGGGATTTTCTGGAAATGTATAGCCCATACTTGAAATATCGCTATTCTCGGAATCTGGAGGAAAAATAAGGAAGAATTTTCCATCATTTTCTATGGGATAAAAAATATCGTCTATTTTTCTCGGCTAGAGTTTTGGAAGCTCTATTTCCTGAACTTCCGTCTGTATACATCGTTTTCTAGTATTCTTCATAAAAATGGTTTGTGAATGACCAGAATACAATAATAAAAATATTGCATCAACAATATACATACATACATACATACATACTTACATACGTACATACTTACATACGTACATACGTACATACGTAGACACGTCCACACGTGCACACGTCCACACGTGCACACGCGCACACACGCACACACGCACACACGCACACACGCACACACGCACACACGCACACACGCACACACCAATTTTCCTTAAAGTGTATTATATCCCATCAATATCTTTATTAGATCATGTTGGTACGAATGATGCCTGTACAATTTATGTGATCCTCTAAAACATTTAAGGCCACTGGGTATACAAACGTACCATTTGCAGATGTTTTAAAAAATGCGCGTGTATAATAAAAAAAATTGATAAGGGAATTGAAAACGAGTCAGGATGTCTCAAGAATATTGATAAAAAACTATACCTATTCCGTGGATGATCCTGATCCTTGAAGTAAAAATTCTGAAACTGAAAACTGGTCTGATATAGGCTACTTTTCCCTAATTGCACAAATCATGGAACACGTCACTGGCAAAGATAGTGCTTCGAACTTCGACCGTAACTAATTTCTAATTTCATATGGTATTGTTCAGTTCATTATACAAACAAGTCTTCCTTGCGTATAACACAGCAGTAATTAAACGAATTCAAAACCTCACCTCAATATAATAACTCACCATCCTTTGAAAACAGAATATTCGCAATGCGTTTACACCACTTTCAGCTTTGTGTGATCATATAACACTACAGTCGGTGCAGTTGAAGAATGTTTTCACGTAAACACTTTTTTGTGTTAATACGCGATGTGAAAAGCCGACAAAAAAGTTTTTCGGTTTGTTTGGTTTTGTATCATCTGGTGTCTCTTGTTTATATTGAGTGAATACTCTGGACTTCCTAAATAAACGGAAATCGTTGATACAGTCTTTCAGAGCTCTGGGTTTCTATATTTACTAGAGTGCGATGATATATTTATAAGTGCAGTAGACAAATTGAATTGAATTAAAATCAAGTATGAAGATTAACTGGATTTCACTGTAAAGTTCCGTTTTCCGTTGAAGCTGAAAAATGAATCACCAATTTTTCTCAGATTAAATTTTAGTGATTGTGACTGCTTTGCCAAATATCTAACAAATATAATTCAACGGTAGTAGGGGGCAGTAGTTGTTTTCTGTTGGAGACTTATCGGCGATTGAACCTTTTGTATACGTTGAAGCGGAAGACTGGATTATATTCTCCAATTTTTATTATTGTTCAATGGCCTTCCGCCAAGTAGTGTCAATACATTTTTCTCTTGAATACCACTATTTTACCTCACGTAATCCGCTAGACTAATGAGAATTCTGAGCAACATGACAGAAGGTTCATAACAAACTTGAAGAAAGCAGATGGGACATGGACAAAATCCTCCAAAGATTCGCTCAGATATCTGCTGAAGGAACACTTCTCAGGTGGTGTCGAAGACGACGAACAGGCCCTACCATGGGAATTGGCATCTGTCGGAGAGGGTTGTTACGCCCGACGCCATAGCCTGGGCCTGAGTTCAACCCGTATACGGCAGCAGGCCCCGACGGAATTTTCCCGGCAATGCTACTGACGGGCCTGGAATTTCTTTCCGCAATCTTGGGAAGGATATTCTGGGCCAGCATAGCGCTGGGATACGTTCCAAAGGCTTGGAAGTGAGCGAAAGTAGTCTTTATCCCCAAGGCGAAAAAAAAGACTACACAATAGCAAAATCCTCCAGACCCATCAGTCTAACACCGTTCCCGCTTAAAACGCTGGAAAAGTTAGTGAACCTCTTCGTAGTGGAGTAGCCCCTAAGGGTGTGCCCCTTCCTCATAACTCAACATGTATACAGAAGGGGAAGGTGGACAGAATCGGCCCTCCACACTGTAGTGCGAAGGATTGAAAGGAAACAGGAAAACAGTGACCATTCAGGCAGTACTAATGACCAGAGGAACGCCTCAATCGATGGTCAGCTGGACTGTATCGTCGCTAACGAGAAGGAAGGTCGAGATATCCCGGGATGACCTCAAACGTGAATGCCGAGATGGGAGATGGCTGCCCTCAGAGAAGCTGCCTCTCTCCCCATCTATGGTGCTCAGGCATGGATGGACTCTTGGGTAAACTCACAGATGAAGGTTTCGAGACACAAGCATACGGAGTTGTCCTAGTCAGCGGACGATTCATCTGCGACCGCATGCGGGCAGCCAGCAGAATAATCGAAAGATGGTGCTATGAAACAGGACTCTCAGTAAATCCGACAAAAACAGAGATGACCCTGTTCACCAAATGAAGGAAAAAAGACGGGTTCAGGTCACCTACCATGTTTGGCAAAGAGCTGGAGCTAGTCCAGCACGTCAAATACCTTGGGGTGGTCCTGGACTCCAAACTTTCATCCTATAGCCACTGAGTAGAATTGTAGGAAGTAATCGAGGTACTAACCCGGAGATTATGCGCTGGCTATACACGGCAGTCGTAAGACTAAAGATCCAATATGGATCAGCTGTGTGGTGGTCAGGCGCACAGGGCAGCAGTCTGAGCCGAAGATTTAATAAGGTGCAGAGTTGGCCTGTTTGGTAAAAACGGGTGCAATGAGAACGACTCCAACTGCAGTGTTGGAGGTACTGCTGAGACTGCCGCCGCTTCCGGTCTGGATCAAGGAAGCAATGGCAGCTTATTTGAGGATGCGGGATTCGGGAGTCTGGGTCAACGAAGAAGCGATGATAGGTCTTGCGGAAATCGTGTAGTGGGCGGAGCAGGAGCTTTCTATTTCCGCTCTCAGAGTGGAAAGCATACAAGATAGACTGAGATGACATAGAGAGCAGAGAACAATGGAGTTTCGCACGGGAAGCCTAATATGTTATAAGGACGGTTCACGTCTGACTGACAAACAGGCTTCGGGTGCAGACATCTACCTGGAAGGAATTGACGTACGAGAAAGATACGCTTTGGGTAGGCACACAACAGTTTTTTGAACTGAAGTATTTGCCGTCCTAACCGAAGCTATGAGACAAGAGGTGAAAGAAGGGCCCGAGTGGAGAATTTATATCTGTTCGGATAGTCAGGCAGCGCTCAGAGTCATCTGTCATCCTAAACCAAGCTCAACAATTGTATAGGAATGCGGAGATGCTCTCGAGAAACAAGCTGTAATGAAGAAGGTTCAGCAGGTATGGGTTCCGTGTCACAAAGGGATGAGCGAAAACAAGGTGGTAGACAAACTTGCTACAACCGGTACCGCAACGCCGTTCTGTGGGCCGGTGTCTGTAGTAGGCATCACAAGAGGCCAAACCTCTCCAGCCCTTGACGACTGTGCGGAAGAAGAGCTGAACAAACTTTGGAGGGATAATACCGACTGCTGGCAGTCGAAAGACTTTGTGGCTGGCTCCAGCAAGTCAAAGACGTCATTGGTCTTAGGCAGAAACTACCAAGCACTACGCCTCCTTCTAGAAATACTAACATAACTAGGCTACTTATTGGTATAGAAGACCCCACTTGTCGCAAATGCGAAGAGGGCGAAGAAACTTCGTCTCATTTCCTAGACGAGTGTGAGGCGTACGGAAGGCTGAGATTTTATCCAAAATTTGAAAAAATATCATTACGTTCACAAGTTATCAGGGAGCTCGTTACTTCATGAACATACCGTATATTTGAAGCTGTCACCTGCTTCATCTCAACAACTTCTTATACTCTAAAATAACAATAGTCGTATGCTTCTTTATTTAAGAAACTGTATGTCTGATAAAAAGAATCGAAAATAAGATTATGTACACTTGACCTGGGAAAAGCAAAGGTCGAATTTGGATAGGCCGAGGTCTTAACTATTCTTGAAGAAGACGTCAAGCGTTGGCTTATCCTTGTTTAGCAGCAGGAGTACTTCTGTCTCCGCAGCTTTGACTTGGACATTTAGCTGAACGGGTTCCAACTCGATGATAGAGTTTGGGTCACCTCGTTCATTGTCGAATTCGTAGTATTATTAGTAATTATTTTCCGTTAAGAATGTTCCAGTCGGACCCTGTCTCCGGTGTCCCGATGCAACCGGAGGGCGGTTTGTCATCAATCCCAGTAAACGTTCCCATGTCTAGGAGAGAGGAGAGAGAAAAATGTAAACAGAGGGTGAGCTACAATATGCTATGGGCCGCTGGAGTAGCCTGATCTGAGCCCACTCTGGCTGTTCAATAATTAATTTAAATTTTGATACGATATTGCCACTCACGAAGTTAACCCCAAATCTTTGCTCTTTTATGCCTTATTATTATTTTATTTAAGAACTTAACTTCTTTGTTATTGACACTTACTTTTAGATCGATTTCACTAAAGGGAACGGCGAACCAAGGCAATCCCATCAAACTGTCTCTGTGGCTACTTTCAATGTCTCCATAGTTATCGTTATGGGCCCACATCACAACCTGGATCACTTCGAATTTCTTCTCATCACAGCAACTTTCATTCCTCAATCTGCTGTACAAATCTCGCAACTTTTCGATGAATTCATCGCTGTGTAAATTGATATTGGCGAAAGAAAAATAAATGCCAGTGACGCTCGCATTTTCTAGAACTTCGCTAGTAGAGATCGCGTCATAGTTGTTAGAGTTATTGATAGAATCGCATTTGATCAGCTTTTTACCGAAAAGACGTTCATGCCACTTGGTTTTTTCCATTATTGGATCATACGTGCGTCCTCACAGTGACTGCATATCTGTAAACATAATTAAAATACGATATTACCGAATATGTTAGGAAAGTTATTTGAAAAATATATTATACATTTTTGTTACAAGACCGTTTTGAGTTATATCCAGATTGATACAAAAAAAGGCAACCAGTATGTTCAGAAAATATTGTAAAAACAAGAGGGCCAAGCGGGGCTATGCAGTCCCTGTTTTGTGCCCGCATAAAGTACACATGACATGATTTAATACTTTCATGAGAAGAATCAACACTACAACTTGAAAAATGGCGGGGTTATTATTTTAAAAAAATCGCAAAATTTTCTGATTTTCCTCCGTTACTAATGATCCCATCTTGTTCGTATTTCAATCCTCAACAATTTTTTTCATTGGAGCAACCAGATCGGTGAATTAGTTTTCATTTTATAACCAAAATACTAAAAAATATTTTTTTTTTGCATTTGAATATTATAAACGAATTAATAAATGACAACTGCGAGTCCAATAATTTATATGAAGAATATTTTCTTATTTACTACGTTTTCAAAATGATTGATCCCAAAAATTATGATTGTCAATTTCTAATAATAGCTATAATAATTTCAATGAAAAGAGACCTCATAAAGCCGTGCTGATGAGTTGGTAACAACGAAACAGCGCTGTCCACGGATGGTGAGATCTCGGAATTGAATCGAAAATACTCTTTTAACTTTATAATAATATTTGTAAGATTAAAAACGTAAAATGTAGGGCGCATGCAATAGAAATAATGAGTAAAGTGGTGAGTAGCCCCTGTGATAAGATTTCAAGTATTTTACTCTATAGTAGTAGAACTATTTTATTCCTATATTTTTTATTTGAATTATGATTTCAACATTTATTAGGAGTTTTGAAGAAAATCTTTGTTTTTAATAGAAACTCCAATACCATTTTTTCTTTTTCATCTCAATATTCTGAAGAATGAATATTTTTTATGAAAACTCCAGTATGGTCCTAGGGCTATAATGAACTTATAGCATTCTTAAAGTTGCTGAAAGTTTTGCATGATTGAACTTTACAAGAAAAAATACAAGTACTCAATATCAGACAATTTAATTTAAAATACAAAAATTATCGTCAGAATCACCAATTCTCAAAGAGTTATTTCACTTTATTTCATTAAAAATCCAATTGACAGCAGTGTGTTTGACAGTGAATAAGTAATTTTCTGTTGTGTTATAAACGAAATGGTAAGGCAAGGCTTGCTTACTATTATCCATTACGAATAACTTGCATGTATCTGTAGTTTCAAAAATATAAAGTTTTGAATTTAAAAATTCTATGAATATAGTTATTGATACCAGCAGATAGTCTTGTATGTAATTAGGATCATATTATTCTACTACCATAATGATCGTCATTATAATCCTTATTACAAAAATAACTATTATGAACACAATGTGCTGAAGAAATGAGCCTCTGATGAATTTTCTTCTATAGTAGGATTTGGTGAGGTTGCGATTCCCAAGCTACTGAAATCAAGCTACTGTATTTACAAACTTTTTTTCGAAAATAAGTTAACCTGTAATTCTTAATATCTTTTGATTTGAAATACAGGGTGGTTCAAATAGAGACGTCCGAAAGAAAAATCTGAATTCCTCGCACCCAGGGATATTCGAAAATACCCCGACTATGTTCAGCGATTTTTTGTAGTTTTCGAGTTATATTTTTTTTGGTACCCTGTTAGGATGTTCTGCCGATGGGACAAATATTCATATGTATTTTTATAGTGGGTATTTAAATTTTTTTTGAGACATAATCGTCTCGAATGTTACTTTCATACGAAAAATAATAAATTACCCAACAATCCTGCAAGATACTCAAAAAATTATCAAAATTGAGAATTTAAGTTTATGGTGGGATGGAATCATTTTTGAAATTAATTTAAAAATGCGAAAAGGAGTATCCATAAGTTCTACCTGACTTTGAAATCTTTAGAGTTTCCCACGCTATCCAAAACATTTAAAAAAATTGGTACTCATCTGATTATTATTCGGTGTAATCGGCCGTCGAAGATGGATGGCTAAATATATCCTTTCGAACCCAGAGAAACCTATTTTGACTATTTCTGTCACTCATAGGCAAACTTTAGTGAACAATTCAAATGAACAAATTGACTGATTAAGATGACAATTTGCATGATCATTTGTAAATATTTCAATAAATAAGGTGTCATTTAATTTTGCAGACATTTAGGCTTATTTGTGTATGATTACAATAAAATTAAACACAAACTACTCTTTATCGAAGTAAATTTTCGAAATGATATTCTCCAGCTTAGATAAACAGTCGATAACGTCTCAAAAACTTATGTTTCAATCGTTTGAATGCGCTTGAATGTTAAATTTTCTTGTAAAATTCCCAAATAAAAAAAGTTGATGGGGTTGAGGTCTGACGAACGTGCAGGCCAGTCGATCGGCGGTGTACGCCCAATCTATTTTGGTTGGAAAGTTGAGTTACGATGCTGTCTTACTTGTCTCGCATAGTAGCAAAAAGCACCGTCCATTTGAAAAATTATTCGTTGTCGTAACTCAAAGTTCACGTCGTCTAACAATTTAGGAGGATGATTTTCTGAAAAAACTAAATAAGCATCTCCATCTAACTTGGACAGCAATTCGAAAGGTCCAATGAGCTTTCCATTTAGGATCCCCAACCACAGGTTCACGCTAAGGTGCTGTTGAAGGTTTGATGCCTTTACCAGAGCTGTTTTTTGGCGTTGAACCGCATTTAATATTTTGAAAACTTATTCAATTTACGTCATAGATTTGACTATGTTTCAGAATATTGCATTCGATTTAAAAATATTCCGTTATGACGTCAATGTTTCAACGCTGAAGTAATTGTAGATGTTCAAAATTCCAGTCCTTTCGAGTTCAACCTACTCCGGATTCCGAGGTACTGGTTCGTGGGATTGATTTCGACCGCAGCCACGTTCAGCTATAAGAGTGTTATGGGTGTTAATAAAAACAACGTGGCCGGGTAATGCTTCAGTACTTCTCCTCGCCTCCCTAGTGCCTCTTGATGAATCCTTGCAGCTAAACGACCGTTGCCTTTTTCGTACTCGGATGCTGGTCTTGTCGCCAGCTACACCTCAGCCTTTTGGACTTTTTGTGTTTTCCGGGTTAGTTTACAGCTCCCAATCCGGTGACTCTAGTTCCCTGTACCAGTCCGTACAGGTTATTCAACGGTTGGCTGTTGTATTCTTCTAGAGTAAGCATAGGTATCCCGAATATTGCTTGTCTTTTGTGATCCAATGCCTCGCATTCTGATAGTACATGTTTGGCCGTTTCTGCCCCTTTGCCACATTGTCTGCAGGAAATTTCTCCATTGTGCACAGCCTCATTTTGTGCAGGTGTCCTCCCATTGGACTGGGACCAGTGAGAAGACACGTTATAGTCCTAACTTGATTACTGCTTAACTTAAGCAGTTCCCCAGTTTTGTGTTTTGACGGTTCTTTAATGAATGTTTTTCCGTGGTGCATGAGAGGGGCTTCGTTCCACCTATTTTTTGTTTTTATTTGACCCAGTCCCTTATGTATCCTCGGATGTCGAGTGCAGGTTAATGAGCCCATTCTGACTAATTCATCAGCTTTTTCATTGCCATTGATGCCACAGTGTCCTGGAACCCACATCAAGGGTATTTTGTTGTGTTCTGCAAGAACACTAAGCTCTTCTCGGCATTCCCATATCAGTATTGATTTCACTTTTGGGTTCATAAGAGCCTTTGGTGACGCCTGACTGTCTGTGCATATTTTGATCCGTGCATTGCGCATTTCCCTCATATTGTTCTATCTCACGCATTGCAAGATAGCGTACGGGGGTGTTTGTTCCTAGTGAGATATTTATTTTGGAGTTTCTCCCCTCACTGTATATTCCAGCGGCAGTTTTTTCCTTGGTTTTGGATCCGTCTGTATATCAGATTCTCTCTCCAGGTTTGCCCTTGATGTTGTTGACCGTTGCCTTGGGCGACGCTATAGTAATAATGCATCTTCACGTATTAGCTTAGGAAATAGCTCATGGTACCGCAAAAAGACAATGTTCGCAAGGCAAATCAGAGACCAAATCAGGTATGGAGTATGGAGAGGTATGAGGAAGGGGGATCGCGGAGTAGGGAAAATAATTTTAAAAGCCTATCCACATTCGACTGCCTATTACAGCGAATAATAGCTAGTTAGGTATCAATTTTTTTATGTTTTAGATAGCTCAGTTACAAAGGCGTAGAAGAGCCCACAATAAAATATATTTCAGAACATTTGGAATTGTCGAAGTGACAATTGTCACTTGCATCTGACAATTGTCACTTCGAACTGGCAATTGTCACTTTTAACTGGCAATTGTCACTTTGAACTGACAATTGTCACTTTGATCTGACAATTGTCACTTCGAACTGGTAATTGTCACTTTGAATTTGACTGAAAAACAATATTTTTGCATGGAGTTAGTAAAGTCAGGTAGAACTTATGGGTTTTTGTACTTTTAAATTGACGTTGAAAATTTTAGTCCATCCTTCTAAAAACTTAAATTCTCAATTTCGAAACTTTTTGAGTATCTTGCAGGATTGTTAGGAAGTTTATAATATTTCGTGTACAAAAAATCGCTTGATATATATGGGGTATTTTCGAATACTCCTGGGTGAAAAGAATTCAGATTTTTTTTTGGACGTCACTATTTGGGCCACCCTACCCTGTATACTGTTTCAACAGAATACAAATATAATACATTGGAGTTTCCTTTAAAAAATATCTGTATTAATTTAAAACTTGAGAATGTGATGCTCAATTAATTATGTTTGATTTTCCTTCATTTCGAAAAACGTTAAAATTTCTACTACTTAGTTTGTCAATTCAAATATTCTTTAATATTTAATAAATAGGTAAGAGTTTTGCTTATGATGGAGAATTAAGTTGGATTAGACTACCTTCATACATAGCTCCATTCTACTACAATGTTGGATTTCCAAAGACAGTCTTACCGGAAAGAAATTCTGGAAAAACCCATCATCCCAATGAGCTGATATGTATCGCAATTGAATACTTTTTTTGAAATAATGAATGTACCTAGTCGCTACTTCATATACAGATTGTCTAGCCAAGCTATCGAATCGGGTAATAAATATTTTAATTCATGTCTAGGTTTAGAGCAGGTTAACAACACAAAGACCCGTATATGAGTCCAAAAACAAGTAACTTGTCTTACCTATGAAAACTCGCCTCCAAAAGTCCTAACATAAAACATAAAAATAGACTTCAACAACACAAGGTATTCTACTAGTAAATCGCTTGTTACCCGCCAAACCGGAAAGAGAAAGAGCGGCGATACATAGGACGGTCCTATGACTATCGCGTTATCGCGATGCTGACGGGCTTTGGCGAAGCGTCTACAGCGTCAGAGTCAATAGCAAGGAGGCGTCGCGCCGGTACACCATCGACTGAACCGTTGAAACGGTGGCGCAAATCGAATGCCTTAATGTACCATATGCGCTGCGGGCGCATCTCATTCCACCTGAGAAAATAAAGGAATAGTTTCTGGAAATGGAAAAGACTAGTAAATTCTCATCGTACACAATTTTGCTCTCAGCAAAAGGAAGACGCGACTGTATAACTGACTACTTCATTTTCGTTGGACTATGAAATAATAAAGCAGAGCAATTTCCAAACAAAAAACCTGAGTCATCAAGTCGATTTTGATGCCAATCTACGTTTTTTCGAATTATGCATTATTTTCAATTATTATTATTATTATTTTATCGGGAATATCCCAGTCACGCTCTTTCCCCGGAGACCCGATACAACCGGACCCCACGTCTGTGGGGTGAGTGATTACTGGGTCCGTAAATCATGTGCCCTGAGTAGGCGGAGTAAACCAAGAATTACGGCCTTCTGCATTCGTCCTGCTAAGATTTCTGCCATTTTTACCGAATGGTTTGTGTACAGCCTGCGGAGTTCAAAGAGTAGATCTCGATATTTAGTCCGTTTTTCCTCCTCTTTTCGGACGATGTTCGTTTCGCCAGGAGCCAAAAACTCTATGACAAAAATCGTCCTATGGTCGAGGGGGTCTGCATCAGGCAAATTGGCTTGAATTTGCCTGAGGGTGGTGAATGAGTAGTTCCAATAGATTTGATACTTCTCATCCTCCACAATGGACTCAATATCCCAAGGAGCATAAGGCAACACCAGTGTCTTATCAATACCGTGTACGAGTGTCGTAGGTGGTGGTACAGCACTCGTAGCGCCGCGTCATACCTGTGGATATAGGCTGAGACCGCATAAGCTGGACAAGCTGACAGCAAATAATGCATAATGGTCTCAGTTGCCCCACACCAGCCCTGCATCTATAGTCGGATTCATAATATTGAGAAGTCAGTGATGCAAGAAACGATATACAATCTTCTGTGAAATGAATATCCTTTTTCAAAAAGCTATTCATGAAATTGATTTGTAGTGGTCAGTCCATTGTTTTCTCGGAAATATTTGAAAATATTTTTAGATGATAAAGACGTAATCTTATTTTACCAATCGGTAATCTAATGCACAGGTCGAAACTCCAGCATAGCGATAGTCGGTTCGAGCCCGATGTAGGTACAAGAGAATTTTTCTCATCTAATTTATATCGGATCGATAGGTGACCGCATGCCTTGTTGAAAAGAAAGTGTATTGTGAGTTGTCTAGATGCCAATCTCGTCTGGTGCTAGCTTGAAGTGCACACCGACCACCCGAGGTGGTGCTGTAGGTTTTCCGGGATTTCCTACAGCTGAAAAGTGAATACGCCACCAAAAAATCAGTATGTCGCCCCGGAGCGCCACGGCAAATAATAATAATAGCCGTCCTCTACCCGCACAGGCTATGCCTTTGGGTACACTCAACGAGTGTTTATGAAGGAGTATTATTATATTATTATTATTATATACAAAGTATGCACATTTTGAAAATTCCTTTAATCCAGGAAGAGTTTTTTAGGACTGTTTCACCGAAATACTTGATGAACTAAAAACGCAAAGGACCCACTTTGTTGCTCGGCCAGACCTGTAAGTGACGTAGGCAACATTGGCTTCTCTTTTCGGGCGATGTTCGTTTCGCCAGGAGCTGAAAACTCAAAAACTCAAAAATCGTCTTATTCTATTGGTCAAGAAGGACTACATCAGGTGCATTGGCCTGTATTCACATGATGGAAATGAGTAGTTGCAATAGATTCGGCACATCTCATTCTCCACACCGGACTTAATATTCCCCGGAGCATAACGTAGCACCGGTGTGTCGTCTATACCGTACGAGTGTCATAGATGAGGAGTATAACACCCGTAGTGCCGCGTTATGCCTGTGGATATAGACTGAGACCGCTTTAGCTTGATAAGGTGCCAGCAAATGCATAATGGTCTCAGGCTCCCCACTACACCTCTATGCCCATCATGCGGCGACTACAGTAGACCACGAATCCTTCGGTCTCCAAATTCAGCCAGATTGATCAAATTTGTAGATATTGTTGAAGAAGAAAGACCCCTTGTATTGACTCATTTAGCTGAAGCTATGAGCTTCATGCTGAACGAGTTGCAATTCTGTGAACTTTTTCATGAGACCAATTCCATCGGATTCAAAGAATGCGGCCTTGAAAAGAATAGAAAATAAATACTCCGATCCCTGCTTTTTCATGGTCGCGAATCATGCTGATAAGGGAATCCTAACTCTTGATGATTTCAGAGGCTCTCATTCAATCATACCCGTCGGTGAGGATCTAGCTGCTACCTATCCTAATTAATCCTATATAATATCTCATATAATTCCATGTCAGACTAGCTCTATACAGTTTAATTAGATGGGTAGAAGCAACTCAAGTCTACTTTCAAGCAGTTAGTTGGCGGCTAGGGTGGTATACATACCAAAAGTGGGCCGCACACCCCAAATCGGTACGACCAATCAGCCAAACATCCTTCCTGTTAAAACGACTAGAAGGATCCTGGACGGACATATCAGAACGCTCTTTGCTTGCTCCCCCTGAACAACCACCAGTATGCCTGTCAAACTGGCAAATAATCGACAGATTTAGCATTACATAACCTTTCAGAGGAAATCACCCAATCACTCAATAACAAAGAGATTGCGCAGCTTACGGTGGCTATATTCCTTGATATTGAAGAACCATTCGATAACGCACTACCAAACTCTATTGGATCAGCTTTGACTGAAAGAAGCATAGAAGCATAGATCTACGCCATGCTCATGAACTGTCATAACATCTCTTCAAGATGAAGTCGTTAGGTTCAGGGTCTCCAGGGGATGCCCACAAGGTGGGTCACTTCCCCCCCTTCAATGGTCACTCCTGATGGACAACCTGCTCAATGTCCTAGAGAGAAGAGGGCTTAGGCAGACGACTTTGTCATTCTGGCAAGGAACAGGTCGAGAAAGGTAGCCTCTAATATCCTCCAACGAACATTGGACGAAGTTCACAGTTGGTTCCAGAGGGAACAGATGTCTGTTAACCCTAGCAAAACTTCCTCCCAATGGCAAGGTTATTCCATTTACAGCAGAAGTAAAATTTCTAGAGGCCACCCTTGATAAAAAAACTCACATGGAACGCTCATTTGGAGAAGGTTCTGCAAAGCCAGAATGTCCTTATGGCTTTGTGAAAAATCTTCGGTCCCAGATTCCGAACAAATCCGGTGGATATATGTGATGGTTGTTAGACATTGCCTGGTGCCCAGGTGAAGCTCTCAAGTTTACAGAGACAGACTTGTCTGGCGATCATTGGTGCCGTCAACACCACACCGTCAGTAGCTATGGAAACCCTACTCAACCTACCTCCTCCCCACATCTTCCTGGAGAGGCCAGTTGCCAACTGCATGTAACAGACTTATACAGAGCATAGCAGACTGCTAGTAGCAGCAAGTTTGTTTTGTTCCGATTGTTCTGATGACCGGATCTATCAGACTTAATGCAGATACTTGCCGCGGATAGAGTTTTTTACAGAAGTTATCTGTTGATAACAGCCCCAGGTAAGTATACGGCTCTCCGGCATCAAGATGATGTAGGATGCTTCCGTCTACGAGCTGAACGTCGTCTCCGTATTCCTTGTTGGCTCATTTGTTGATTATGAACCCTGTACTCTTCCACCACCCTTAAGCACCCTTATAGTCTTTTTGTTCCGAGGCATACAGTTTTAGGTCATCCAAGTAGAATAAATAGTTGTTGGGGTGCCGAATTTGAATCCACAGCTTTTCTTGAGTGTCACGGACAGTGGCAATAAGGATATGTTGAAAAGGAGAAAGCAGAAGGAGTCTCCCTGAAACATGTCCTTCATAAAGATTACCTACTCTGTTTGGACCCTGACTCTGGTGAGGCGAGTCATCGAGGGCAGCAAGTTCAAAGTTTTGCGCAGAGGCGTTGATAGTTTTTTTTTTCTATAGGGGTACTTAGTAGTGGAATAGGGAATATTTGTATTATTTAAAATATTTTCAATATTTTTTACAATTTTCTGGCGGGGGAATCCGAATAAATATTCAGTCAGGTAACATGTTGTACAGATGGGGTCCAGCATATCTTGATTAGTTTTTATGACTTTTGTATTGATCGTTTCTAAGCGAAATTCATATGTGTCAATGAGAAGTTTGAATTGATATACCTATACTTCAGGAGTTTCTTATGTAAAAGTACTTAAAAGGATCTTTGGAAGACTCATGATGATCAAGGGAAAATATTTGAGATTTGATTCTTGTTTGTGCTAAAAAAACTCTGTTATTGTCCTTTGCAAGACCGTAAAATCATCAGATTACAACTTAGTGTGGAATATACTAGGGCCTAAGTAGCGGTCATCAACCCTTCAATATTGAGACAGTTTTTCAGGACAAAGTACTGTTCATTTAACTTTGAGCAGAGTATATAGTTTACACATTCTGGTCAGTTCTGATTTTGATCTTCAATGGATCCAGTGAATTTGCAGTTGTTATACTGAATGCAACAGGTTATTCAATTTTTTGATGAATAGTTTAGGAAATTGGATGTCCTTTTGATATCCTTTGTCCATATCCCTATATCTTGTTTGGATATCTGGAATATCCGTTAAAGATATTCAAGCTTGCAGAAGAAGCATGCAGAAGACCTGAGAAATTATACTAACAAAACACGCATAATTTCGTCCAAAACTGTGGCTTCGAATATCGTGAATGCAACTTATTTTATGTCCGTTAACTCTTTAAAGTGCTATTTCGGTCAAGTGACAGGGACTGCAATAAAAGTTCGAACGGGTAGGTAGTCTGAATGCTAAATTGACTTCTCAGTTTTAATGCTTTGTTAGTATTCTACCGTTGAAATTTAATACCTAAATATTCAGAAACCCTCTCACGTTTTTGCTGTTCGTAGAGCGTATGAGTGGTTTCTATAGAAAGATGAACAGAGATGAAACAACAACATTAAATACGTGAAAAAGTAAATTTGATTTGGGGAATTCGTTCTTTCCACCACGGTCGTTATAATAGTAATTCTGTTGTATATCCAGTTTGTATCCAACAGATGGACTGTTAGTTAATGTACTTCTGAATGTTCAGAATTTATACCTAACAGATAAATTAGCGGGATTTCTTCGGAATTGATTCTAGATTGCGCCCTCTTAGGATTTCAATCAGGACAAGTTCTAATTATATTATCATTGTCCGTTGCAATACAGAAAATCCTCGGATACAACTGCGCAACCCCCAGCAACCGGAGGCTTGAGGTCACTCATCATCCGTTTTGCATGGATGACCTCAAACTATATATGCCTCTAGGGAAAAGGATATTCATCAGTCCTTCAGGGAGGTGGGAGAGTACACACATGCTATCGGAATGGAGTTTGGGATCGACGAATGTCCCACAGTTCATCTAAAAAGAGGAAGATGCGAGGAATACGGAGACGTTCATCATCTGGACAAACACCACTCCCAAAATGTAACCACTGTAAAAAACTCTCTCTTTGCCGTTCCAATTCTACTTTTCTCCTTTGGAGTAATGAAATGGACTCAGGAAAAGCTACGACAACTCGAAGTTGGAAACTCTCAAAATTATTCATCTTCATAGGAGCTTGCATCCTCTGAATCGTCTGTTCCATGGTTGAACTTCCTCAAACAACGGGGAGGTGGTGAACTTTTGAGTTTGGGAGTGTCAACGCACAACAGAATGGTGCTGGATGGAGCCTGTAAAGTCATCAGAAGTTCAGATCCCCTTCTCTGCTTAGTCTGTGACCATGAAAAAGCAGGGATCAAGGCAGTAACTCGTGCAGCCAATGAACTCTGTCTTGTATTCGTCGACACCGAACGGACGAACCCAAACTCTGTTGCCGATGAGTTTTGGAACCCGTTCAGCAAAAAGCCCAAAAAGCTGCGGAGACTGAAGAGGGTCTCCCACAGCTACATAAGGATAAGTCTGCATGGGGTCTTTTTCAAGGACATTGAAGATCTTGGTTTTTCCAGACACCTGATCTTTGCATTTCTCAGGTCAAGTGAACTGAAGTCGGAAAACGAGGTATTCATAATAATATCGTAGTCGCGTGATAGGTATATAGAGGTCCCTGGAACTAGATGCAGAGTGTGTCGTGGGGCAGCTGAGACAATAATGCATTGACTGTCAGCCTATCCAGCTCATACGGTCTCAGCCTATATCCCACAGGCATAACGCGGTGGTAGTACAACACTCCGAACACTCGTATGTCATAGATGAAGCAACGGTGTTGCCTTATGCTCCGGGGGATATTTAGTCCGTTGTAGAGAATGAGAAGTATCGAATCTATTGAAACTACTCATTCCCCACCGTCAGGTAAATACAAGCCAATAAGCCTGATGTATTCGAACCATCAGATTGAGACGATTTTCGTCATTGACGTTTCGGCTCCTGGCGAAACAGACATCGTCCGAGAAGAGGAGGAAAAATGGACTACCTAAATGTCGAGATCTACTCTTTGAACTCCGCAAGGTTTACTCAAATTATTCGGTTGAATGGAAGTTCTGATAATAGGGTTGGTTCTATGTGCTTATGGCACATAATTCTCGAAGCCAATATAGTCACTTACCCCGCGGCGTTTGGAGTGGTTATTGAGGCAAATGATCCAGCACGCCCTCCAGAAGTATCGGAATCCTGGAGACAGCGCCTGACTGAAAAATTACTAACGGAAAAAAGAAAATAATGATAATAATGATAATAATAAGTATTGTAGCTAATGATCTTAGCAATCGTTGCTTTTTTAAACATCTAAGAAAAAAAATAAGTCTACCTAATGGTGGATTTATAAACTTAAAACTAAACTTAGAATTCAGAATTAACAATTAAGAACTAGCAATTAGCAATTATGATGGTTTATAAACATCAACTTTTGGAATTATGACCGTCTATCATGGTCAACATATCTTCTTATCATATATCTTATTGGCTCAAAAATAACAGAATATAGGAGGTATACACTCTGCCGGTTTCGCACATGCCCAGTTAAATTTTCAATGAAAAGATGAAAGATATAACCATCTTCTGTTGGTAATTCCTAATTTAATTTGACAGCTGAATATAAAACAATGATGGGGTTTTCTTATATTCATCTTTCCTAATTCTTAGTTGTTAATTTAATTCCTTAAAAATCAATAATTATTCAAAATATCTTGGACGAACTGAATTTTGATAAATGCGAGATGATTTCTCTTTCAACTTCGAATAATATTTCCGAATCCATCATTTTGAAATTGGCTCCTGTTATAAGAATTTTGTATAAGTCTGAATGGAGTCTCCTGGGTGTGTCTCTTTCTAAAGATTCACTTTCAGAACATCTTCGAGGAAAACGGGAATCACTGCAATTTCTGACAACTAGATTGAATGAACTTCCCAAACACGTCGCATTTTTTCTTTTGAAAAATTGTTTGGCAATTCCAAAACTCATGTATGCCCTCAGGTGTTCCCCCACTTGGTCAAGTCAGTTACAGCTCGACGAACTTGATAATTGACTCCGTAACACGACGAAATATATTACAAACAATTATTTCAATAATGATTCATGACTCCAAGCAACGCTTCCTGTAAACCTTGGCGGACTAGGGCTACGTTCGGCTTCTTCCTTAGCTTTACCTGCTTATTTCTGTCGTCAGTCAATAGTGTTTGTGTTCATATCGATGCCATCCTCCTACTTATTCACTAATCTAAAATCCCTGTTTATGAAATTGCAGTTTTGCAAGAATTCAGCATCTTTCCCACCAATCGATTTCCTGGAGTCTTTGAAGTCTACTAGATACGCGTTAGGACAACAAGATGATTGTTCCGAATTCTTAGGATTCTTATTGAATACTCTTCGTGAGCAGGAAGATAACCAGTCCGTGCAAAGCTTACGATTTCATCATCTGAAAATAGAACTTTCAACTGGTGATGATCAACTGTATTATCCAATATGCGCCAATCTAACTAATTATAAGACAATGAGTATAGCCGCGAGGCACCAGTCAATCTAATAATAACACTGATGCTCTTCAAACATGACTCAACCTCTGGCGGAAGCACCAAACTCATACGAAGATTCGAAATAAAAGAACACCTCAATCTAGCAGATCACAATTATAATCTTTATGCGGTTATTGTTCACTGTGGTTCCGGCGTTGAATGTGGTCATTATTACGCATTGGCAAAAGATAAAACTGACTGGTTCAAGTTTGACGATAGTTGTATTAACAAATACTCAGACGATATCTTGGGTTTATAGGGTCCTCTGGAGACACCCTACATTTTATTTTATGAGAGAGAGGACATTGGCAGATAAAGATCTTCAGATGATGTGGTGCTGCAGGTTTTTCTTGTTTTCCTGCAGCTGAAAAGCAAATGCGCCACTGGAATCAATCAAGTTGCCCCGAACGCCAATTAATTTTTGTTGTTTTATACTTATTGATTACTTTTCTGGTACTTATATCTATTAATTCTTGTATGTAAATGAGGATGATTAAAAATGTACGTCATTCTTAGTTGAGTTGAGTTTACAAATCCACCATTATTGTCATTAAGATTGATTCTTGTGGACAGAGCTTGTGCTGAATAAATACACTGATGTAAATATGATAATATAAAAAAATAAAAAACTATAAGTACTTCTAAGGCCAGAACTTAAAACTACAGTTCATAGTCAATTTTGTAATGAGTAGGTATGCTAATGAATTGAAATCGTTTTTTTTTGGTCTTTATGAACTTTCTTGTTATGTAAGTAGATATTCGAAATGAGTAAGTTTATATCTGGCTTTTTGATAGATCTTTGAACGTATTTAAGATTCACGTTGTAGATCCAAGTGGCAGGATTTTTATATATTTCCGTACATATGCAATGGACTTTTGTTATGTACGATCCTTATGTACGTCCAATGGAAATCCACAACTTACGTACATTAAATGTTATATCCATTATTGTACCTAGACATTTGAAGGACTTTTACCGAATATCTATGGACGTAACTGGACGTACATAAGATCAAGAGGCTGTACTGGACTAATTAAATTTTTCAATGTCTCATATAATGTACTGGCACACTGCATTGTTAAATGTTAGGATCACAGTACAGAAACTTGTCATGCTTGAGGAAAGTTCCACAAACAGAATTAGATGTATTTCAATTACTGTAAGGGGCTGTCAGATATTTTACTCATATTTTTCACCTCCGTGGAAATTTGTGGAAAGAAGGGCATTTCAGCTTACTGGTGGACATACAAAAAGAATTATTGGAAGGAATTTCGAATCTACATATGAGTGGAATGGTTTACTGTCTCTGAATATGATTTTTGTGGTGGAATTTTGTCTAATATTTAGTGGACAAAGTCATAACCGTGCTCAGATACTAGTTGAGATGCTCGTTCATATCAGAGGACTTTTCATGGGACATGCTCTTCTCAATGAACACATGTATGTAATGGGACGAGACGAGAGATGAGTCTAAAAAGATGTAGGATATATATCCAAATCATATACCCATCTGCTACATATAAATTTCTTTCTTTCGGGATTTCCAACTTACAACCAAAGAATGCTAATAAGTCTGTACCTAGACGTATATTTCATCAAGAAGACACAAAATCAATACAAAAGTAATAGGAGCATCATCAGCAAAAAAGGTCAATACCTACACTAACGTCATCTATACGTAACAAGAAGAACCATTTGCTTTCAATAGTCAGTTCTTGTATATTGAGTAGAACAAATTCCTACATGTAGACCGTGTGGCCTAATGGATAAGGCGTCGGACTTCGGATCCGAAGATTGCAGGTTCGAGTCCTGTCACGGTCGTAACCTTTTTTATGTTCAATTGATAAACTTTTTAACGTTTCATATTTGGTTTTAATGTGTGAACCATCAATAACTTCTGTTGTTTTATATACCCACAAAACACAATAAGAGCCGAATAACTTTTTATAGAAATGGTTTGGAGTGAACTAAATGACTTATACATTTTCAACATTCGACGGCAACAGATAATAACAGAACAAACGATACCCAATTTGAAATTGAAGCAGTTGTTATACACTTACCTTTTCTATCTACTGCATGAGATAATAGGCTATATTAAATTCCCATAATTGGTCACTTTGAAGCAAGTCCTCACATTCTGGAGAAGAGAGGAAAAAACTTTTTAATATCTAGAGATGCTCTTATATAAGTATGCATCAATGGTCATCGACGTTACGACGAATTGGTGCATAGTAAAAAAATGTTTTTGTTTTAAAATAACCCATTACTAATAAATGTTTCAATACTGACTGTTTAATTCCAGTGTTCGCTTCATAAGCCAAACATCCGTGGGAGCATGAGTTTGAATCTCAGCACTGCCACCGGTCTCGTGCATGGCATCACACGTATTGAAAGGTCTTCCCTTAACTCGCACAAGTCTCTGACTTCTAAAGGTTGCACGTAGGGGTGCAACCGGTTGTCGCATATAACAATTTTTCAACAATACAAATTAAAAAAACCATAGTGTTACTGTATAAAAATTACCAACGAAAAATTTGCATTCGGTTTTCTAGTGCCCCTCTCTTTAGCGGTAATAACAATTACCTGGATTTCTTAAACCCCGCATGCACTTGTTCATTTAACTCCTGTAACAATGTGCACTGTTGCATAATAATGGTTTACCCTGTATGAGACGGTCCTTTAGTATAGGAAATCGTATTTGTATGTCTAGGTTCTATTCAGATAAGGATTCATGCCTCTCGGCGGAATCCGATAAAATAAACAAAAATTATTTTAAAATATAAAAGGTCGCTCTGTGTTGATATATTGAATGGCTTTTGAAACCACGATCTAAGATAGGACAGTTGAGGGTATTCAAAATGACGAAGGAAGAAACAAGGGTTGATATTTTGATTAATTCGGTATCGAACAGTCTTGGTGACAATTTGAGTTTGTTCACGACCTTCTGGCGATAGTGGGCTCGTGCGCTCCACCATGACCCACTCACTCACTCGCAAGGACTGTGATCGAAGGCTCAATAACGCATGATACACTCCACTCTCACAACCTCAGAAGTAGGTATCAGATCTCACAGTGATTTTCAAAATTGTGCATAAAGTTGATCTCTCTTTAATGTCAATGCAATGAAGATGAACGCTTATTATATATATAAGAGGCCACCCGCACAAATTAATACGAGAAAATTTCTAATCGTAAATCGGTCATATCTGATACGAGAGTAATCAACCCTTCTGTGTGAAGTTAATCATTGAACGTATTCAAAAATGTACCTGGATTAATACACACTATTCAACAAGGTGCAAGTGAATTTACGATGAATTTTTAGTTAGAATCCATATTGGTCCAATCACCTTTCTAATCTGTACACGAAACTCTATTGACAATATCTCGCATTTCCATTTTCTTTCAAGCACCATAACTTAAAATTAATTTTTATTGTAAGAGTTGTATAACGTTTAACTTCCACTCTCAACACTGTATTGAGTAAGACCGTTAACACTATATTGAATGAGAAAAATAAAAAAGATTTACGAATTGGTCAAAATAATAAAATGCATAAATCATAAACTCAAGATATTCGGTAAACCTACAACTAACAGCAGAGAGGCCAGGGAAAAACGTCCCCTTCCTCATGTAGTCACAACGTACCGCGAATCCCGATAGCAGTCCTATCCACATCCTAATGCAGGTCCCCATTCCATCCCTAATTCTCCATTATAGGCCACGAATGGTGAACCTACGGAAGGAATCGCTGGGTTCCAGGCCCATCAGTAAGTCACAACGAACTACACACATCCGGTATGTGTGTGAATCCCGATAGCAGTCCTATCCACATCCTAATGCCGGTTCCGATTTCTCCCCTAACTTCCCCTTCATAGGCCACGAATGGTGAACCTGGGGAAGGAATCGCTGGGTTCTAGGTCTTGATACCAATTCACAAAATCCGCTAGCGTTCAAAATTTAGGCTAACAGTATATGGTGATGATCAGCAGCTAATTCCATAAGAGACTACATGAATTACTGAAGTTGTCGAGAATTGAAACAGGTTTATTAGACATTTTCCCTATGTAAGCATTGCCATTTATAACCCTTTGTATTTTTATAGGAAAACATTGTAAAGAACCTTTGAAAAATTGATGCATTGAGACACCAAGCCTAGAAATGTAACTTTTGATTTTTGACTTCGTCGCTATCGAAGATAACTTATTCTGAAACCATTGACCAAACATAGAAACAGTAAACATTGTAACAGCTGGCATAATGGACACATCATCCTCCAATAATACGCATATAGTGTTGAACAACTATGTATTTTTAGATAATACTGAAACTATGAATCCCTTTGCCATTCGTTCCTACATAACTCTATGTTATTCATTCAAAAATAACGCAAAGAAACTCTCTGTGGTATGATTAACGCACTGCAACATTTTTGTCTTCTTCCGCCTTGTCAAGTTAGCTTATTGTGAAACTATGAGCAATAAATGATCAAGGTCAACTACCGCTTAGCGCAATTCAGACCTTATATCATTTCAATAAAATAATTATAGATGTCACACCATTTTGGGAAATGTTTAAATTATCATCGAAAGTTGATAGTAGTTCATATGAAACTATAAGCCGAGACCAACTCTATTTACCATAGGTGAGAATATCTATAGTTTTGAATAGTTCCGTCTATAAATATCTTCAAAAATGTTATTGGCCGGATAAAAAAAAAATGAAATGTTAATAGTATAATTTGAGATTATTTAGAGCCACATGTAATATTAATTCACATACCTGGACCAGCTTACTCTAACAGATATCATACTTGATGCCTGTAGCGTCACCCAATTTAAATTTAAAATATTCTTCCCTTCACCACACCAGTAATTTAATTCAATTCGTATTTATTTTTTTGAAAATGACAAATACATTGTTCCAAATATAATAAAAATTAATCAATTCTTAGATGCCCATTTCGATAACCAAGTTAAGGATTACAGAAAAACTCCTTTATGCTGTCACAAAAGTTCCACATTGGAATTTTTTTGTTTGAATTTTAACCAATTCATGATGGGAAAGAAAGAAAAAAAGGCATTTATAAAAAAATGGATTTTATCAAAAAACAATATATATACGTATATATACATATTAAAACTGATCAATTTTAATATTCAACAGCAAAATCCATGAAGGCATCTTTGATTATCTCGTCTCTTGCTTCCTCCATTTCTTCTTGTTGGGTGTGTGTATTTATCAGATGAGATCGAAGCTGATATTCACGACAAAATAGTTCAGAGCATTCTCCACACTGATACCTCTTTGGTTTGTCAGCATGGCGAACCATATGTGAATCCAATTCTTCTTGAGAAGACATGATTTTCCAACATTCATTACATCTAAAATATTCCAGAAATATGAAAGAGTAAATGAAAAAAATTATAAAAAAACATTCGAATTGAAATAAAAATGTCAGAGATAGACAAAACCTACCTGAACTTATAGTTTGGATCCTTAAAATGTAACTTTTCATGCCTATATTGATTTGTACGAGAGGAATAGGTCATTTCGCAAAATCTACATTTATACCGATACAATTTCAAATGTGTTTCAAGGTGAATCCTATAATGAAGTAAGCCTTTCAGCGTTTTCAAACAGTATTTGCAGGTTATTGGTGCTGTAAAAAAATGTTTGTACCATTATCAACACTCGACTTATGATATTATTAAAATTTTTATTTTAAAATAATGAAGGATCAAAGTGGTACCAAAACTTAGGGATAGAATTCGAAATTTCAAAGCCTATTTTGAAATTGTTTCGTAGAAAGTCGTAGTGAGTTATAGAAGCTCAATGAATAACATTTAAATTAAAAAGGATATTCCCAGAGAACCCACTGGTGATTAAATAAATAAAATATGTATTGTTATTGACAACTTTCACCTAATTACAAAAATAAACACTTACTTTCAGGTGCTTTGATTCTGATATTGTACTTATTCACGAAGCCTATGTCACATCGGGGAAGTCTTGATCTTTTAGGCATTTTAGATTTTGTATCCATTTCAACTTCTCTCAACTCACTTGCATGCGATTTAGCATGCTGTTTGAGGAAGGCAATTTGAGTGAATGTGGCTTCACATTGCGCACAATTGAATACTGTTTCATGTGGATGCTGTGAGCTAAAAAAATCCAAATACAAGAAGTTACCACCTAAGTATCCCAAAGATATTAATGATTTCGAGATAATTTGTAGTATTTTTTTTTTCGAAGGCAATTTCCTTGACAACAGATTGATTACGAAGACAGAGACCTGTTATCTAAAAGCAACTCGCTTGAGGAAAATAAAGAGCAATTATGAGGACTTATAAGTGAAAAAAGGATATTATATAAAATTTTCATCTTTCAGGTAATTAAACATTAATCAGTTGATCAGCTGTTATTTAAGTCGACTTGAAGATCAAATATTCGTAGCCTCCTTTGATATGAATTAATTATTGAATATATGAAATAAAACGAAAATAAATATTTACCCTAACAGCATGATACCTATTTCATGTTAGATAGGTACTGATGAACTGACAAATGACGTTAGAAATAGATTTTGATAACAATTCTTCATTTTTAGGATTGAATACTTGAATAAATTTCCATTTGAATAACTCTGTATGGGTGTAATTTGCACCTTGTAAAAATGATTTAAACTTAATGGTAACTTACTCATAATGATTTTTTATATTGGCTTCATTACAAAGTGTACCACACTTAGCACACACAATGCTAGATACCGTATGATATGCCCTTATATGTCTCATGAGACTAACTTTCTGAAAGAATGATTCGGGACACTGGGAGCATTTGGCCTGTTTGATTCGATTGTTGTCATGAACTCTCATATGCTGCTTTAAATACACAACAACTTTTCCTAAAAAAAAAACAATAATAGCAAAAGTATACATTCAAGTATGTTCAATGCGAACCGGTGCTAGATAAGAAGGAAAGTGAACGATAAATTCTGAACGATACTTGATAACAATTTTAAATTTTTTATATTTATACTTTTTACATTTTATATTTTATAAACCAGTTTTTTTTCACGTGTTAAATTTTCTTCGCGAAACAAGTGCCTTGCACTTATCGCTCAATTTTTTATTCACTTCTTCCATGTAGTCATCATTTTTTGTATTCGTTTTCATTTATTGAGTGAATAAAAGTTATTATTATTATAATTTATCCAGCTACCTAGATTTTTATGCAGAAAACAAGTTCAGAGATTTACAAAACAAATAGAACATTATATAATCAATAGCAGTCAACAGACATACGAAAAACTATATGATGGACAAAACAGGTGAGAATATTAAAAGAATAGTGAATGGTTTTTTCCTGCAATGGCTACAGAGGGTCTTTGAATGTATCACCCTGATATTGAATCTCAAAGCTCTTGATAAGATGGAGGACACATTTCATAACAAATTAGACAGACACCTATGGTTAATAGACAGATGCGAAGAAGATCAAGAAAATTAATCTTTGAGTAATATGGAAGGATAAGATTTAAAATCTGTGGAGTATGACAGTTCCATCAAGAGTAGCTAATCGATTTGAAGTGGACAGATATACTGACTTTCATTATGTCACAAGCGAATTTGTGAGAATGAGGAGACCAGGGAATGTCACACAAGACCATTGAAGACTACTTGCTTGGATGCAGTAACATTCTTTTTAGAAATACTACCATTACCAAGTAAATAAATAAGTAATTGGTGCAGAATACCAAAAATGTATTCGTATCTTATTTAAAACATATCAATCTAAATCAACTGATTCCATTGACAGACATATGCTTGAAAAAAAAAGACTCAGGAAATGAAACAATGGTTCAATATTTGAGTAGATAATCCCAAAGTAAATGAATTGCCTTACCACATAAAGGACATGGTTCACTTTTCTTCAAACAACGATGTTTGTATTCATGCTGAGACAAGTTACTTCTGCCGTGAAATATCTTTCCACAAATTGAACATGGAAATGTGTGTGTTTTGATGTGACTTGAGAATGAACTCTCATCGAATCTACAAAAAAGTTTAATTAACAAATTAACAAGAATTCAACCTACAAAAAACATTATTTGAACTCGCAGGAGAAACATATAAAATATTAAAAGCATCTTTGAGAATGATTACAGGAGAGTGATTCTATTTCACGATTCGACTACGAGTAATCGTTGCGTTCGATAAAGCTAATTCTATTTCCCGAGTACATCGTGACAACTCGATTAGAAAATTCGATAACCCAAGAGCAGTCGAATTATAACTTTGTCTCTTTTTATTCAATATCTGGCTGTTACTGTTTTGAATCTTTCTAACCTTAAATCCTTCTTTTAGCTGTGTCGTGTTCATTTTGAATATTTTGTTTTTCCTTGAATGTGTCAATGTCTTATAAAGTGAAAGATGCCCATTGGAAACTCATGGACCTGACGGGCGAGCTTCCTTAAAAATGTTATGGGGTGAGCTCACCAAATAGTTAAATACTTTGGGGTATGGTGAACTTTCCCCCGAAAAATGGCAAAATGTAAATCGGTTTTAATCACTTGCTCTTCATATTTTATAAAATAAAGAAATTGCAGACCTGGACTAATTTGAAATACCTGTTAAAAAAGAAAGCTTTCAACTGTAAGAAAGATGTGATAGCTACTGGAGGTGGTCCTCCAACAGAAGCTCCAGATCATCGGAGACAGTTTCTATCAAGGTACAGGAAATGCTGGAATACCGAGTGGAATAGCTATAGCAAGGATATTGCTTTAATAACACTGCACATGAAGGCAGGGTTATAACGAGCTGATCTCTCTTTTAGGGGACGTCTAAACCTTAGTTTGAGTAGACTGAAACACCTTGTAACACAACTCCCCAATATTATAATTTTTTCCTGTGGGTTGAGAAAAGGGGGTAGATAAGTTTGTGGTCACAGATAACTTGTACATTAATAGAATGATATCCCTTTCTACAGATATAGTTCTCCAATTTTGGTTTCAATATTGCAATATAAAAGTACCATCGATACAGCCTATCACACCCGAAAAACCCTTGAATCAGACTGGGGTTGCAGAGAGAGGCAGAGATGAAGAGGTCCTTGGTGTAATGATGGATGGGCATGTATTGTGTTGTTTCATGCCCTCATTCGCTAAGGACTAAATGGTGGTAATGCAGGTTTTTCCTGCAGTTGAAATAGCAAATGCGCCATCGAATTTTCAAGTCGCCACAGAGCGCATATAGTGGTGTTGTTCCTTCATCTGGGATTATATGCAGATAGTGGGGAGTATCACCATTAGACTTTTTATCATTATATAATTGAATTCAATTTTAATATTAATCCAAAACCAAAAAACTTTGTCTATAAGTTTTTTATAACTTCCGACAATAAAGTATATTTTGACTTTGAATTGCGTTCATGCATGGTAGATGGTAAGTATGTGATTTTCAGTGATGTTTGAAATAGCGTTAGTGACCTTATAAATCGTTCTGGCTCAAACCCAAGTTATATTCTTTCCCAAGACATCTTTGATAAGATCCTGTAGAAAAATATCTCAAGGCACATAATACTTTGTGTGCAATGGTTACAACTTTCCTATTACCTGGTTCGAGCATGAATGGCCTCAGATCTTCAATTAGCCTTCTCACTAAACGTTTATTGAGGCGAAAAAGTTCCATAAATCTGTTGTCAGGTAGACTAAAAGGATCACTAGACGCACGTAATTCTTGTCGTCTACGAATCAATCTCAGATTTCTTTCTTGATTAATTCCTGCCAAAATACCTTTGTGAAACATTTTGATGATTTCTCAGTGCAAAGAGTAAACGAATGAAATATGAAACATTTCTTGAGGTTTTCAAATATCCCGCTTCTAAGTTTTGACAACGAGCGGCATAGCGCAAGTGTAGTAGGTATAAAATATTACTTTTTGCACAACACCATCCTATAATTCCGACGATTACCGAAAGGAAATTCGATCGTGGAACGGAATCAATTCTTACCAACGCATCGAATTTAGTATCGGGGCATTCGATAATCAAAAATCGTGAAACACAATCTCTCTCCAGAGTTCAACGTAGGAAAAATTCAGATGAAAAAAAAATGCATTAAAATTACATTTGCTATCGAATCAATGAAACAAACACAAATACCTACCTTTGTTTACACTCGGGGCATTTCCTTGTACCAATCTCTTCTGGATTACTACACCTAGCAGTATGGATGCGGAATTTGTTCTTGTCAAAATAATTCTTACCACATTTTTCACATATAAGAGAGTTACACGAATGTGACTTGAATTGCACAAAGTTAACTTTCTCTTGTTTACAGCGAACACATTTGAAGGGTTTGGGATCGTTATGTTCAGCCGAAGTATGGTTCGGTAACTGAACTGAAGTGAACAATTCATCACAGTACGGACACGGAAACACATAGCAGCTCTTCAAGTGGGCCTTTTTATGTGCTCCATGCCCACAGTCTTTGCCACAAGCCTCGCATATGTTCGAAGAGCCAGGTTTGTATTGATAACAATACGTCTCCATCAGGAAAGCTTTTGACAAGCCATGAACGTCCGTTATGTGGTTTTGCATTTTTGCTTCGGTATTGAAGTGTTCCTCGCATAAAAGACATTTTATCTCTGTATGACCCCCCAGTAGGAGCACTCGTTTGTTCGTGAAAATATTTTCATCAAATTTCGAGCAATTCTGTAACAGCTTGATTTTGTATTTTTGTAGCGAGAAAATAAAATCGGGTTCTACTTTCCCAATGGAGAGAATACTGTTGTGATTACGAACTTTGGCATGTTCTAATGGTAAGAAATTCAGGTGTTTAATTACAGCATTTTTCAGATCTGATTGTTTTCTGTTGGAATCATCACTTTTCAATCCTTCATTTCCTCTTATTAAATTAGTAATACCGTTCAAAATATAATCTTGCTCCTCGATATTAGGATCCAACTCAAATTCTGAGTTATTTTCTTCTTCATCATCATCAATATCTTCATCAAGACCGACATTTTCATAGATATTACTTTCCTCGAGGTCATAACCATCTTCTATGGAATTATTTCCCAGAACTGAAACAGTTATATGAAATTTCAAATAATGACCAAAATTCCATCAATTATGAAAAGTAATGAAGAAAAAGTTATTATAATCACTGAACATTAACTTATGGTGTACAACTCAGAGGGTAGAAAATTTAGATAGGTATTCAAGTGTATTCATAAACCAGCAATTATTTTGTCATTGAAACTGAATGTATTGAGTTATGTATTTATTTAGATGCTATTTCATTCAATTCTTAATCCTTCTATATTCTACAGTTTGTATGTGTAATTGCCAAATGAAGCAGCTGCAATAATTGCAATAAGGATACTTTTTCCCTCATCGATATAAATCAATGTGGCTAGCAGGTGGTTTAGCAAGACCAAAACGAATTTGATTTCAGTAAATTTACGAGTTGACAACTATCATGCATTATTTTATCAAAACATGATTCTAGCGGGATTGATGTGATCTTGATGTTTTGGTAGATGATTTCTAATTGTATTCACACCAAAGCTTGCAAAAAACACATAATAACAAGAATAGTTGGCTCTAATCCATATTATCCGCTAAAAAGTATACATTATGATCCATTTTTCACTCGGGCAATATCATAACTTTCATCTTTATTCTAACGATTTGTTAGCACGCAAGTAATTAAAAAACAACTGCAACTCACCTTCCTCAGAGTTACTTTTAAGATCTTTTGCTATGACACTTTCCGCTTCCAGGCATCTCTTCATGAACTTCAAAGTATTTCTCAATAACATAAAACATTTGGCGCAGACAAATTGATCATCAGAAAGAGTAGAGTTCTGAAATAAATTGAGCCTATTAAGAAAAAAACTGCCACAACAAAAATAGCAAACATTATGTACATATAACTTCTAATCAATGAATTCAACTAATCTTGGATTGATTTATGGAAATCAATAGTATATGACACTAAGGTAAACACAGCTTTATCAAGCGATAGTAAACTAAAAGCTATTTACGTTGAAATTTTGCTTGAATAGGCATTTCAAAAATAAGGTAATCGGTACTACTTATAGTCAGGTACAACCCTTTATCAAAATAACAACAACAAGTAATAATTGGTAAACATTCTACCTGAAAAAACTTATTAGTTACTTAATAAGAAAATAACTTCAAAATGAGAGCTATTCAGATCAAGTTGGTCATTTAGTAAATAATTTGAATTTTTCAATTCATTAATTTATCAGATAACCTATATTATCGTGTTCGCAATTTGTTTTGATATAAGATTAATTCATTTATCGAATCATTAAAAAATAAGCTTTCTTTACGTTGGATCTTTATTAACATCACAACACATTCATTAGTTACCAAATATATAATACGATAGTTACTTTATAAAACCGTAGATATTTACCAATTTTGTTTTAAAATCTATTTACAGTTTTCAAAATTGATGGATACAATTGCACCATTTTTATCCAAAATGATGGTCATGTCCGCTGAATCTTGACCAACAACATTCTTATTTAGTTCGATGGTATTTTTCTTAAATGAGACAGTGTTTACAGAAACGTCTTCAACTTAAAGTTTTCGCGCAATGGAAATCTTCTTACTCAAGTTATCTTCTAAATACCCTCTTGCAACATTGCTCGATTCCCAACCACCAAGTTCTGGTAAATCTAATGTCTCCACCCGCATTAACAAGAAAAATTGATGAAGATCTAATACAATGACCAGTATAATAGTTGGATTTTCGAGTCTGAGATATGTAGAAATCTTCTCTGATATTTTAGAAGAGAAATGAATACCGCAAGGCTGAACGGTGTATTTTCCGTTTCTGTGTCGTACGAACAATCTTCTATGTGGAGTAACAGCTGGACGTAATGCTATTTATTTTTTTAATAATGTCCCAGGATTAACGTGTCTGTCAGATATCACCGCAAAAAACTTTCCTTATGGGTTTTTGAATCAGGAATTGTGATTACTAGCTTGCTCTCTAGAATATCAATATTTTCCATGGACGTTATCGTTAATTCACTGATTCTGCAAGGTCCGACAATTCCAATTAAAAAAGCTACTTTCATCATACGAACAAATTCATTAATCTGCTCTTGCGTTCTATATCCCACTTGTTTTTCTCAGTATAAAAGCGTCATATTTGTCGATTTCTACTCTTTCCTTCAATTCCAAACAAGCTCGTAACATATAATATTTAGGCCACAAAGATGATGGAGAATATACATTTGAGAGTTTCACAAAATAAGCAAGTAATACCGGTTCTTCAGCACTTCGAACCTGTTCTGTATTTCACCACTCACAAAACAGAAGGTATTCTTTTTCATAATGGATTTTTGAATTAACCGAAACAATTCTAATCTTAGTGTTAGCAGCCGCAAGTATATTTTCAGGAATATCAATATCTGCCATGATTTTCGCCACAGTTTCAAATAAGTTTTAAATAAGACTATATTCATTTTTATTGCACGCTAAAATGACAATAACGTGACAATAATCGAAGTTTATTTTAACATCATCGTTGTCAATGATACGACAAAGCTATGAATGCAACTAAACTATTACGCAATTCAAATAAATCTTGGAAGTTACATTAATAGCATAAACAGATGGGTGTAAATTACTAGTATCGTCTTACCTGTTTATACCTGCCAACCCAATAAGGTTATGCCAGGAAAAAAATAGACAACCCAACGTTTGCATAATCTCTAGGCCATGTTTTAGATTGGTATAAAATTTGTTCGTTAAACTAATGAGTGCAATTAAAAAAAAAAGGCATTTTGGCATTTTTGAAATGTTGATTAATCATTTTCTGTCCAACCCACTCGCGATGTATTTTCTTACATACTGAATTTGATATGTAATACGTTTCATCCATTAAACAGATGGGTGAATGACTAATATTCCAGAGTAACCAAGTTAGGCACGGTGGGAGCAGCTATAGCAATCTGATTGACGATTCGGCCCATGAAAATATAAATAATGATAATAATAACTTTTTTATTTCCAAGAAACATAAGCTGCTTATAATAGGGAAATATCAAAATAAATTCGTAAATAAATGAAGCAACAAAAAAGATAATGGAATAGTGAGGTAAAGGCATGGCGGATCTCCCAGCATCATCCTCTGATTTGTTGAAATATAAATAACTAATTAATTCACAATATTGCTTACCATCTCGGGCAAAAGCTGCAGCAAGCCCTCTCTAACAGTTTTCTCTTCAAAACAGATCATTGATATAAAAGCCTGTTCCAACTGATTCGAGACACTATCCAAGCATGTGCGGCACCTAAACGAAATAGATATTTGACTGAAATGACGGAATTTTTTTTATTATCAAAGTTACCTTGACTTCTTTTTACTGGAACTATTCGAAAAGCTTTCCTCCATAGTCTTGGAAGTTAACTCATGATTAAAATGACTATTTTCACTAGCAGTATCTGTGGACGAATTACTGAGTTGGCATGTGATATTACTGTCCACATGCCGTATTCTACTAGCGGTAGTATTCGTAAAGGAATTACTGAGTCGGGGATGTTCGCTAACTTGAACAGTATTACCAACGACACCAATTTGGCTAGTTTGTTGGTGTGAAGACAGCAAATTCAGCTGCGGCAGAATTACATTCTGATGTGATAAATTTTGCGGCAACAGAAATAACCCGTTTGGAGTAACTCCCGTGGACTGTGGAATAATTATGATAGATTTCACAGGATTATTATTAGGGTTTGGAAGGGTTTGTGGCAAGTGCAGCATAGTCTGAGGGACATTTTGTGGGAACATTGAATTCGCAGAATAATTAGTGTTTGGAAGGGATTGTGGAAAGTGCACAAGAGTCTGAGGAGCATTTTGCGAGATGAAAGAACTCACAGGATAACTAGTGTTTGGAAGGGTTTGTGGAAAGTGCACCACAGTCTGAGAAGCATTTTGCGAACTGATAGTATTCACAGGATTAAAAGTGTTTGGAAGGGTTTGTTGTGAGTGCACCAAAGTCTGAGGGGCATTTTGCGAGATGACTGAAGTTTTGGATGCACTTTGCGAATACATCGCAGATGAATTTTTCACTGCAGCCGGAGTTGGTTGAGTGACAACGGGATTTGGTGTATTTTCTGTACTAATTAGAGGACGTTTTGTGCTACTGCGTGGGGACCGTCCTTTTAGATGACTTTTCTTGGAAAAAACTTGGGTTTTTTGGTTGAGTGCTGCTCCAGATTTTGCACTTTGCTTCTTAGAGAACCTTGAAGACTTGTAACTACTGCTGGGCTCTGCTGGGGGCTCTGCTGAGAGTGTTTGTGGCTCAGTTGCATTTTGCTTTGATGGGTTATGCCGCGAAGACCTAAAAAAATAAATAATTGAAGTAATATCCCAACAAAAAATATAAAAAAACATACAACAGTGAGCATCATAAGTGTTACCCACTATCTAACTCGTTGCTGCATTCTTCTGAGGAAAATCGCCGACACCCGTCGACTTTTGATTTCTACAATGTACATTTTTGTATGAAGAGTTTACCCCTAATGCCATCAAATATTAGAGGGGAGCAACCCTTTCGAAAATGAACCCCGCACCACTTTTATGCGAAATGGGTCCCGGTGAAATTTCGTGAATTTTTGGTATAACACACTCCAAGTCAAGCTGATCAATAGTGTTCGTGGGTCCAACCTTAAAAAATGGGCGTTTTTTTTCTACATGGTGTTGAAAGTTCCGTTATTTTGCTATTACCAAGCAATAGCAAAATAACGGAAATGGCGAATAACGGTGACATTATTTTTATGGAAGTGATACAGCATAGGGCTGATTATCTTTTTTTCCCAATAACAATTGGAGGCGAAGTTTATAAGCAAACCCATTAAAATAGCTGATGAATGTGTGGAATTTCAGAATACGCATTTTTGAATTATCGATTTCATCGGAATAACATCTTGAACGCAATCAACTTTTGAAAAATCTATAAATATTTTCAGTTTGTCTTTTAACAATAAATTTTCCTTTACTAAAATACCATCAGTTTCAGACCGTGGGTCCATGACACAAGAGGTGTCGAGTATCTACGAAGGTATGCCTTTCAAGGGATATTAAGATTGAGTTGGATTTTCAGGAAAAAATGTTTTGTTGGACCGGTACCCGGTCGCCCCTCTCCCTGTTCAATTATCTTATCAACGTAACACACTCTTTGATACAAAGATTTGTTCCCTCAAATATTGGACTCGATGCAATGACAAGACTAATTTACTTTGAAAGACATGTTACCAGTCAGTGTTCATTCTGCAGAAATGAGCGATTAGATATATGTGTAAAGTAAAAATTAGAGATTAGATTACGAGGTAAATGACGTCCCCTATTTCACTCGTCAAAATTCGTCAAAATGAAAACAGTCTAAAGCTTCCCATTCCCAAGACGAATTTAGTAAAAAGCTCCCTGATCTATAATGGGATTAAAATTTACAATAAATTACCTAATGAAATTAAGAAAACTGACAAAAAAACTACTTAGTGATAAGGCTTAATATAGTTTGGCAGAGTTTTATGAGGACACATCATTGTTTTACTAAATATTTGATAACATATGTATTTCTTTAACCATGATTATTAATTATGTATACCTAGCAGATAAAATAATAATAAAAAAATATCCTTACTCTTGTAACTGCATTCTTCCTCTGGCAATATCAGTTAAAATCTCGTGTCGTACTTTCCTCTGGAACATATCCTGAAAATTATCACTGCGACTCCGTAAACCAAATTTTGGCGCGGCAACAGCACCTGAACTTGATTCTGACATTTTCGACATCGGTTCCAAAATGTTCACCTCATTTTCATGTGCTGAATCATTGTCTCTAGGAGTAGGACTACATGAATCTTCAATAGTGATTGGGGAATCATTGTCCCTGAAACAATGGTCTAAACTTTACTATTTATGAGGATTCAAAAGGGGACAATCTATTACCTACACTTGATGACTCAGATATTGGAACCAACTTTGGAACATTCGCAGATGATCTGCAATTGTAATAATCAATGTTATCAACTCGAGTAAACTAATCAAATTTTCAATGTTATTAGGGACAAAGTAAATAAAACATTATCAAATAATATAACATTTCAAATCACAGAAATGACTGTGGCCCCTGAATCTAATAAAAAAAAATCTTAAAAACACGATGAATGAGGATATAGTAATAATGATTCAATAACATTTCGTGGGTAACCGTAATATGACGATAGTTTAATTGGTAAGGCTTGGTGGAGTATTTGTGAGAGTACGAATGCGTTTTCAAAATAATTTTTATTATTGTCAAATAAAAGTTATTATACAGGGCTATTAATAGACTACTTAAGTGCTGTCGTCACGATTGGGAGGAGCTTAACAAACCTTTCCAAACAAATCTGTTATGAATGTTGAAATGCTATTCGATAATTATTGTACCTGTATTTGTGAAGATAAAGAATAATGCCGTCTATATTAAGGTAAATCCATGTTAGGAAGTTTCTAGTTACACCAAATAATTTTCGGTTGATCATATCTTTCATTAAAAGGGACACATTTCCAGAGAGTCTATTCATACCCTTTCTTGGTAAGTAAGTGATACAGTATTTCAAACCCTTTAAAAAGTTTTCATATAATATGCTGTAGTGCAGGTATTTATGTTTAGGCGGGATTTCATAATGAACATGAAGTATCATTGTATCATTTAGTTTAAAAATTTGTTAGACAGTGACAATGATATAGAATTTCTGAAAACTACAATAAACCTTGATGTTCAGTAAACAGGTATTTGGTTGACAAATTGAGGAATTCAACAGGAGAATTCCTAATTACAAGAAAATGAAGATATGGAAAAGGAAGCAGTGAGAATCAATAATCACCAGCTGAGTTTTATTCGACCTATTCCGGTAACGGGTTGGTGGAATAAATTGACAAATGACACAAATACAATGATAAAAATGTCATAAATAACAGAAAACATACAATTTATCAGAAACCAGTATCGGAATGGCAACTATAGAATGCAGTTAATAAAGAAATAGATGAGCAAAAAAGTTGTTACAGGTTCTGAAGTATGTGCTTTGATTTTATATTTGAACTGACAAAGATCATCTGCATAGATGTGAGTAAGAGAGCAAATTTATTTGAATAATTTGCATACAGTACGTAGTGATTTGGTGAAGGTAAAAGTATCTTTTCTGGGGAGGAACGTGGATATAAATTTGTACAGAATATCAGAACAGTCTTTCAAATGTATATAATTCAAAATACAAAAATACATGAATAAATCTTTCTCCTCTTTTCTAAAGATAGGGAAGAAATCCTTATGAGTGGTGTTTCGTTGCAACACCCTTACTGGGGATAAAAACCGTCTAATTTAAAGTCTGATTTAGTTGTGTTTTCTCCATTTATTCTAAATTAGTTATAAGTTCTGGATTCACTTCTGGATGCGCCTAGAGGTTCAGTTTCAGTCAGTTTATATAACCCTGGTGCCTCACAGCTTGTACTGATTGAAGTGGAAAGAAGACTGGTGTCAATATCTGTTCAACTGAGATGAGTATACAAATCAACATACCGTGTCTCTGGGGCTTCAAAGTTTAACTTCCCCTTTGAATTGAATTCAAAAATAGTTGGTCTATTATTCCTGTTCCTGTCAATAAAATGACAGTTACAAACTAGGGAATGTTTCGAAGGTTCTCTATCTTGTCTCCTGCAAAATTATTTCGCAATATAAAGTTTGACCTCAGTGATTATCAGAATTGAGGTACCTTATGAGTTTTATCCATTTTTTCTTTTCTGCCGGATCAGAAGGAAATACAAAAAACTTACAGGTCTTTTTTTCGCTATAATGTTTACAACCGGAAACAAAACACATAACCATGTTGGGTGCAGCTTAGGAATCTGAAATATGGTGAAAATTTTGTTATTATTCGGAGTTCTAGAAATGTATTTTCACAACATATTGAAATTAACCTCAAACTACTTTGAAATCCGGTTAAACTGACCCAGCATTACTAACCTTAGTCGCTGATTTATTTAGGAACAGATAGAAAATATAGTAAAAAGTTTGGAAATTTATTATCAACATTCCTATTTGTCGACACAACTCAATTCACAATCGTTAAAACAAACTTTTATGACTGATTCAATGCATTCATTTATTGTTTGGAAAGGTTCACCGGACCCCGCCCACTCGTGACGTAACACTGAAGTATCTATTACGTGAAACAAAAAAATCTGATCTAGCTTCTTTAGTTCCGGAGTTCATTATACAGAAAAAATCGAAAATTTCGAAACTCTTCTTTTGCCTATATCATTGTTTATAGACAAAAATGATAGTTGGCCAATCTTACGTACATTCGTACGGGTGTTTTTTCTGCCTATGTTCGTCATTATCGGGCTGGATGTCTTTTTCTCTATAAACAATGTACCTATTTTATTTTGTGAAGAATTTTCAAAATTTTTAGCACTTTGTCACAGAAACTTTTTGTACACTATACAAATATGTTAATGAAAATTATTAAACATAGTGTATCATACAAATTGGACCACCCTCAACTGACTGATTTTTGTCAGGTGTAGGAATACCTACAGCACCACCCCGAATACGGACGTTTATAAGTGCTGTCGTCACGATTGGGCGGAGCTCAAAAAGCCTTTCCAAACAAATGGGTCATACGAGTTGAAAACCCTTTAGAAATTATTGATTTGATGATTTTGCTTATTTCTGTCAAAAATAAGGATAACCGTTATTATTTTCAATGAAGGATCTGTTAGTTGTAACCAATTTCAGTGTTTGGAAAGGTTCACCAAATCCCACCCACTTTGACGTCACGCTTAGGTAGTCTTTAAATGATTGAATATTGAATGACAGAAACCAGTTTGTTTGGAACGTATTTCAAGTGTTCAGCAAAAACAAACCTTCGGTCTTTGGTAGAAACGAAAAGCACTAATTTCATACACCTTTCCTATTTTGAATATTTACGTATGTCGTATGTTATACTAATATAATATCAGAACTACAAAAAAACAATCAACGAAGAAACAAAACATTTGCATTTCACTACGACGCAACGATGAAATGCGCATGCGTTTCGTGATTGAGAACTTTAACCGATCGCTAACATATACGTACATAGGCGGAGTACACCTCCATTCGAGGGGGAAACATCTAGCTAAAATGTGTACAAAACTCAAAATATTTAAGATTCGAGACTCAAGATTGGAACTGAATAAGTGACTCAAAGACTGAACCAAGCCTAAGACTCAAAGACTGAAGCAAAGATTTAAGGACTGAAAAATGTCTCAAATGACTCAAACTTTTAAAGGAGGAAATAATAGTTTCGAGAATCAAACCAGTCATACTTGTCACAATTCACGAAAAACAAAATGATTCAATATTTGAAAGCATGACATTAGACAGTTTGCGGGTTTCGTTTATCAAAGCCGTTTTTTGGCGTACCGCTTTTTTAAAATTATTTGATCCGTTTGAAAAATTTTGCGTTTTAGCGTTGAAACAATGACGTCATAGACGGAATGTTCTAAAACCTAATGCAATATTTTGACACATATCGTTTTCGCGATAGTCAAATCTATGACGTAAAATTGAATAAGTTTTTAAAACATTGAATGCGGTTCAACGCCAAAAATCAGCTCAAATCTCATGTTATGCGATTTTGACATCAGTCTTATGAATACAACGAAATATTATATGAGTTAAGCTCGTCGCTCAAGGTCAAATCGTTTGACCCCCTACAAAAACCATAACCAAGTTCCGAGGTTAAGCCAAGCCATAATGAATTCACCTTTTGCTATTGTTAAGTGACTTGATATTCCCAAACCTTGTTTATCAAGTGATTTATAAATGGGCCGAAAATCATCAACCACCTCTGGGGTCATGAAGGTATCGCGATATCCATCCTTGAAGGTTAGGTGTTTACTACTGGAAGGGATCGAGTACGATTTGAAATTAGGTACCAGAACCGTTCGAACTGAACTACTACATTCCAAAGAGTTTGG
The DNA here is from genome assembly GCA_958502065.1 of Chrysolina americana. Lineage (NCBI taxonomy): Eukaryota > Metazoa > Arthropoda > Insecta > Coleoptera > Chrysomelidae > Chrysolina > Chrysolina americana. The sequence goes on from OY293410.1 coordinate 20,395,462, forward strand.
CTGTTATAACCTTCTGAATTGGTTTGCATACAGTAGAGACGAGGAGATTAATAAGGTGAAAAATGGAACTTCGAACTCAGCCAACCGACTAAAGGCGGGTTATACCTACAACACGAGTTCACTAAGGAGAGGGTGGGTTGTACATAACAAGTTCATCAACAATTCAACTCAACTGAGTTCAGTTGCTAAGGAACAGTTGAACTGTTGGTCAACTTGTATTGTACAATCCGCCCTAAATCTCGATTCGGGCCCGTTGATCGATCTCCATGCTAATCAGTACTGTAAACTGGTGTCTACAATTATTCACAAATGAACTTCCATAGGAGTGTAAAAAGTCTCGCTTTATTTTTTTAAGATTATTCATATCATATCCTGTCATAGCGATCTATGCGTAATGCAACAGGTGACACTTTCTGTAAAAATAGAAAATCGAATAGTAGATGTTTTAAAACATCGTTCTAGCATTGCTAACGATTGAATAACATAGCCAATCTTATGGTATTTTGGGTGGATTCAAATGGAGAAGACACGTAGATTGCGTTAGTGCTCTGGTCTCCCAGTCATGTGGTAACTTGATTAGCAAAATATGTAATGAGGCAATCCACGACTTCTTCAACTTTTGCGATTGAATTTTATTACCTCATCTCTCGCTCTGTTTCTGATGCTGATTCAGTCGAAGAAGATAAGTGCCCAGTGATTCTTGTTGAAGCTGAATAGGAATCACGTTTGCTTTTTTTCCTGAAAATATGGAAAGGTTAGGTAAAAATTATTTGAATGGAAAAACAGATTCGTAAAAGAATCTACTTATTGCAGCTTAAAAGAAATTGAATCTGCAATGCCAAAATGAGTTTTTTCTACAACCGCCTTAGACGCTTTCAATTCGAATCACAAAGCACATCATCCTAAGTAACCACGATAGTGTAGTGGCATGAGGTACAGGCGTTCTAGGTTTGATTTCCACGGTCGAAAGTCCTATTTTTGGTCAAATTCCGTTTAATAATAGCCACAAGTTATCAACAATTTTTTTTTACTCACGTTCATACGTTTGGCCTCCTGAACCAAAAATCCAAATAAAATTTTTGGCAGTCTCAAGTAATTTCGGAGATGTGAGCCTATTTTTGAGTGATGACTGGCATTTTCTAGCACACATTTTTACAGCAAAAAAACATTGAAAATACTCAAGATTTTTCCTTCTTTTCACTAGCAGAATATAAACACCCTAATTGATCTGTTTCACATTTTTTCTTTTTTTTAAGGAAAAAACTCATCCTTATTTTATGACCACATAACCAACAAATCTAGGCAACATGGTTAGTTAATATCATTCATGTCAAGCTGGCAACCGGAAACAAGTTAATGAATAATTTCCTATTCATGTTAAAATTAAATGGCTCGAAATGTTGGCTGTGCAAATATGCAAAGTTCAAAGTCACCAACTTGACATGAATAAGTTCACTAAACATTTTACATAAATTTGTTGTTTCGATTTTTTTAAAAAAGGTTTACCTAATTTTTGGATAAACAATCTTTAATTAAAAAAAAAGTGTAAAACGGGTGAATTAGGGTGTGTACATGGTGTTAGTTCAAAGAAGGAAGAATATTGAGTGTTTTTTTCCGTGGAAGAAATTTTTCCTAAAAAATGCTGTTCATCACTCAAAAATACCGCCAAAAATTTTATTTGGATTTTTTGTTCAGGAGGCCAAACTAGTAAGTTGCAAATACAATTTGTTGATAGCTTGTGCATATACGTTGTCTCGAGCGTTTTTGAGTGCAGCGTTGTAGAAAAAATCTTGTGTGTATTTCGAGCACAAAGTGTCAGTGGCACCTTCTAAAGATTACCATGGCAATATCTCTGTCGAGTGACAAACCATCACTTTGCACTTTAAATTAACAAATGGCTTTTGCAACATAGGTATTTAAATTCACTCTTTCATTATCATCACAAGTATATCACCTTTCATTAAATATTTATCACTTTGCGGTCTAAATACACAAATGGCTATTTTTCAACATATTTAAAATTACTTTCATTATTATCACAAGCATATCAATTTTCATTGAATATTTGTCACCTCAACTTCTCTTTCCTTTTACGTATGGGCTTTGCCCCTTGTCTCAGATATCTTCTTGTACCAGTTGGAGAAACCTTTAGATCACAAGATTCGAAATGCTCCGAACATATCCAGGCTCCTTTAAAAACCTTTCCTATTCCGGTGATTTCCTTCCACATTTGAAGCAATTGTTCATCGTGAGGAAATCTGAAAATATGGTAAAGCTACCACATTATTCTGAAAACAGCCGGTGCAGCCCCTTAGGTTCTCGAATGACGAATGATACGACACTGGTAGCTTACCTATGAAATGATATCTCCCGATTACCAGCTTCAAATGATCTTTTACAGACCTCACACCGCTTCACCATGGTTCAATAACTAAAACTCACGATCGTTGAACACAAATTAACACAGATATCGTTCAAAGGCACACTACAAGCGAATACCGCCAATGACACAAACAATAAACAAACTAACTGAAACAAATGCTTCACTCACTTCACTCTTCACTGATGCTGTCAAATATTAAATGCAGCGTTGCCATACTAACTAGAAACTCTAGAATGTACTGAGAATCTCCTATAGAAGATACGAATACTTTCCCCATGCTCCAACAATCTGAAATCAAGTGTGAAAATTTTTCCTTCTCATACATCCTCCCAAGTTATTATTTTTGGGATTTCGGTGGCATGAATATAAGGCTTCGGATACAGTGGATGCGTGTTCTGACGAAAATTTGTTCTGTTGAGTTCTGATGAATTCATCCGAACTCGTCAGAACAAATTTTCGTCAGAACACGCATCCACTGTAACCGAAACCTTAAACATGATGACGTGATTGATATTATATTAGAAAATTGCGATATGACAATATTTCGAGTGAAAATATTTTGAAAATATGTAGCTTTCAAGATTATTCGTGTATTACTCATAGTTAGTTCGAAGTTTTTTAACCTTTGTGAGCCTCTTAGTGTGGATTCATGCAGCACCAATTAACAATTATCAAGTAGCAATTATCAATTAACAATTTTCAATTAGCAAGTATTGAAAATGCTGCATTCATGCACCCAAATTAACAATTACCAAGGAACAAGTGAGCATGCGCACAAAGCAGATCCGTGCCATTTGAGTTAACCTCACTTTGTCGTGGAAACTGTTTAAACATTCAGATTCAATTCGTTTTCCAAATGTTTATAATCAATTTTGTGCATTCACGATTATCATTGAAATGAAAGCTACACAAGCATTTTTTTGTTGATTTTCGACGCTTTCCGTCATTATACTGACCAATCCACGATCATCTGCGTACTAGTTGCGCACTAGAAGAAAATCTCGTTCAATTAGAGTAGAAAGATAAAAGTTGGCCAACTTCTACTTGTTACTTGATAATTGATAATTGTTAATTGTCTGCATGAATGCATTCATTGTTATACAAGGAGTTCAACTTGTACTTGGTAATTGTTAATTGATAATTGCTACTTGATAATTGTTAATTGGTGCTGCATGAATCCACACTTACAAGTGAAATCATTTTAGCGACCCCCAGGACAGTAATAAATTTATCTTCAACGTCTCTATAAAAATCATATGAGTACTTCCCTTGGATCCAGACGATTGTCGAAGAAAGAAGAAATAATTGCAATGGACCAAAGCTTGCACAATTGCTTACGAAATCTTTTTTTGGAATTAACCACAAGATGAAAGAAAATCTTGATTATGCTGCTGACGGACATGCTCAGATTGGAAGGCTATCTGTATTTTTCTTTCAATCAAAACACCATACACGCCCTTATTTACATGGTGTCAGCATTTTTTAGTGGAAAAGAAAAAGACTATTATTTTTTCAAAAAAGTCATCCTTTTTCGAAACGTAAACGAATCATTCGTATTTAATTGTTGAACAATGAATGCCTGGTATTTTTTGTTTATGCAATGTTGGCAACGAGATTGAGATTGTTCGGGTCTAGTCGGATCAAGTCGGTATGCAAGATAAAGGTAAGTTTATCGGCAGGTTGTGTGCGAGCGTAGCGAGCATTTGCTTTGATTTCACCAAGTGGTCATTATGGTAGAGCGCTAGTCTATCAATCAGAGGGACGTTAGTTCGATTTCCAGCATGGTTACTGGTGTCGTGCTAGGAATCGCACGTTAAAAGGTAAGACCTCGTTAATCCTCAGCTCGCACAAGTTTCGACTTATGAGGGCTGTCGTTCGTGGGGATATGACAGCTGGTTATCGGAAAAACAATTTTTTTTTTTAAACAATTAGTGATCGGATTACCAGAAACTTGGATAGCTAGTTCAGTTAGATCAGGTTAGGTTGGTTGTGTCCCCTTCTATTACGTTGAGAAATTAGGTCCATGGCTGAAAACGTGGACATCCGAAATCGTGTTTAGAAGACAGAACTACGTGAGTTACGTTTTTTTATCATTTGAAAGCCGAGCGCGATAAACGTACCTTTACCTATGCTTACCGACTAGACCCGACGAAACCCGAACAATCTCGTCATCAACATTGCATAAACAAAAAATTCCTGGTATTCGGAATTCAATAATACAATTCGAATGATTTGTTAACGTTTCGAAGAAGGGTGACATTTTTAATAAAACAATGGTTTTTTTACACTAAAAAGTACTGAAACCAAATAAATAAGGGCGCGTGTGTGGTGTTTTGATAGAAAGAAAAACAAATTATGTGTATTTTCAATAACAGAAATTCAATCTGTCAAATGGTGAAGTTTCACAACAAAATGAGCTTCGAAAATAGCCGTAACCGCCAAAAATTTTATCTGTATTTTTGGTTCAGGAGAAAAATTTGAAATCCGGATGCTCACTCTAACCGATGATTCGCCCTGAGAAGTATATAGAATCGGTGGACGAAGAGAACTAGCCTACAATTAGAAATTGATTTTAATATTTTGCTTCTCAAAAATATAACCCCGACTCCTATTCGCTCATATTTTAATTTGAATAGTACGCGGCGCATATTCAAAGTGATCAACCTATCTCAAAAAGAAAATTACTAAAAAAATTATGTTTTTGTGTTAAACGGTTGTTTTTGGTGTTAATAATTGTGAAATATAAATTGATAAGTGTCCGAAAAAACTATTGACATGGAGGCATTTTCTGCGATTTTCTACTGAAAACATCGTGTTTGATCAATTTTCAGTTTTTAGTAGGGCATAAATCGAAAAGTATTTGAGACCCCCTCAAACTTTCTTCAGTCAGAGTTGTGTTCAGAAGATAAAACTACGTAGGTAACATCACTTTTTTTAATTGCAAGGAGGAGCCTGAACTGTAAATTCGATTTTTTGTGAACCAAGTTGAAACAGCTAAGAAGAAAACCTTGAAATATTTTGTATCGAGAAGAAATTTACAGTTTCTTGTAGTTCACCTTAATTTTTGAGATCCTTTGCAGAGAGCACATGAGTATATGATCAAATATCAATTTGGGTAATGAAATAGCAAAGTATATAATTTCTCCATAATTCTTTCCAAAAATTAATACATAAACTGCCAATACTGAAGAAACAAACGTAAGTAGCGCCAGTTATTGAGGGAAGTTAGTCAACAGTCAAGTTCAAATTGTATTTAAGGAGCAATATAACTTTCAATTCGAAAATAAGTTCAAGAAATTATTTTCCAAGGATACTTTTTTACCTGGGATTCTCGAGAATATCTAACGATTCTTCAAAGCTATAGGATGTTTTTATTCTCCTTTTTCTCTCTGAATTGGAACTTTTCATGTATTTGTCAACATTGGGTTAAAAAATTGTAGGTCTATTCTCTTTCTTACCATCCACAAAGTGACAACTACACAAAAAGGAACCACTGCCTGGTTCCACGGTTCGCCCATTGATTAAGGATAAACAAGAAGAATCTGTATATATTAGTAATTTGAATTCAATTACCACTAACACTTTAACTCACCTTGTTAGTTGAATCAGAGGCCTCTTAGTTTAAGTTCTTTGAGAAATAATGCTTGCAAGCAGGTGCCCAACACTGCACTATTTTTCTCTTGTTTCAAATTTAAACTCCATTTCACTTTAAAATAATTCAAAATAAAATCCAAAATTTGAGGTTATTAATTAAAAATCAAGAAAGCGAAATAAGTCTTAAAAATGAGTTTTAATCATATATGTATTCATTTTGGATGCAAATACGAACTCTGTTTACATCGTTTAAGTTTGTTTTCAATAATAAATGAAAATACAGTAATCAGTAATTCAATTCAGTAATGTCTGAAGCTTCTTCTTCTCAACTCTCTCCCATTTTGGCTCTTGCTTCCATTTGGGCGCATTCAGCCATTTCACTTCCTGGGGCTACTTCGACTTAGGGCCAGTTTATCAATGTCGTGTTAGCGTATTTTGACTCCCAGTTAAATTTGACTCGTGGTTAGAATGAATATGACATTTCCTAAATGAAGGAATCGACACACATTCTAACCATGAGTTAAATTTAACTCTGAAGTTACAGCCCTTATTTGTCATTGTTGTAGCCCTAAGCTGCTTTCCAACTGCCACAGGGTAAGAGAGGTCGGCGCTGAGTGTTGTCCTGTCTCACTTGGTCTCACGTACGACGTTCTATCCAAGAACTCTTGTCTATGGTCGGTGGATCAGCGGTCTAAGGCACAGGCCGTTCGATACTCCAGCATAGCGATAGTTGGTTCGAGTCCGATGTAGGTACGAGAATTTTTCTCAACTACTTTATATCGGATCGATAGGCGGCCGCATGCCCTGTTGAAAAGCAAGTGTATGGTGTGTTGTCTAGATGCCAACCTCGTCTAGCGCTAGCTTGGAGTGCACACCGACCACCCGAGGTGGTGCTGTAGGTTTTCCGGGTTTTCCTACAGCTGAAAAGTGAATACATCACCTAAAACATCAGTGAGTCGCCCCGGAGCGCCACGGCAAATAATAATAATAGCCGTCCTCTACCCGCACAGGCTATGCCTTTGGGTACACTCAACGAGTGTTTATGAGGGAGTATTATTATTATTATTATCATCTCAGATTCATTTTGGTTGCGCGATACCATAGAATAGTTCAGCTATATTAGGTTGCAAAATGTGATGTGTTTACATATGGCTGAAATCAAGATGAAATACCTAACCATAATTTTGTACTACATACCCTTTTATAGATGCAGGAAAACCCAGAAAAAACTTGCAACACCACTGACCACATTATTTGAATTTGGAATTAATTTACTATATTTTATGTACTTTATTTGAACACCTTCTCTTTGAAGTTAAACCTAAAATATTTCAGCAGAGCTTATGCTTATGGATTCTCTATGTGAGCTTGGATCATCATCACAAGTTCACATGCAAAAATTATCATGGGATATTTCTATAGAATTTATGCTTATGTATTCGTTCACAATTTTTTTGTGATTCCAAGGAATAGTATACGATACTGTTCAATTTCTTAATTATTTTCACACCCAATGATGGTCTCACCCAATACTTTTTTTTACTGGTATATATATCTTTCCAAGTACAGAAGTTTTCATATGAATATTATTTATACATAACAATATGATTGTTTATAAGCCCTTACGCTCCTTACTCATTCTCTTACAAGTCCTACGGATGTTTTGGCTTATGGAGCGAGCACTTTGCCCGCATACCACCGCGGCCCATGGGCTATGGCTTATTTCCTGATGAATACGCATAATTACTGTCGACGTCACATCTGTCATTTTGTTGAGAAATGTCATAGCACTGAATCCAAACAAAGAAATCATATATGGCGTTTTGCATTGGTATTATTTTGGAGTGGTGTTTTTTCTATTCCCCTCAGTTTTTGGTACCCTGTTGGTGTGGACACTATTGTTTTCATCTCTCAGTGGATTGTGCATATCAATTAAAATGGCATATAACCTACAAACATTTATTATTTCTGAAGCATATATGAGTTTGCTATTTGAGTTATGACATTTTCAGAATGGCTGACCACAAAAAACTCACTCGGCACAGTGCAAAACTACATAAGAAATAAATGTTTGGATTCAGTTCATGTATGTGACCTATACCCCCAACTCTGACGTCACAATAATGCAGCGTATTGTATAATCCATACAGAAATAGTTCTAATAAAGAGAAAGTTGAATACCTTGCAATTTTGGAAGATGTTGGAACACCGTCTCTCAATTTTTTCGCTGCTCGTTTTCTCTTCTTAGGCGTTGAGAAGTTGGAGCGTTTCTTATTCTGATTGTGCTCAAACAACTCGGGGCCATTTTCTCTTTTGCCGTCAATGAAATGACAGCTACACAAAAATGCTCCTGGACCAGGTTCTTTATCTCTTCTATAAAAAAATACTATAGCATTCCATGAATATACCAGAAGAACAGATTAGTGTGATGTCTCGCCACATGAAGGTCACAGGCCATAATCCAAACAAACCGTAATTTCCATTAAAAGAATGTGTATATGTAGTATATTTTTTGTTTTTGTCGAAATTAGTGCAGATAAATGAATGAAATAATCAAAAACATTACATTCTCTACCATTTTCAACCTACAGATGAGACTTATGTATTAATAAATTGTATTAAAATTTTAATGTTGGTACTTTTTGTTGCATATAACAATAATATCCATAAAAATCCAACAGCGCAATATAGGAATCAAATAGAAGAAAGGTTTGTTTGGATAATGCATATGCCATAATCTACCAAAATTGACAGCTCTGCATTTCATGGTAGACTAACCTCACTACTGAAATCCACTTTTTCCTCAAGTGAGGATCTTTCGGAAACTTATAAAACCTGCACGTTTCTCTCTGGTTATAATGTTGACATCCTGGAGCCCAACACATTACCATTTTTATAAAATATAATTTTCTAACTGCCTTGCGATTTGGTACTGCTAGGTTATGCACTGTTCTCTACTAAAAAAACATTGGATAACCATCTAATAATTTCACATAATGCTTACATTACTTACTTACTTTTACTAAAGTACTTCTCAGTAATTATCGATATCAATAATAAACAGGTCTCAAAATACCACCAAAACGCCATATACAAACACTTTGTTTGGATAACAATGGACTATGACCATGACCTACACTAACAGAGATGACAGCGTGACGTCACACTAATAGAGCGTGTTAGGGTGAGTTCCTAAAGTCTAATTCATATCCTCGCGAACTTCGCAATTTTTCTGCGAATAAAATGGCTTCCAGTCATACTGGACCAATCGTTGATGCACAACCATGTCGGTAGCCATTTTATTCGCAGAAAAATTGCGAAGTTCGCGAGGGTATGAACTAGACTTGATGTATAATTTTTGCTTCTGCGTCACGCGTCACGGTCACAGATTCTGATTGACGAATTTTACTGCTCTCAACGCTATTTGCGTTCAGAGACTGCGTAATCAGAATGCGTAAAGAAGGCGTGTTGCGCGAAGCAAAAACGTTGCATTGGGAACTCACCCTTAGGGTGCGAGCGCACCTGTAAAATTTGAGAGCTATTAAAGTGCAAGAATTCCTTTCCACTACACTTCCCAATAGGCAATCAGCATGGACCAATCAAAACTCTATTTTAGTTGCGCCTGCGTGGTGTGAAATGTAAGTTGAGGAATGAGTAATTGCTACATTTTCCAATATTTCATCTTATCTACTATTACTGCATATTTGCACTTAAAGTGTATTTGACTGGTTGCACTAATGTGCATTAATTCCAATCTTTATAGAGCTTGTGTGTTCGGCTGGATATACACTGCTACGGTACCAATAATATTCTTATTCGACTTGGCATGTATTACTCGAGGTTAGAGCAAAATCTATGATCGACTGGCAATAGCGCTCGCTACGAATTCGAATCTTTTTGCACTGTACTTTGTGGACGGTGCAAACGGGTTCTGCTTTTTGATAATTTGATCGGTCCAGTCGAATGCGCTTGTCACTTTGTATGTGCCTCGTGCCAGTGATAGTTGTGCTACATAAATTCGCATTTTTTGCATGTATATAATCAAGAATTCTGTACCAAATCAGAGCAGCACTAAATACGCTCCTACACCGAATGCGAGCATTTCAGTCGAAGGCGCTATTAGTTACTGTATTCGACTAGCTGCACTAATGTGCATTTATTGCAATCTTTATAGAGCTTGTGTGTTCGGCTGGATATACACTGTTACGGTACCAATAGGCGAAAAAAGGAAACCGCTAGATGTCGCTGAAAAAAACAATATGTCTAACGATGAGGGTGAACAACGAACTATTTAACGCATTGAAATTTAAATAAATGGTGTTTTTATAAGAAATTTTTGAATTTGGTGGATTTTGTAGCATTGAGATTATTGTTTATTGAAATTATTAGTATTATTGAAATAATCCCTGGCTTGATTACTTGTATGAGGTATGGAATTATGAGACACTATTTGTGTCTATGAAAGGACTTCTTTAATTTTGGGTGAAAAATGTAAAGATATGCCACTAGTACAAGTGGACTTAAGTGATATCCTTCTTCTTTTTTCACCCTAAAATCTCAGATAAAACTACAATCACATTTTTATGACTATATAATAAGGTCTTTTGAATAAGCAAAGTAATGTTTTCAAAGAACAAGGCAAACAAATACCATAATCTCAAAAATGTTTTGAACGTGTACAAGAAACTTGAAATTAATTTTCATGTTGCAAATAATTTATTGACATTAGAAATATCTTCAATCTACTTTACCACTTTCTACAACTCGTATTAACATTCGGCTGAGTCTTTCGATATTTCGATAATAGAATGAATAAAACAATAGTCCTGTTCTTGGAAGTGGAGACTGCAAACATTCATAGTTTTTGTGATAGATTTTCTAATCTTAAGGACTGTCTTCCATTTGAAACACAGCTTTTTATCACCAAGAGGAAATTGTGCAATAAGAGGAACACTGGGGTACAGAACAAAATTTCCGCGATTTGGAGGTATACAGTTTTATGGATATTCTGCATGTTAATATTCACCAACACCAAACAGTCAAACACTACAGTACACAAATAGTCTATTTCAAATCAGTTTTAGTTGTTCATCTGCTCATAAATAGTAAAAAACTGAGAAATATAAACAAGTCCTTACACAGCAAACAATGGTCAATTATTTGTTGTTCACCCTCACAGTAGTTCCTGGAAAAATTATTAGATGGCGTACACTTCGCTATTTTTGCCTTTGGCATGTATTACTCGAGGTTAGAGCAAAATCTATGTTCGACTGGCAATAGCGCTCGCTACGAATTAGAATATTTCTGCACTGTACTTTGTGGACGGTGCAAAAACGGGTTCTGCTTTTTGATAATTTGATCGGTCCAGTCCAAAATGCATAGAAACCCTGGTGTGATCACTTATACCTGTGATACCGACATACAAAAGTGTTATGTACGGCCTACTTGATTCATGTTATTTTTATTGCATTGGTACCGTTTCACTTCTTAAGCACAGATGGCGTCAAAATTACAGATTAATGTTGTCATTGACGATTGACGGTTGGACAAGCGACAAGTCATGTCAACATTCAAAAACAATCAAATGACAAATCAAGGCACCGTGGAATGTTGGAAACTTGGCTATTTTCGACTTATGCGCCATCCATCGACGAATGAAGCCAACGGTATCAATGCAATTAGAGTATCAACAACTTTGGTAGAAACAAAATCGAATCTGTGATAACACCAGGGTTCTTATGCATCTTGGTCCAGTCGAATGCTCTTGTCACTTTACATGTGCCTCGTGTCAGTGATAGTTGTGCTACATAAATTCGCATTATTTGCATGTATATAATCAAGAATTCTGCATGAAATCAGAGCAGCACTAAATGCGCCCCTACACCGAATACGAGCATTTCAGTCGAATGCGCTATTAGTTACTATTATAGTGTATTCGACTGGCTGCACTAATGTGCATTTATTCCAATCTTTATAGAGCTTGTGTGTTCGGCTGGATATACACTGCTACGGTACCAATAGGCGAAAAAACGAAACCGCTAGATGTCGCTGAAAAAACCAATATGTCTACCGATGAGGGTGCGCTATTAGAGAGCTATATTTAAGATATAAACGTCACACTATGTATGAAATTAACCTAAAATTACATTGCATACCACGTAGGCGCAACTAAAATAGAGTTCTGATTAGTCCATGCGGATCGCCTATTGGGAAGTGTTGTGGAAAGGAATT